>OZ024855.1:33062288-33112288 GCA_964017155.1 Oasisia sp. SBJ-2009 | reverse complement strand
TGCAGTGGTTCTTTCAACACGATTGATCCGATGTTTCTCTCACTTATCCCCGAAATATTGTATAATATTTCGGGGATAAAATGAGAGTTACTCTAAAAGTTATTCTAAACACCACGAATTCCGCACCCGGACGGGTGCGGAATTCGTGATGTTTAGAATAACGAATGGATGAACATTCACGGTAGACTAGCACACAGCGTAGCACGTACGTACTTCTCAACAGTTCAAATGATAGACAAACTTGTTATATATTGGTCGCAGAGAGATATATAGCTGTGCATACTGTTAGTCATCGAGCTTTTTCAATTTCGTCATTTCACTGGTACCTACTATCAATAGGTCTAGCTAAGCTTCGTGCGATTGCACAACGCTTCGACACCAGCAATATATCACTTGTTTTTTTCTCAATTTTATTATTTAATGACATCTTACAACGAATGACGTAAAGGCACCGTCTGCAACCAACCAGTCATTTAGAAAAGATAATTATAAACAGTATCTGGTTAAAATGACTGAAAGTGTAAGCCATGGAAGGAATCAGCAAGCTGGCCACGGAATCTCCCATTTTCTCCGAGTTTCGGGCCTACTCTCTACGACCATGCGTGGTTTTCTAATATAAATTACAACGATCTACACATGATGACATATTAACATTGTAACACGTTATACCCAGGGGGTCAAATGCAGTTTTTTGCTGATAACAGATCTGGAATGCTGTAAAAGGTTTGACTCGAAAAATCATATCTACAGATGTCTAGGATCATAACCTAGGTGGACAACCTCGAGGAAAAGTTACTGGAAACATGGAATCGACATTCAAGTAACACGCCCCTATAAGCAAAAAGTGGTTTTCGCGCTCATCATCAAGTATGACATCCACACATCCCATTGTTTCTATGGTGTCGTTCCTATTATCTGTTTATACACCAGATACGTTAGTGATATATTTGAAGTCAAACTTCACCTAAATAAAATGTTATTGACATGACCAGATATTAAATATTGGTTCAAAACACATTGTATTTCTGGTGTATATTTTTATATTTTCGAATGTAATTAACATATTTCTTTGTTAACATGATTAGCATGTGTTCCATTCGTACATTAGTTTCTTAGGGGTATTTGCTATTTAGGAAACAAACTATATTAGAATACACAACTGCTGAACGGAAATACAGGTGATTCCCTTCCCCTACCCCCAACAACAGAACCGTCAAGTAAAAACAGGAAATTCGTTATGTGTACATTTAGTAACTGTTTTAACTAAATTTTAATATATGAAATATATTGCTTTGATACAGCACTCGTGTATGAGTAACTTGTATAAATGTATTTCTAGATTAACAGTCCATAATGACAATAGTTTTCTCATTAGGCCTAGGTTAAATAGCTAGTGCGTAAATAATCAGGTCTCGCTCGTAACAAAAACAAGGAACAATGATTTTCCCATGAATCTATGTATCGTTGAGAAGCAAACGAGACACAAACAGCACGACAGTTACGTTTGTTCATATGTTTGAAGATACGAAACATTGTTAAAATAGTTACTTACTGGAAAGTTGACAATTGAACTGTTTCTAACGTCCCAACCGTCTCGATGTTGGTGAGATTTCTAGAGGTTTGTCTCTACCTGGCAGAAATGTAACACCCCGGAATGGTTGTGTTAGAAATGCAAGACACGTTTTCTTTCTACATGACGTTGCGATTGGTATACTCACATCCTTATTTCGTCTGGCATCCTCATCAGACGTCACATTGCCGATATTTTTGACAATGATTGTATTTGTTGCATTGAAGGTTCCGCCTTCTAATGTTTTCCTTTTCCAATCCAGATTATCCATTGCAAAGACATGTCGTATGCTTTGCTTATTAGTCATGTTCTTTGGAATGTATACCCCGTATTGCTCTATCTATTACATGATGGTGGAACATTATGAAGTTAGCTGACGTTGTGTCATAGCTGATTCCTGTATCAAGTATGTTGTTCAGTGTGATCAATGCTTTGTTTCGTGTCTTGTTGTACACATGGTATGCAGTGGCAATACCCAGAGGGGTGGCTATTCCTGAAACATGTTGTATGAGTTGCTGAGACACTATAAGATTTGTTTGGGGTTGGTTCATCAATTGATATACATCCGGAGCTGTGAGCCTCTTCTTCCCCCGGTGATAATCGTGTTTTCTTGCATACAAGCACTTTTTAGCAGCAGCGAATGATACCTCAGTTGTCTTTTCACGTCTTCTCTCTCTTTCTCTCCTGCACAAATCAACATCTGTTCACGTCTTCTCTCTCTCTCTCTCTCTCTCTCTCTCTCTCTCTCTCTCTCCTGCACAAATCAACATCTGTTCACGTCTCTCTCTCTCTCTCTCTCTCTCTCCTGCACAAATCAACATCTGTTCACGTCTCTATCTCTCTCTCTCTCCTGCACAAATCAACATCTGTTCACGTCTCTCTCTCTCTCTCTCTCTCTCTCTCTCTCTCTCTCTCTCTCTGCACAAATCAACATCTGTTCACGTCTTCTCTCTCTCCTGCACGTATCAACATATGTTCTCAGTATTTTGGCAGAACGTTGCAGAGTGTGCTGCCTTTCGTCAACATTATAGTCTGGCTCCAAAATCCTGAGCCTGTCAAGAGCATCACCTAGGGGTACAGATGATGCGCAAATGAATCCATAACCGCAACTTTGGTTAAGAAAAAGAAACGCGCTTGCCGAACCTTTATTGCAATTTCCATTTCAATGTTATTGACCAGTTTATATCAGCAGTGTTTTCCCCTAGTTCCAGGAGAATAGCTCTGTACTGATCTCTTACTGACTTTATAAGAAAACCACGCTTCTCTTCAGAGATACTTCTAGTGGCTCGACTAAATGATCGAACGCGATATCGTACATATTCTGTTGCACAGATCTACCAGTAGGGATTCGAATAGCGTTCATGTATGGGGCAGGAAGTACGTTTTGTCCATGTTGAAAGACAGGACTTTGCTTTGTTTTTGGTTTTAATAATCGGACTGTCCACAAATTGTGTTTGTAGTTATATGTTCTGAAGGATAATTATAATTATAAGCAGAAGCAGTATGACATTTTGCCGGTAAGAATAATCACGGAAATCTTGTGTTTAATCTAGTGTTTATCAAACTGTTGCGAAACTACGTAAATCTGCCATCCGAGCGGAATTACTGAAATCCAGCCATATATAACAAAACTGCTAACACGATTACCATAATATATAATTACTAACAAAACCTCCACAATCGCTTTAGTTTATTTTTATCAGTTGAAACTACAACTGTCATCCATCGTTATAATAACATTCTTGTGTCATGTCCCCAATCAGCTCCAGACGCGCGTAGTCTCACCATGTATCGTGACACACTTAGTTACAGTTTAATTTTTTGTGCCGGCCGTAGCAACCCACGGCTACAACGGCGCACACATAAACTGCTTAGGTTACAAATATCTCATAATATACAACATTTTAAACAGTGTGTGCCAGGAATTATGTGGAATTGCTGCGCGAATATATGGATGTATTATATTTAAATAAAATATAAATGTAACATTAAGAGCGAAATCGATTCGACTCGGAACTTGAAGCAGGTGGGCCCGAATTATTGGGCGAATATTGACTATTGTCGAAACGTCCGAATGTTTTGAATCACGAACTTGCAACACATAATTTTACATTTACTGGCCACAACATATATATATATATATATATATATATATATATATATATATATATATTATATATATATTTATCTTTTTTTATTTTGCTCAATTTACAGTGCTATATATATTATATTATATATATATATATATATATATATATATATATATATATATATATATATATATATATATATATATATATATATATATATATATTTTTTTTTTTTTTTTTTTTTTTGCTCAATTTACAGTGCTATATATATTATATAAATAAAAAAAGATAAATATTTCAGGTACCTCTCCACATCTTGACAGAATGTCATCACTGGGTCTGGGAAAACAATTGACATTTTGGTACAAAGATAACTGAGGAATATGTAAATGGTCATGCCAGAATTTTGTTAGCAAAAGTAAAACTATGTAAACATTTCAGGTATGTGTGTTCTACCACATTTTTACAGAATATCATCACTGGGAGAGATGGACAGTTTAGTTAACAAGATGTAAAAGGTGCGAAATTGGAAATGCCAAATGTGGACGACCTGCATAGGTGGCTACGCACACGTGGGTTGTCTGCCTCGATGTCTGAATCAAAAGCATGTCTCGTGAAAAGGTAACTAAGGAAAATATCTTGTAAAGCAGTACTGTTCTCTGTCTGTCAGTGTGTTTGTGGAGCCATATCACCAATAATTTTGCTTATATGGGGTTTCAAATGGGAGTTTGTAGTCATTATTCTTCCCTATCTGGCTATCACAGCTATCTATCATACAAGTATCTATTATACATTATACTAGTTGACATTATAAATATTATACAGCAAGTATTTGGTAATGTTTGTTGTATTATCAAACTAAGTGTGTGTTTGCTGCTTACAGATGGCCGAAAAAGACGAATTTTAGCATCAACAGAAGGAACTCGAGAATGTCTGCTTGCCGATCGTCACCAATTTGTACCAGTCTACAGGCGGTATGCCGGGCGGCATGCCTGGTGGTATGCCGGGCGGCATGCCTGGTGGTATGCCGGGTGGCATGCCAGGAACTGGTGGTGCTGCCCCTGGCGGCGGATTTTCCGGTGGCCCGACCATTGAGGAGATCGACTAAACAGTGTCCTGCTGCCAGACCGCTTCCTGAGTGACCACAGGTCAAGGAGAATGGACAGATCGTGATTCAACATTGGACTAATCATGAGACTGAAACAAATTGTGTTTTTTTCCAACATATGACACTTTCTAATAACTTTGTCGGTATATATATATGTTGTCAACTAATTTTTTTTTCCACCCGTTCTTTCACTGTATTATTTTGCACAGTGTAGAATGTTATTCAATTGTATATATTCAAATGACTTAAATAGTATTTGAAGTAATTTTAATATTATGTAATAGTCTGTAGTTAGCTCTCCACTGAAGATGACTTAAATTAATATTAAACGCTGATTGCGAGTGATGCAACGTCTACAGATCATGATTGAAAAATCTGTTCGTATAACAGTATTAAAATATGTTATTTATACGGAAGCGTTGTCATTGTTTCACGAATCGTGGAATATCATGTATTGTTACTATCGGAGTCGACTCTCTGGGGTATTGCCTGTCGGCATGAAGTGAATAAAAGAGATAAAGTGTAGTTTGTTTTCCGTCTTTCATCTGCTGCTAAACTTAGAAACAGGATAGAGTGCCTGCTCCTCGGCCCAGAATTGGCAGAGCAGTAATTGTAACGGGAAGTGTACGTGGGAAAGGGTATTGCTGTTAACTCTGCTCGCCTCAGCATTTGTATCAACCATTTTTTTGTTGCTGGATGCAAGCTTACCATCAGAATGTGTTGCAGGTGGAATCGTTCAAATTGAGAACACTGTTCCGGGCTTAATAAAGTAACTAAAGATAATTTCGACATGCATGTCATAGTCGTAAGAATGTAATATTAAATGAATATTAATAAAACCTAGGAACTGGCACTCTCGTTATAGAGAATTCATTATTCGGCATGGCCTACCCAATGTAGATACTACACCCCAGCATAATTTTCAACCAACTTTAGCAGTAGCGAAAAAACAACAGCCAAACAAATTGAGCAGAATAAACTTAACGTTCGAAGTTAAAAGCTAACCTATCTATGATCAAAGACATTATCCAAAGCATGGAGTATACATTTCATATAAGTGCCATATCAGAAACTTAGTTTCTGTATATAATAGTTGGGAAGCAGGCGACGGCAACTTTAACGGTGTCACATTAAGCACAACATGTAGAAAAACCAAACGAGGAGGTGATTTAACAAGATTGCCACCTAGAGATTCAACTCTAGATGGCAGATGGACTAGGAAACCCTTTGGCTTATCGAGAGTCCAACCTATCTATCTAAGTATACCCCGCCCGTCTTAGGTATATGTCGATTTTATTTTTAAATATTATTAACACTACTAGTACCTACACAATCAGCTGATAATCTGTTCCATTCGTTAACTGTTCTTTGTGAAAATGAAAATGTTCTAATATGTAGTCTACACTGCTTCTTTGCTAATGTAACTCCATGTCCTCTAGACGTTCTCTGTTCCTTGACCGAGAAAAAAAAATATATATATAGATGGTGTTGCTCTATGTATGTGTGAATCTCTACTCAGCAATAGCCATTGTTCTGGTGTTTGTCTGTGGAGCGTATTATACGTTGTTGATTATTGTTTTGAAAGCATCTTTATTGCGCTACAGGTTAGCGAATACGAAATAATAAATCTCGGTTGTATGCATAGATAACCAATTACCAGCATTAGTAAATTTAATGTGGTGATTACACATTATAGATTTACTACATTATGAATTAGAGACAAGCAGCATCTAAATATTTCCTTTAATCACCAGAAGAACAGGCAAGATTGCTAATCCATTAGATGACATTCTGTTCTGAACCGTGTTTTAAACGATGCTACATATCATACGACAAGTTCTGTCCTGTGTGAAACTGCTCCAACAAGTCCATTTAACACAACAGTAGATAAAATAATTCATTAAACAAACCTGAGCACGATTTAAGTGATCCAAACTGGGATGTTGTAATGAACGATCGAATCAAATCCTATTTTAACATTCTCGTATTTTATTATCGTATTTTGTGCAAATGCTTGAATAATACTTACCACAATGCCTGTCCTGGTGTGTAATGATTTGAAATTAGCAAAAGTCATTCCTATATTTAACCCATTAGATCATGGAACGGCCGCGGTCAGGGCACTGCATTCATATCGTTGTGTGTGTGTGTGTGTGTGTGTGTGTGCGTGCGTGCGTGCGCGCGCGTGCGCACGTGCGCACGTGCGTGTGTGCGTGCGTGTGTGCGTGTGTGCGTGTGTGCGTGTGTGCGTGTGTGCGTGTGTGCGTGTGTGTGTGTGTGTGTGTGTGTGTGTGTGTGTGTGTGTGTGTGTGTGTGTGTGTGTGTGTGTGTGTGTAAGCGTTACTATACTTTTTACATTAACACACATAACCACACACACGTCCAGGATAATAAAAACGTTACGCTTTCCTGTGGGTAGAGGTACTAAAATGGTCAGTGACGACACCATAGCTATCCATAATTTATGGGCATTCAACGTTTTGACTCATAAATAACCAGGTGCTTTTATATGCCAATTATGGAGATATAATCCAGAGTTTGCTTTAAACAAATAACTACATATATAATATCTAGGTACTGACACAGTTATGTTAATTGATGCAATTTATCGTTATAATTATTATTTAATACGTTGCAAACTACATTTTGGTTTTGAGTAGACGCAACAACACAAACCAAATACCCGTCACAATTGTGTTAAATTTAATGGTTCATTATGATGATAAATACTTTGTCACACAGTTGGGCATGGATATCTGATAATTTATTTTCAAGGGCATTACAAAATAAAACAATGGCTATTTATTTGAAAGAAAATGTTGTGACTATTACTAAATTATTTTAATAAGAAGAGAATTTGTAAAACAAGTAATGTAGTTAGTTTGATGGGACATGTTTGTAAACAAGCACAATAGTCACTAAATATTTTAATTTGTTAATAATAAAGCTATACCATATTCTGTCTTCAAGACGATAATTTCATAGCACGGTAGCACAGCAATTCAGGTGGTACAAACCTTGGCTACTGTTTTTTTAATCTGGACATGGACACACACACACGCACGCACGCACGCACGCACGCACGCACGCGTATGACTGGTTGTGTACCAATTTAGTCGGCCCAATAATTCCTACACGGCGGATTGCTTCCATATAAGTCAGAATGCTCAACTGAACAAGTCAGCCAGAGCATAGATCATTTTGAGCATAACATGTACGGATAACAACTATTTACAAAAGATCAGCTAGAGGCAGGCCCTACTGCTGTGCTGCTACGCTGCTGAGAAGTGTGTCAGTTACATGCACCATACTGTTAACAGCGTAGTTTAACCTAGGTCGGAATCCAACATAACATAATTCGTTAAAAAATCTGGATCAGCTCACACCATTGGACTGGTCTCTGACGTCACTGGTCTACGCTGGACCCTGTGGAGAAAATTCACTGGTGAACGGGAGAGAATGATCGACGCTTTCATCCATGACCCACCACTAGTTTAACTGCCAACATGTGCTCGTTACATGATCACACTTTACGTCAACTAATCAACGAAGACAGAAACCAAAGCACACTTGATCCCTTTTATTCAGTTCATGCAGACAGGCAGTACCCCAGACAGTTGACATCGGTAACAATACATGAGATTCCACGATTCACAAAACAATGACAACAGTTCCGTATAACTAATGTCTTTCCATACTGTTTTCATACAGCCTTTTCAATCATGATCTGCAAATGTCGCATCACTCGCAATCAGCGTTTTAATATTAATTTAAGTCCCCCTCAGTGGCGGAGCCAACTCAAGTCTGCCACAACCACCACTGTCAGTGAACTATTCCCTAATATTTAAGTTACTTTAAATATAAAAAATTCTATAAATAATATTTAAGTTACTTGAATATATAACATTAAACAACTTTGCAATGTGCAAAATAATACAGTGAACGAACGGGTGAAAAACAATAACAATTAGTTAAGTTGCCAATAGATATACAGTTAATGTCGGTAAAGTTTTTAGAATGTGCCACGTGCTGGAAGAACATCAAAGACAATTTGTTTCTGTCCCATGATCAGTCCAATGTTGACTCATGATCTGTCCACTGCTCTTGACCCGTGGTCACTCATGATGAGCATTGTCCGCACTGTCTGACAAAAGGCCACTGTTTAGTCGACCTCCTCAATGGTCGGGCCAGCGGCCGACCCGTCCCCGGGGGCAGCGCCACCAGCTCCTGGCATGCCGCCCGGCATACCTCCTGGCATGCCACCCGGCATACCGCCTGTAGACTGGTACAAGTTGGTGATGATCGGCATGCAGACTTTCTCGAGTTCCTTCTGGTGGTGCTCAAACTCGTCTTTCTCAGCCGTCTGTAAGAAGTGAACAAGGGCAAGTTACACAAAATGCAAATAACTAGACACAGCCAAAACAACACACGTTGGCTGTTGTGGCAAACAAAATAAGTATCAAAAGAAAACATTGCAGTGATCTGTGTCTGTTGTTCGGATCAGATCAGATATAGCCACTTAAGTTTTCAAGAAAGACACAAGCATCCTCCATCAACTTTAGATCTATTTATTTTAATGTTTTAAAGTATTTATTAAAATATTTTATTAAATATTTTGACAAGTTTAGTCAAATAATAACAGAAAATTTTTTTTATGTCTTAACCTATTTAAATTACCTTTATAGATGCATTACAAATAAATTATTCTCTACTTTTTTAATTAATTTTATATTTATGCTAATGTTTTAAATTATATATTATTTCAATCTATTTTAACAAATATATTTTGCATGTTTTATGTACCTATTTCAATCTGTATTGATTGCCCAGAGAATGAAATAAACCATTATTTATTTATTATTTTATAATATTTGATTTTAGAGCACCTGTATAAACTGCATAACTAGGTTTTGTAATGCTAACAGACAACAGTTGCGGCAATGGTAAAATAAAAATCTCTCGATACTGAATAATAATTTCGGAATATACATTGGGCATGAGCGATTTCTTTCTCAGAAAACGTTGCAGAGTAAATCTCTGACCAATCAGCATTTTTTGTGTTTCGAATGACGTAAAATTTAGTATATACTCTATCATGTGCTGCCAAAGATTGCGGGTAAACCAGGGTTTGCCAAAAAACATTAACTACATATTTCCTGAAAGGGAGTCTTTCACTTATGCAGCTGTAACATTACTGGCTAGTCTCAATCCTGAAAATCACATGAGAGCTGTTTAATTACCTGGTTGCTGTCGAGCCATGAGATGACCTCGTTGCACTTGTCAGTGATCTTCTTGCGGTCTTCCTCGCTCAGCTTGTCCTTCAACTTGTCGTCCTCGGCAGTCGCCTTCATGTTGTAGGCGTAGCTCTCGAGCGCGTTCTTCGCCTGGATGCGTTCACGTTGTTGTTCGTCGTCGTTCTTGTACTTCTCCGCGTCGTGCACCATCCGCTCGATGTCGTCCTTGCTCAGACGACCTGCCACGTACAAACAGCTGTTAGACAACTGGCATGGACGCTTAGATGTACAATAATAAACAATTTCCAGGCAATGGATACATCGTTAAGAATATAAACTCATCAAATTGAAAACCAGGGCTACTTTTTTATTTTGTATACTGACGATGATATTATCTACCATCTAAGGAGTTATTTTCAACAACTTAGGATGTGTACCGAGGGTTATCCTTTGCAAGTGGGTAAACCCAAACAAATCTGTTGCACCACAAGACATTTAGATGAACAATTCAAGTTTTGTAGCACTGCTTTACTACAGATGCCACATAATGAATATTTTTTAAACATCACCCCACTAACAATAAAACCCCACTAACAAGAAAGCATTTTTGGATATTTCAATGTATGGAAACAGGACTGCTATAATCTTGATAAAGTGGTTCAGTCCAAGGAAGGCAACCATCATGAAACCACGTATGGTTTTATGAAAAGCAAACCATAAAGGTATTCATCATAACCACTGTTTAATTATTAACACAAGCAACATACCCTTGTCGTTGGTGATGGTGATCTTGTTCTCGCGTCCGGTGCTCTTGTCTGTTGCCGTCACGTTCAGGATGCCGTTGGCGTCGATGTCGAAGGTGACCTCGATCTGGGGCACTCCGCGGGGTGCCGGGGGGATGTTGGACAGCTCAAACTTGCCGAGCAGGTTGTTGTCCTTGGTCATGGCTCGTTCGCCCTCGTATACCTGGATGAGCACGCCGGGCTGGTTGTCCGAGTAGGTCGTGAACGTCTGCGTCTGTTTGGTTGGGATCGTCGTGTTGCGCTTGATGAGACTTGTCATCACACCGCCGGCCGTCTCGATGCCGAGGGACAGTGGGGTGACATCGAGCAGAAGCAGGTCCTGGACGGCCTCCGACTTGTCTCCGTGCAGAATCGCTGCCTGGACAGCTGCAGACACAATTTGATAGATCTATATATCATTCATTATTATTTTCTACATTTTATATTTATAATTTACTATTATTAATTTTACACAACATATTCATATAACATTCTGCATATGTACTTCAAATTAAATTTAGCTAGCTCCAAATTAATTTTAGCTAGTTTTTTAAAGAAAATATTTGTCAATAACATTGATCTAAGCAGACAGTTCACAAAGACATTCATTTACAATAGAGCAATCATAAAACACCCACCAGCTCCGTAAGCGACAGCCTCATCAGGGTTGATGGACTTGTTGAGTTCCTTTCCGCTGAAGAAGTCCTGCAGAAGTTTCTGGATCTTGGGGATACGGGTCGATCCACCAACCAGGACAATCTCGTTGATGCTTGCCTTGTCGAGCTTCGAGTCTCTCAGGGCCTTCTCTACCGGCTCCAGAGTGCCACGGAACAGGTCGGCGTTGAGCTCCTCAAAGCGAGCACGGGTGATCGTCGTGTAGAAGTCAACACCCTCATAGAGAGAGTCGATCTCAATGCTCGCCTGCGTGCTGCTTGACAATGTGCGTTTTGCACGTTCGCACGCCGTCCGCAGACGTCGCACGGCGCGCTTATTGTCAGTAATGTCCTTCTTGTTCTTTCGCTTGAACTCCTGCACGAAGTGGTTGACAAGACGCGAGTCAAAGTCTTCGCCTCCCAAGTGAGTGTCACCAGCCGTTGACTTCACTTCAAAGATGCCGTCCTCAATGGTAAGGATGGACACGTCGAATGTGCCGCCACCCAGGTCAAAGATGAGCACATTACGCTCACCACCGACCTTCTTGTCGAGGCCGTATGCGATGGCTGCAGCTGTCGGCTCGTTGATGATTCGTAGAACGTTGAGACCTGAGATGGTTCCGGCATCCTTGGTCGCCTGTCGCTGGGAGTCATTGAAGTAGGCAGGAACGGTGACAACTGCACTGATGACAGTCTGCAACATTTGTAAGATACTGTGAACAAACATCCACCTAACCAAGGTGTTGGAACAACCTTCAAGAAACAAAAGTGATGTACCTGGGTAGGATCAATCAACTGCACTTAAACTGGCTACCAAGGATAGGAATTCCGACATACTATTTGTGACAATATTTAGCAACTACCAGATATTTTAGCGCCTGCTGTTTGATGTTACCTTACGTAAATTAAACATGTACCTGCAGCTCAGCAAGCGTTAGGTAACGACCTTCCTGGGAATTAGCCCAGGCCCAGCTCTTTATTCAGGAATTTGACTGATAATACAGCAATTTAAATGACAATACCGTGATCATTACAAAAGTTGAACAGTAAAAATTCTAAAGTGTTTCTGCTTCGATAAAACATACTTGAATTTCCAATCGATTTTGTTACAAATATACACACCATGCCCAGGTAGGCTTCCGCTGTTTCCTTCATTTTGTTGAGAACCATGGATGAGACTTCCTCAGGGAAGAACATCTTCTTCTCACCCTTGTATTCTATGCGGATCTTGGGCTTTCCGTTGTCATTGACAACGTCAAACGGCCAGTGTTTGATGTCGGACTGGACGGCGTGCTCGTCGAAGCGGCGCCCAATCAGTCGCTTCGCATCAAACACTGTGTTGCTGGGATTCATGGCCACTTGGTTCTTGGCTGCGTCTCCAATGAGACGCTCCGAGTCTGTAAACGCCACATAGCTGGGCGTCGTGCGGTTGCCCTGGTCGTTGGCAATGATTTCCACCTTGCCGTGCTGGAAGACACCCACGCACGAGTAGGTGGTGCCGAGATCAATACCAATTGCTGGTGCTTTCGCCATTTTGAACCTAGGAGCAAGACGACGTGAACTTTAATACACAGTTAACATGAGCATGACCATAAGTCAACATCGATCTAAACAACATTAGTCACTGAAGCAGTGGTATTGTTGACTCAATGGTGAATTGACTAATGGCCTATTTGAATATAAAATGACAAATTGCATTTCATAAATAAGTACAATTTCTCAAAGTGTCGAATAGGCCTTTATGCAGGATAAAATGTTTGCCAGTCTAAACGAGTGCAGGACAAAATTCCAACCAATTTTAGATGGACTGTTGGACTAGACTTTCTCAGTGTATGCATACATATATAGGTATATTATATACGTTACCTGTAATTGCTACCATCTAAGTTCAAAGGAAACATCAATAGGACTAAGATCAATAGGGTGCATGTGGCCCCTAAAGACTGCACAATGCACTGGGTGAGAGAATCTACTTCCAGGATGGCAGTGGTCTAAAGAGGAGTGTAGTAAGGATGAGTTGCATTGTTGAGCACAAATGAAAGCAGTTAATACTGTCTTGCAGGTGTTAGTTCAAAGGTATACAAATTCCACTTTGACACCAAATTGTTAGAATTAGTGTTTCAGTGTTGCAAAATAAACCAAAACAGCATAATAGTGTAGGGTGCATCAAGCAGCTCTGCATGGTGATAGTATGTATGTATACATGAACCATGGGACCGAGCATATATAAATCAAGAAAGTCTGGACACCCACATCTAAAACCAGTGGTTGGGATTTTGTCCGTTGGGATTTTGTCCTCGCACCGTCTAAACATGCCCTAGAAGGCAAATGTATCTGAATATACATGTCCATAGAAACCAGTCCAGACGTGTATAATATATACAGAAAAAAATTCATGCATACACAAGTGTAAAACCCACTTCAAAGCATACTCTGACAACACAATACAGTGTAACTGAAATAAGCTTTTTTGCCACTTATTGTTACCATCCATCCAACGAAATATTTTCACCTGCCAAAATACTGACTTCAGTTTTTCACTCGAATAATGGTGTCAGAACGAACTGTTTGAACATAATGATATTTTGAGTCAATGAGTATAAACACCGATTTTCTCAGAGAGAAGCTGATAAACAACACGTGGCCTGTCTGTCACTGCAGGTTATGAGACATGCAATTGTGAAGCGTACCTCGGTGGTTGTGAAACACGTGGTCTACGCAGGAAAAAGTAAAAAAACGCATTTGTCTAAACCTTTGTTAACATCTATCATGATTACCATTACGGAATGCGACTGATTTCAAAACTTGTTTTCCAACAGCATCGTTATAAATGATAAGCATCGTGGAAATGACGTCAACTATGTCCGTCTTTCTTTCGGAAGTGAAACCCACATTTGTCTGACTCACAGAATTAACAATAGCCATCGAACTGGAGTCTACTTAATTAGTTATGATGATAGAAGAATCTTGGTACTGTGTGATGTGCAATGCGCAATAGATTAACCTAATCGAAACCATGCCAGACGAATTCAGTTCTTTGTTCGCGAAAGCCGCGTGGCGTGGTGAATTGCCAATGGCAATTGGCATGCCGCCATTGATTGATTGATCAGGCGTCAGTCGGAATTTTGGTTCACCGCCTCAACTCAAGTCAATTGCACTTTACCAGTCTACATGCCTTGAAACCTTGAATCGACGTTCGTAGTACGGTGCATTTACGTGTGTATTACCTTGTGTAATGTAGTAGTATGTGGCTGTTTCCCTACTGGCCGCTTTCACCGAACCTTCCTGTTTGCGGACACCGGCGTAAAAGACAGATTTATAAGGCAAAATGTGGGTGGTCAGAAATGCGGACCTGTTCTCGGACTTTCAAAGGCCCGGGAATAATGAAGTTTGCGTTTTATATTTTGTATCTCCCAAATGGCTGTCGTTGAGTAATCTATGATCCCACGAATATGAAGTAAGGCCTCCATTTCAATACCCCGCGTTTCAAGAGTAACTACAGCATACGCACGACATATTTATATAAGTTTCACAGGCGCTGCAACCATCGCAACATTATCATTATACAAACGTTTATGCTCGCACGAACTGCCAAGCAAATGGTTGCTTCCGGGTTGAGTATGCTGATACTATAACATGTAGTAACCATGTTGTAGAATGCGCCGTACCATTAAGTTATATAGCATGCAAGTTTTTAACGGTGCACGTAATATCATAATAAAGTTTATTTTCCATTAATTGATCAAAACAACACACTGTTTTACGTAATTAAAATTATAAATTCTTACAATGAAATTATACACTTTTGCTAATTAACATTTGACACATTAGCATATAGCTGTCAGCAAACATATCACTATAGCGTTATAAGCACACTACTTAGGCAACACACAACTTATTCACCAACGTACGTTCTGTTTTGTAATTACCATTGAGGAAGTCCTATATAATAAAAATGATACAATGAGGTACAAAAGTGCAGAAACCAACGCATTACCTTCATATAATACATACCAAATTTACGGGCGTATATCCCTGTGCAATAAATGTGCACGCACACGCCATTCTACACTCTGCATGCATATCATACTCATATTATTGATATGAAAGATGATGATCAATGAAAATACTTTATGCGTCGGTACCGGCCGAGACTTGGGAGCTGAATTTCCTATACTCATGGAAAGAGAGCTTAGCCAACTATTATTTACGGGCGGGGTTGGAATTTGCCTACTAGCTGTAATTGTTTTTAGTCGAGGATTTTGGAGAGTGAAGAGCAAACAATTGACATGTCTTCCGATGCTATGAGCTAAATCATAGTGAAACAGCGAAGAAACTGAAGTTACGATGGTGGCCTGTATCATTTGAGATGATTCGAGACAATGCGACACCGGATACGTAATGGGGCTGAAGCTTTATAATAATTTTTTTAGTTATCTCAACCGCCAATATTAACATCGTACTGACGATGGTGAAGCTATTTTATTTATTTATTTTTTAACGATTGCGATATAATCAACATTAACTAGTAATAATTTACAAATACTGTTAAAATTCGTCAGAACGAAATTAATATCACAAGATGAGCAATACGTTTTGCAAAACTTCACGCAGTATATTCACTTGTTAATTAGACCAGGGAGAAAAATAGATGAAAATATTTTCATTATGAAGTTGGAAATATGCTTGAATATATTAACCGATTAGCACTCAGGTCGGGCATTGACGGTCACCTCGAATCTCTTCAGGTCGGCCATAGCCGGCTAGCGAATACATCACAGCGTTTGAATTCGTTTTACGGGATGTTGCATCTAGTGACTAAAAGATGCAATAAATGCGATACCTATCTAGACATATAACATTAAATTGTGACTATTTTGGATAATTCCGTTCTCAAAAATATTTACCGCGTTTTCGAAATTTAACAGCAATAGTTTTTGTGTTTGGACATTTAAAATTGTCCTCCAGCCAGGAGTTGGCCACGTGTACAGCTAAAATGTGTAATATATTATACAAACATTTATACCAGTGTTTAGATAATTTAATGCTTTTTAAATAAACCCAACTTGTAGCAGTAGAAATCCAGGCATAAAAAAGTTACACAGCAACAAAGTAGTTATTTAACCAAAAAGTGTCAACCTGTCATAGTGTCAACCAAGAAATGGTCAACATATTTTAAAGTTATAACAACAGTTTTGACACCACTGTGTTGGTACCTTTATTATCTACAACATACACACACCATGCTGTTGCGATAATTGAATAATAAAGGCGCTAGAGCAAAGACGATGGCGCAAGCCATATTTTTTAACTATAGGTCAAACATTTGAGGAGCCACAGGCTTCACGTTACAATCGGCTGCGTGCTAATGGGTTAAGAACGTTTTTGTAAAAAAAAAAAAAAAAGTAAATGTTTTAATGAAGACGGTTACATTTCAAGCAACTATTTATAGTCAACAATGTTATACTTAGTTATTAAGCAGACGTATTGTTATTGCATCACGTGAAAATATAATACCGATTATTATATTAAAACAACTATATTTCTGTTTTCGAATTCCACTTAATTTTATAGGGAGTTTTAATCAAATTCAAGTACAAATAGTTTGCATGCAAACGCACTGAAAATGTAATGGTTGCATTCAATAGCTTTACTAGAAGACTGGTTTATGCAATATATTTAATGGTATATTTGATACATATGCGATTGTATTTCCACAACGAGTACATCGAGAATTACAAGCATTCTGTTGCATATCCTGACCCAAGTCCGAAATATTGTTCGAGAACATGTCGTCATTATCTATTAATATTAACATTAAATCGCCTGTTCCGGTTCTATTGTTAGTAATAGAGGGTGTGCAATGACGTCAGCTGTATGCGTGGTAGCAACCGACGTAAGACCACCAAAATGTGCACGTCCGCCATTACCCGACCGCAGAGTACCTTAAAAAAGCAGCATTATGCACGTTGTCTGGATTCCTGTGAGCACATATTTAGTGTGGAGTGATTATAAATGACGTTTTTGTACAGCGTGACATCAGAGCTGTCAAATTACGACAGCTGTCATTCGGTGCATTTCTGCGTATTAATACATTTGTCATTTTGCTTGGTGATGTAATCAGGGGCAATCCGTGGGTGGCTCAAGCAGAAATGGAGGGGTGTAAGGTTTGAATGAACTTTGTGGGAGCCTGAGGTATTAAAAGTTCACGAATTTTCCACTGAACCTCTGTCTGTGGAGGGTAAACATGCTGTGAAATTGTCAATAAGAGAGCTGATCAAGATTAATAGGAAATGAAGGAAACGTTATAATGGTCGCCTATGGAAAATGCAAATGTGGTCTTAGGCCAACCGCCCGCATTGTGGATGTTCATCGAACCGCTAACTTCTTTTCATTGTGATTACACCGCGCAGTATGGCTTCAAAGGCTGTGGTTAAAGTACCTTATATTGACACGTTAGACGTATTGACGAAGCAGAGGTATTTAGCTAAGATCCAAATCGTTGATGGCGTAGATCCATACTCTGCCGAATTCGGCGTGGAGTAAGGAGGAAGCATGCTTCCCGGCTGTGTCATACCCGGACAGAGTCATAGTGAATTATCTCATTTTTAACAAGTCGTTCTACACGATGGAAGGGAAGACATGAAGGCGTGGAAGAGCCTAGATGCATACAACCAGTTGACATCAGGCTGGATCAGCGACGTGATGGTATTTGTGAAGAATGACTATACTAGTAACTAGGTCTAGGACTAGGTCTAGCTAGGTACATCAGAAAAAAAAAATCATTTTTTTTTAAAATACGTCCAATTTTATTCAAATTACACCATATGATAGGCCTTAGTATGTAGTTTTCAACACTTTTTGAATGTTTTTGATATCTTTATTATTTCTGAAGTAATTCCACTTTTTGTGCTCAGAAAAAGGGCGATTTTTGGTATTGAATTCTGTCCATTTCTTGCGACCAGGAAACTGGAGCACTGTGTTTGAGAATATAGGAAAATGGTAATATAATTGCTTATACTGAAGATATTGGGGTGAAATAAAAGTTATATCATCTAGAAAAACATGTGAATATGATTTGACCTTGACCTAATTAGTTGACCTTCACTGCATATTTGACCTTTTTTCAGAATAACAACATAAATTGAGTATAATTAATTAAAAAGGACTTATATGTCACATTATTACATAAGTAATTTTGATGGCATAATTAGTTGAGCTATATTTAGCATCTGACCTATTTATTAGGATTAATTACATAAAACGGGTGAATATATATATATATATTATACGAGCAAATAAATTTGTTTAATTAACGCTGGAAAGCGCCAACCGACGCCGTCGATGATGGCTGTGCAGCCGGCGTGTTATGGCATATAATAGGCTGTTGTAATAGGCAAAAAAAAGTTAACTGTTTCGTGGCATACACCTAATAGAGTTAATAAATATAAAGTAACAATTTCCACATATACTCAATTTTTTAACGTCAGCGGTTTACTCAGAATGTGACTTTAAAGTATAAAATTCTAACGAAATCCACGATGGTCTAGACGCCGCCATTAAGTGAAGGGTTAAATTGACTTGGCCATTCAGCGCGCGGCATTCTATGTCTGACCCTTAAACCTGCGACGTTGTTAAGGGTCAACAACTTCGAGTCTTCGACAGTTCGTTCAGTTGGCGTGACATCTAGCAGCTGCTTATAGACGTGTATCTAAATCTGTGGTTAAATCTATGGTAAACTTTAGTAATTATGCCTTACTGTTCGGCATACGGTTGCAATAATAGTTGAAACAACCGGTAGTATTGAAGAAATTGATTCACATTTGCGGGCGTACTGTTTGGAATCCCTCCAGTCCAAGTACAGTTCACTTTGCTCGGTCCATTTTTAGGAGAAATGCTTTGAAGTAGACATGTAGTCATGTATCATCAGTTGATGGGATGATTTCAGCGATAACAATAATAAACAACTTCATATTTACCGTCATCAGCATGTTACGCGCGTTACCGAGTTGCAGCCATTTCATGACAACAGCCAAACCCCATGCAGTGAATCTGTGTGGAGAGCGCCTCGATCACCGTCGTGACGTCATTCTTCGTCTAAGATGGAGTAGCGCGTAGTATTTGGATGGCTGGGTGTTAAAAAATATTTTTCTGGTAAACCGCTGGCGTAAAAAAATTGAGTATATGTGGAAATTGTTACTTTATATTAACTCTATTAGGTGTATGCCACGAAACAGTTAACTTTGTTTTGCCTTTAAATGCACAAAAAAGCGATCGATGGCGAAGTAAACAAAAAATGGCTCAAGATGTAAAACAATTATCCATTGGTTGATTCCACGGTCAAAAGACGCTGTTTTCCTAATCAGTATGCAGCGGCAAAGCAAACTGCGCGACCATGTGATTTCTGACGACGGCTGACGCGGGAAGACATCTTGGTCACAACTTTTGGAACGGAAATGACCATGAGATTTCAATATGCCATCTAGCGGATTCTGATGTACCTAACTATACCACATTGTACGAGCGAAAGTAAGCTTAAATTTGAGTTTTAAGTATCTATAGACCCCATAGTCATACAACTGGCTTATTTTAATGAGAATAATTGTAAAATTAACTGTCATAAAATGTGTAGTTATACATAGGAGACAAGGTGTCTTTGTAAAAACTATAGAATAGCAAGCCCCTAAATTGTTAAAATGTTTATTTACCAACTTAGTTAAACAGAACATAAGTACAGCCATGACTAAATGCATGTCTTAGACTTATATAGTTATATACACCTAGTCCCGGTATTATATATGTCTATGTATACACATAAAAATTATGTATACACATAATGTAAAATATATATAGGCCATTTGCATAGGATATAATTTTATAATGCATAAGGACAATTGTACAATCGAATATAGGGTACCGAATCGAGTTTGAAAATTTGTAATAGACAAACAATCTGCCAGGAAAATGTAAGTTGCAATATTTATGGGAATTAGTCAAAATTAGTAGTAGCGCCTACCATGTAGGCAGAATGCCAGTAATCACTGGGATGGGATATGTCTGGGCCTAATTGGTAAAAGTAAATGTAATTTGGACAAATACCTTTGAAAAAGAAAAGTTAAAAAGTAATTATTGTCACAACTTAACAATAACAACTTGGGCGGCTTATGAAATAACGCAGATGGTCCACTGGTAGACTTATAACTCATAAAGAACCTTCTAAAAATGCGAGAGTGAGGCATTTTACTATGGAAAGGTAGACTACATAAATCAACAACGTAATATATGGCCAGTGATATTCATTGCTATTTTAATGTCTTGTGCAAGTGCATAATGTTAATGTCAACACAAAATTATATGAAGGCAAAATAGATGAGAAAATCTGATTTTTAAACTAACTAAACATTCTGTGGGGCTGGGGTCAATTCCATTCTTTTAATTCCAGTTCATTGCAATTCATTTTAGTCAATTCCAGTTCAATTTCTTTCAATAAATGTTTTTATTTTAAAAATAAATTCCATCTAATCATTCAATTCCTGCAGCAATTCACATAACTAAAATTATACAATTAATGGGCATACAGGGGGTTATGCATTGATGTATTTAGATACCACTCACACGCATGTACACACGCACACACGCACACACCAAAAAAATCATTTAGTGACATTTTATTGCATTGCACTTAAAATCAGGCATCACCTACTTAATAATAACTGTTGAAACACTAGGTCAGCGCCTTAAAATTGTATTGAGTTGTGACTCATTGACAAGTAGCATAGTGAAGCATGCAGAAATGAGAAGAGAAACAATCCAACATATTTCAATGCATCAACCAGTGTTGCCTTATTGGCAGTTCAGATGGAGAACCCATTGTGCATGTTTGATAAGAAGACAACTGTTTACTAAATATCTCAAGGTCGTAAAAATATGAGCCAATTTACTCCAGAAATATATATCCGAATTTGAGCCCTGGTGTCAGTCATGGTTTATAACAGCCTCATTATACAAAGTAAATGTAATATAAACATATAGTAACTTACAAATAATACATCTCTGTCAGTCCTCTACTGGAGACATACCGTCAGTTGTTTTGTCTGAAATGTACCATTGCTAAAGAAATGTATTTTACAGCTAAATAAAATTGTCGACACATGGTGGTGTTACAGAGCTACAGTGTGACTGGCTGGAAAGGGAAGTGCTGGAGTCAGAGTCGACATCACTCGTCTCCTGCCCCTGGCAGACGGCCCACACCAAGTGGCCAGAGCTCGTTCCAGCACATCTGGTTTGGAAACGCCAGCGACAGCACGCACATGCTATCTGCAACATGTACACAAAATAATATATAAGTGATGTAAATATACATAATATAGGAGGAAATATACTATTCCTGAAAGATGGGTGGGTCATGTGTGCATGCCTGTAGATTCTGCATATAGTGCATTTCTTATTAGTTTCTGAAATGTTATGAAAGATTGTAAGATTGGAACATTTGTAAAAAAAAACATTCTTTCCCATCATCCGGCATCATTGGTGCTCTGACTGCCCCACTGTCTGCAGCACTGACCTACAGCATCTGTTAACACATTAGAAGTAAATATACGTTCTTAATACACAGTATCCATCCATTCGCCTGTTCAGAAGACATTACTTCTGGGGAGTTCTTGTAACATGAATGCTGTGTTGTTGTCATCACAGGGAACAGTTTAACAATGTGTACACAGTGAGACGCCACTGTTACTCTATCGCCATTCCCAGGACACACTTGTCAGTGCAACCAACCACTTAATCAGTGGATACAATGCACAAAGTAGCCATGATGCAGCTGTGAATAGAAACTATACAATAGATAAATGTCATCCTGATATCAATGATTCTCAATTTTGTTTGTAAAGTTACATTTCAGGGTAACTGCATATTTGCGTAATAACTATCATACTTTTGTTGTGCAAAGCAACTGAAGGCCAAGGAAACTACCTGCACATGGCAATTGTAATTTTTCCGTGTACTTAACGTAATTGAACTTTTGAACACACTTTATATGTGGAATGAAATTGTAGCTGTACATAATCGTGATTCAAGCACACTTACCTTTGTCAGTGTTACGCAACAGACGTCTTGTAATCCGTCTGCGCAAGGTGTTGATAGGGTCCACGATCACCAGGTCTCTCTCATTCAGAATCCGCTCAGCAAACTGGATGAAAACATTAGGAATTGCAATTAGAGAAAATATTTTAACATTACATGTATTATGTAATGTAACAAACAACAAATATATGATAGTTTGATAAGCCCTATGTTTTCTGTTTTTCAGAACCTCTGCAAAAATGGACATTGCAAACAGTGCGTCAGTGTTATGAAATAAGGTAAGTAAATAACGAAATATCAAGAAACAGACACTCATAAGCTGTCATGGTTCTATGTAAAATACATATATACTTACTTCCATTACGAATACGCCACAGCTGTGTCCGTCTGTCTGTCTGGTTTGTGGACGCAAGGTGACTGTCCAGGTCCCTTGAGGCACTTCAGTGTCATGTCTGTTGGCAATGATCTTCCAAGCTTTTAGTATTGCTTGTATTTGTGTGGCATTCTACCCCAGTGGATTTACATAGATGATGTCCCTTTCAGTAGGGTAGAAGACCAACCATTCTCAGTGCCTGCGTGAGATATTGATAGGTGCCAACACCACACTTTCAACATTAAAGACATGCTGAAAAGATTGCCATATTAAGACATTCTGTGTAACTGTGATCTGCTCTGTAAAAAGACACATTTCAGTTAAATTATGTTTAAAAGAGACATTCCATTTAATGATACAGCTGATTTATTTTCAAACAAAATATTTAAAATATCAACAGAAAACAGTTGCGTTTCCAATGACACAAAAGGTACCAACAAATTCTAACATAAAATACACATAAAAAGAAACACATTTCAGGAAAGAAAAGTAACAATTTATTTCATTCTTTAAAAATGTAAAATTGCCTAAATATCGGAATGATTAGTAATATTAGTGTTCCCGTGGAGCCAATGTAACATGTAAAATAGTATGAATTGTTACATAGAAAAAGACACTGCCCTTTTAAACCGAACAATGAGAACTGGAGGCTGTATTTTGTATAGAGCACTACAAATCATATACTTCATACTATAATTATGTCCATATACCTTCGGCAAGGATGCTGAAGTGGGTGACTGCAGTAGCATGTTCATAACATGGCTGTCGATGTCACTAGCCTTTTTCCGTTGTACCAGCAACCGCATGTATGCTAGAATCACCTATAATAAACAATGTACTTGTTAGTAACCAAATTGCCTGACATTGCTCAGGGAGGTTGAGGGAGTCCACAAACAAAATACATAGGAGAAATATTTGTAATGTAGATGTGACTTCAATATGGTTGTACCTCCCGTAGTTTTCATCTCTATATTATGCAGCATACATAATACAGACTGTATACATATTTGCTGAATCTGCTACACCACATTTAATAACGTAACTTTACACACACAGCCCAGTAACACTTACATTATCAACTACGTCATTGTTGGGCCTGACCGTACCGAAGTAAAACCCGGACAGTTTCACCTTACACACTATGGCCATCAGTGCAGGCGAGGATCTGTGATGTTCCCACAGGTCTTTCGTGGTCGGTGTCACGGGTAGTTCACTTTCCTGCAGAGCAATGCTTTCATTACATATGGAGGTAGCATAACATGTCAGACTAACATAGCTTTCAGTCAGTATGTCTAACATGTATGTAACTTGAATGTAACTGTTCATAAAAGTAAAATAAAAGTGTTTTTGTTATACTAAAGGTTTACACTACACTATACTGCATGTAACTATACCAACGTGGTATTTTACCGCTATACCTTTACTTTTATGAATGCTTTTTTTCCCCTAAATTATACATCCATTGATTGTGTATTTCTGTTCATCACAAAACATTTAGCAATACCTTCGCCTTGTCAGCCGGTGTGTGCAGCCTGTCAGGCCGTCCTTGAAACCCTGGCATACGTACAGGACCATGGCTCTCATCTGATGTGTAATCAGGTTTTGGAAGTAATGGGCTTCCTTGCCGCAAACAGCTTTGTATTACTTTCATCGTTCTTGTTATGGTCAATGACTTCAGAAATTCATCTGTCATCTCCAAACCATCCTCATCAAGCTGAAATGGAATAAAGCAACTTTTATCTCCAGCACTTGCAAAACGTGTGATATGTTTAACTTATAAAAAGCAAAACACTTTAACTTGTGATGTAGATCTGTAATCAAACATTTTCTCTTAATACCTACTTCCTCTGGTTCTGATTCGTCTTCACATGATCTGGTTCCAGGTGTTTCGGAGGAGTGGTCCAAAGTCTTGGCGCAGTGGTCAGATGACTTTGGTGAGTGACCCGGTGTTTCGGAGGAGTGGTCCAAAGTCTTGGCGCAGTGGTCAGATGACTTTAGCGAGTGACCTGGTGTTTCGGAGGAGTGGTCCAAAGTCTTGGCGCAGTGGTCAGATGACTTTGGTGAGTGACCCGGTGTTTCGGAGGAGTGGTCCAAAGTCTTGGCGCAGTGGTCAGATGACTTTGGTGAGTGACCCGGTGTTTCGGAGGAGTGGTCCAAAGTCTTGGTGCAATGGTCAGATGACTTTGGTGAGTGACCCGGTGTTTCGGAGGAGTGGTCCAAAGTCTTGGTGCAATGGTCAGATGACTTTGGTGAGTGACCCGGTGTTTCGGAGGAGTGGTCCAAAGTCTTGGCGCAGTGGTCAGATGACTTTGGTGAGTGACCCGGTGTTTCGGAGGAGTGGTCCAAAGTCTTGGCGCAATGGTCAGATGACTTTGGCGAGTGACCCGGTGTTTTGGAGGAGTGGTCCAAAGTCTTGGTGCAATGGTCAGATGACTTTGGCGAGTGACCTGGTGTTTCGGAGGAGTGGTCCAAAGTCTTGGCGCAGTGGTCAGATGACTTTGGTGAGTGACCGGGTGTTTCGGAGGAGTGGTCCAAAGTCTTGGCGCAGTGGTCAGATGACTTTGGTGAGTGGCCCGGTTTTCGGAGGAGTGGTCCAATGTCTCGGGAGTCTTGGTGGAGTGGTCTGGTGTCACACGTGCTAACGGGACTGTGTGACTTGTTGCAGCGTTGAACAAATGTGACGCATCAATGACAGCAGCTGCAAGAGAGTTGATCAGGTGAGCTACTGAAGGACACAGAAATGGTAGATCTGTAAGACTTGTTTACGAATGGTTTAAATAGGGCGTGTAAGTCTCGCGCGCGAAAACGAGGCTGGGGGCAGAAAGTCCATATTCTCCATGTTAACGTATAGGACTTCGTTTTGTTTTTGGTTGTAATAATCGAACTGTTCCAGTCTAATTATTTCAGTTACACTGCCCGAAGGATTATTACAAGCAGAAGCAGTTGAACACTTTGCCGGTGACAATGCTCACGAAAATCATGAATTTTAATCGATTATAATGATGGTTGCCATGGCAACGCCGGCTTGTACTTGTGTTTGGCGATCTTAACTAATACTGAAAAGTGCCATTTTTTGCGCAGAACAACCTGTTTGAGGCAAACGCATACATGTGTTATGATTATGTGCATTTAGACAACTTGTCAGATATAAGTGCTTATCTAAACCACAACGTACAGCTATGTAAATTGCAAAACCCGTAAAAAAAACATACGGCTTAAATTTTTGGGGAGTGTCTATTATCTGCACTACATAAATCGCTATGTCTATGATAGTGTGGTAAACTCAATATTAAATCGGACATTTAAGATAAGAAAGGTATAACACAAGATATTTATGTCCTGATTTTCCTAATATTCATCAGTCGGAAGTTATAACTGTCATCCATCGATTTTTTATTCTAATGACCAGTCCCAAAATCAGCTCCAATCGCGCGGAGTCTCGCCATGTATCGTGACTCTCTTAGTTACGGGCCCTATTGTTAGACAGTGTATTGATGTACATTAAGTGTGTGCTAAAAATAACAGCATGGCCTTTGCAGCATATATCATACAATGTGTAACGTATGCTTTCATTTATTGGTACATATTAGTCCACAATAGTATCACTAATCAGTTTTCACACTGGCTAAAAGACACTATAAAGTAAATAGCTACAACATGAACTTAACTGTGAACATAACCTTCTTTCTGACTACTTTTTGCATTGTGTGTCATGCTCTGTTAGTTCTCCTTTTTTCCGTGCTGGTAACTGCCTTTTGTTGGGACGTCTCTTTACTTGTTTCGGATGCTCTGGTCGTATGTACAACTTGTTTTCAATGATGGCGTGAGAGACCAGTTTTGTTGTAGCCTGTTCAAGCATTTCGGTTACTTCTAGCAAGGTTTGTGCATGTTGACACAAGAAGCTTGTGTCCTCCACCTGTTTAAAGGACAAAAAAGGCTACGGCTTCGTGTCATACACCTAATAGAGTTTATACAAAGTAACAATTTCCACATATACTCAATTTTTTAACGTCAGCGGTTTACTCAGAATGTGACTTTAAAGTCTAAAATTCTAACGAAATCCACGATGGTCTAGACGCCGCCATAGGTGAAGGGTTAATTTGGCTTGGCCATTCAGCGCGCGGCATTCTATATCTCGGTCAGCTTCCGGCGACGCTGTTAAGGGTCAACAACTTCGACAGTTCGTTCAGTTGGCGTGACATCTAGCAGCTGCTTATAGACGTATATCTAAATCTGTGGTTAAATCTATGGTAAACTTTAGTAATTATGCCTTTGTGTTCGGCATACGGTTGCAATAATAGTTTAAACAACCGGTAGTATTGAAACCATGGATTCACGTTGGTGATTTGCGGGCGTACTGTTTGGCACTTTGCTCGGTCCATTTTGAGGAGAAATGCTTTGATGTAGACATGTATCATTAGTTGATGGGATGATTTCAGCGATAACAATAATAGACAACTTTATATTTAGCGTCATCAGCATGTTACGCGCGTTGCCGAGTTGCAGCCATTTCATGACAACAGCCAAACCCTATGCAGGGAATCTACGTGGAGAGCGCCTCAATCACCGTCGTGACGTCATTCTTCGTCTAAGATGGGGTAGCGCATAGAATTTGGATGGCTGGGTGTTAAAAAATATTTTTCTGGTACACCGCTGGCGTTAAAAAATTGAGTATATGTGGAAATTGTTACTTTATATTAATTCTATTAGGTGTATGCCACGTAAAAGTTAACTTTGTTTGTCCTTTAAGTACTGCCCGTAGTTTCTGACGTGCACAATGTAATCTTCCTTGCTCATTTTTCTCAGATGCACTGTGCTGCTGTGTAGTGTTGTTTTGAAGTCCTGATATATCAGTGTCTTCGTTTGTAGGCTGGACAGCTGCAACACTGACGGGACGCTGACCAGTGTCGTCCATGTCCAAGGTCATGTATGGACTGTCTCGATACTCTGGTGTCAGATCTGCCCAAGACATGGTAGTGTTCCTGAATATTGCAAAGAAGTGTTTGCAAGGCAGGTTGGAAGACGTGAACGCCCTCCCTGGTGATCCAAGTTGTACTGTGTACCAGGTACTGGGGTGACGTTCACTGCATACTTCAAACTTGTTCTGCCCTACCACGTTGATGTCTTCAACTGTGTACCCAGAAGCTGCTTCATGTGCACGCAGACAGTGTTTCACAATTGCACGTGGTCTGTTGTGGAGATAGCTGGGAATCTCCTTGTTGAACTGCCTGTAGTGCTCACTACTTTTGTAGTTCTTCTGGGCATATGACATCAGCTGATCAGGTATGAACTGATCAACTATGTTGGATGCCAAATTAGCCAGGCTTCCAACTCCTGTCAGTTTTAGGTGGCTGTGCTTCAGGCATCTGTGTAACAACTCAACACCAT
The DNA here is from genome assembly GCA_964017155.1 of Oasisia sp. SBJ-2009. Classification (NCBI taxonomy): domain Eukaryota; kingdom Metazoa; phylum Annelida; class Polychaeta; order Sabellida; family Siboglinidae; genus Oasisia; species Oasisia sp. SBJ-2009. The sequence continues at coordinate 33,084,005 of OZ024855.1, read as the reverse complement.
TGTTGGTTGTTACACGGATATTGAAGCCACTATCAATGAATGCATTGCACCATCGCTGAAATAAATAATACTTGATTTTGAGTAATTTATATTACTACAGAAAGCAAGTCAGCGAATATTTATTGTCTAACTTGACAAAGTAACAAGTAAGAAGTTTTTAAAATATTGAATGGGTATGAAAATATTGACAGAAATATTTTTTTCTCAGTCAAGGAAGAGAGAAAGACTAGAGGACATGGAGTTACATTAGCAAAGAAGCGATGTAGATTAGATATTAGAAAATTTTCATTTTCACAAAGAACAGTAAATGAATGGAACAGATTATCGGCTGATTGTGTAAGTGCTAGTAGTGTTAATATGTTCAAAAATAAAATTGACATGTACCTAAGAAGGGCGGGGTACATTTAGATAGATAGGTTGGACTCTCGATAAGCCAAAGGGCTTCCTTGTCCACCTGCCATCTTGAGTTGATTCTCTAGGTGGCAATCTTGTTAAATCTTGTTAAATCTTGTTAACATGAAAGTGGTTTCAAGGAGAAACAGGAACAGTCCTACAGCTCAAGCTGATACCAAGCATACATGATTTCTGTTCATATATTGCACCTTGTGACACTTATCATCACCAACTTCCATTATTGTACACATGTATAATATGTATATATTATAATCTATTATAATCATTCATGTGTATATGATATGTATAATACTGTGGTATTATTATCACCTGAATGTGAAAGTCAACTAACTTACCTTGGGTATGTTGAGCCACCAGTTCTCAGTGTATGTCTCCACCTTTTTGTTGGTTTTGTATAGGCGACTTCTTCTGAGTGCCGTTACAGCTGTCTCGTACGACTGTTTGTATTGCGCATTCGCAATTGTCCGCATGGATGATAAGAAATTTTCTCTGTCATCCACACTCAGACCATTCTTGCCTGAAACATTGCATCTTCAACAACTGACACATGAATACCTACATTCTGCCGTAAGTGTACACCTACAGTGTAATGTGTAACTACGTTTAGATATGTTATTCACATTTGTGACTCATCAGCATTGACCTTAATGTTTACGTGCTAAATGGCTTCACATTTTTCACATTACAACAGTAGACCTACCATCTCGAACCCATCGCATCCATGCCTGCTCACGGTGAAAGGTGCACAGATAAATCTGGGCCCTTGGAAAGACATGTTGTATGGCCTGGTACTCTACATCACTGTAGTCAACCATCCAGTGTGATGGAGTCCACTCTGGGTTCCACGTTGATATAATGTGAAGTGCTTCTTTGATGGATTCTGCAGTTTCAACTTGACAAATAAACTCTGCAGCAGTCAGGCAGCCAACATTTGTGCAGACTACAAGCATGAAGAGGGGAAGGCTGTATTTAGTCGTCCGGTAGGTGGTATCCTGAAGGGCAATATCACCATATCTGTTGAGCAACCTTTTCTGTGCACCATTCTGGTGAATGAAAAGGAACTGATGAGATGTAGATGATTCACTGTCGCCTTCATGATCACGGACAGTGAAACCTCGGTCTTCTTTGGCCTCCTGTACTCTTTCTTTGCCGGCCATCTTTTGTTCAATACAGGGCCGAAGGAAGAAACTGGCAGACGGGTCGTTCTTCTTCCACTCTCCCACTTTATGTTGGAGATTATCTTCATCAAGACTCGAGTACTGGCCTGCTACAAGGGCACTGTGGATACGATTGCGAATATCCCGGCTGGTTGGGAAGTACGCTCTATCCTCCTTGTTTATACCAACAGGTTCTTGGCGTGATAAATCCTCCTGAACATACTGTGTAAGCAGTCGTCGCATCATAGGTGTCGAAGTGATGCCGAGAGCCACGTACGAGTACAGCTTCTCCTTTACAGCAGGGTGCATGCGGTTGGAGCCAGCTGCTTGGGCTGATAGCACATGGCCAGTGTGAGCACATGGCTGGGGCAGCTTCACGACTATGTGAAGATGCTGGTCCACAGTGTGCTCGGGCGAGTTGATCATAAAGGCAAGTTGCTTCATGACGTTTTCCTTCTTCCGTTTGCTGCTGTTAGCAGGAATGCTGAAACCACTGAACCTGAAACAGTAATTGGTGTGTGAATATAAATGTCTGTGTGTGATTTTGGTTCAATATTTTAAAGTGTTGGCTGAGTCATGGATAAGACGTTTGTGAATTAACTGCTTGTGTGCACAAGGTATTACTGTTTTGTTGTGCATACAATGTAAACTAGCTTTGTGTAATGTATTACAACATTGTGTCAGTACTGTTCATATGACAACATGTATTTATCACAAGTCCCCTAGCAAGTTTCTTACGGCAAGGTGGGGGAAAGGAGCAAATTTACTTTAATAACTTTAACTGCAACAAATAAGAGGTGGTCCACCCAAAAAACAGTTGTGTATCTATTTTGTACCTTACATAGGATTGTAAAAAGATGTTATTTGGTTAGTGCCTTGTGACTGGCTATTGTTCTTTACCTAACGTTGTGGTGAATGTGGATCTTTGCAGCACATCCCACTTTCCGTGTTTTCTGGATGAGGAATCTTTGTCCACGCACATACTGGTGGTCATTCTGTTTGCAATAAGACATACAACTCGTACAAAAGCAAATACAATGAAGTTGTATTACTTTTGGATTTACAGCTGATTTAAGGCATTCATGTAGGAAATAAAAAATCACCGAAATGTTGCCATGGGCATTCTGTTTCCTTGGCAAAAAGTGAAATGGCCAAACAGGTTGTCAGGGTTACCTCTCATAGGAAGATGGAGACAATATCTTAGATGTAGTTATTTGCAACTGTGAAAAATGTCCATGTATTGTAATTGATATGTTAAAATGGTCATGGTATACCATCCCGTCTTACATAATGCTGATAAACAGAAAACAATTTGGTAATGACATTCACACATACCTCATTCTGCCTCCTGACTGTTCCTTTATGTGGCTTTCCATATTGGCAGGTAAGTGTTGTAAGTTTTTCGACGACAGTTGGTGTTATTTCATCACCATTACGTGACCAGAAAATCCTCTTGTTGCGATTCTTTGTACGAGACCTGCACAGAAAAGAACCTATTAAAAATTGAATAAAATATATTGCGTTGTTTATGTGTTTCACAATGTTGACAGCAACATTAAAATATGATATGTCCAACTATATTTTTATGAACAAATATTCACATGACATTGGCCTGTATGGCCATTACATTTGAAATAATTGAAGAATGTACATGACAGTACATAATGTTTGCCAGTAACCAGTAAACCAACGAGAGCGTTTCATTGAAACTGAACACAAAACATGTAAATGAGACTTGTACAATTGACAGAACACAGACTCCGCATATATCATAAATTGCTAGCCTCGGCACACATCACAGCTCTGCAAACACAATAGCACATTTTGTATGCGCTAAACAAAAGGTACTTCCACAAACGTTTGTTGTCACATTCATAAAATTGTAAGTGCATCCTCCTTTAAATTTACATAAATAGCATATGACATGCTGGTGACGTATTGTAAATTAAATGTGACTACTGCTACGTACTGTTGTCCAAATACATACCTGTATCCTACTACAAAGTTGGACATGGTAGCTCGCTTGTGGCACTCCAGTGTAGAAACCAGTTGGTCCTCCGTTTCGATCCACCCATTGATGTAATCATTATTAATATTTTCTACGTGAAAATACGACGGAAGCCAGTCAATGCTGGCACTCATAGTGGCGGGAGTTAAAGTAAAAAATGCACCACACTATAGACGTATGCCAGTTTGCCGTATTGAGTTATTTCTACCACTAATCTGGATTACACTGTAGGGAACCCTTATATAGTGTGTACACTGTATGTGGCATTGATTAATGAGTGTAATAAGCCTACCAAACCTCAAGAGATTAATGACTGTGACTACAACTCGAGTTCCCACGGTGGTTTACTGTGCTTTGTCAAATCGGGACGAACCCCTCTTCCACCACATCCATGGGAACCCCTCCCTCCATGCGTCTACCCTCCCTCTCCTTCACCCCTTGTTCACTTTCTCCCTGCCCCATTTCACTAACTCTAACCGAGCATATCCATAGCCCAAAGTCAAATATAGAATTGTATGCAATAACTATCTACTCCAGGTATAATTAAACACGTGGGAACAAATGTTTCGGTTGCGAATGCTATAAAAGAGATCGCACACGTTGAGCACACACAGACAAACACACACCACATACACACATAATAAATACACACGAATGTTTGTACATACATATATATATATGTATATATATATATACATACATGCACATGCCTACATACATACAATGATACTAAACATTTCTATAAAGCATTCGATCTATACACACGCTCTACAGATATGGTCACGAAAACTCAGGCTTTTAGCGTTTCCTAGTAGGAAATGATAAAAGCCCGACTTTTCTTGACCAATATAACACACGGTAGTGAAAGTTTTATGGAGCATATATATATTATATATATATATATAAAAGATAGTCCGCATTTATAACATTTGAGTGGAGTACCGCAAGGATCAGTATTGGGACCTATTTTATTCTTAATATATATCAATGATTTGGATGATGACATAACAAGCTAGGTGTTGAAGTTTGCGGACGACACAAAAGTGTTTAGGAAAATTAAAAGTGATGCAGATAGACAGCATTTACAAGATGATCTTAATAAGTTGATAGAATGGTCTGAGAAATGGCAAATGTTGTTTAACTTTGGAAAGTGTAAGTGCCTCCACACAGGACATTGGAATGAAAATGCACAATATACAATGGGTGGTACTGTACTAAATACTACTGTAAAGGAAAAGGACTTAGGGTTAACCATTAGTGCTGACATGAAGGTATCAGAGCAGTGTGGAATTGCAGCAGCGAAGGCAAACCAAATTCTTGGATTAATTAGGCGAAATATAGTGTACAAAGAAAAAGAACTAATAATACCACTTTATAAAACAATAGTTAGGCCTCATTTAGAATATTGTATACAAGCATGGAGGCCATATCGCAAGAAGGATATTGACATGCTAGAAAGAGTACAAAGTCAAAGGAGAGCAACAAAAATGATACCAAAACTCAGGAATATTAGTTATGAAATGCGTCTAAAAGAATGTGGTCTAACAACACTTTTTTTCACGGTCAAGGAAGAGAGAAGGACTAGAGGACATGGAGTTACATTAGCAAAGAAGCAGTGTAGACTAGATATTAGAACATTTTCATTTTCTCAAAGAATAGTAAACGAATGGAACAGATTATCAGCTGATTGTGTAAGTGCTAGTAGTGTTAATATATTTAAAAATAAAATTGACATATACCTAAGACGGGCGGGGTATACTTAGATAGATAGGTTGGACTCTCGATAAGCCAAACGGCTTCCTTGTCCACCTGCCATCTAGAGTTTCTGTATCTGTATCTGTATGTTTACTGGCAAAATGTCCTGGGGACACATCACGCCAGTGCGCATGGTGGGTCATTTGGATTAGTTGTTAAAATGTTGGTTTAAATTTTTTTGAAATGAGTTTAGTGATTTACTTGAGACAGTGTTTGGGGGCAGAGAATTCCATTCTTTAATTGTGGTTGGGAAGAAGCTGTTTCCAAATATGTTTGCAGAGTGTCTAATTTGCAAGAACTGACTGTCATGTTTACGTGAGGGTCTAGTGTTGTGTTGGATATAGTGATCTAGCGGGATATCTATAAGGTTATGTTCCATCTTGTATATAATGCTAAGTCTTTTAATTTTTCGTCTTGTTTGAAGGGTGTCCCATTGGAGGTCTTTAAGAAGTTGGGTTACTGTTCCTGGCTCTCTAGAATAGTTTTGTGTGCAAAATCTGGCAGCTTGTCTTTGGATTCTTTCTAAGGTTTTAATATGTTTTAAGCAATGTGGATCCCATGATGCTGACGCATATTCAAGTATTGGTCGGACAAGGGTTGTGTAAGCTATAGATTTAATGTGGGTTGGGCATTTATTTAGATTTCTCCTTATGACTCCAAGTGTCTGTTGTGCTTTCTTAGCGACTGAGTTGCATTGTGTTGTCCAATTTAAAGTATTTGATATTTGTACTCCAAGATAACAGTGAGATTGAACAGATTTAAGTTGTTGGCCACAGAAGGTGTAGTGATTTGGTGTCGGTTTTCTTGAAGCTAATGTCATTGTGAAGCATTTGGTGGGATTGAATTTCATAAGCCAAGTGTTTTGCCATTCCTCGAGTTTGAGTAGATCATTTTGGAGGAGAGAAGTGTCATTGTCGGATTTAACTGGTAGATATAGTAGGCAGTCATCTGCAAAAAGGCGAACATTTGAAGTGAGATTATTGGGTAGGTCATTTATGTATAGTAGGAAAAAGAGGGGCCCCAGTACCGTTCCCTGTGGTACCCCTGAGGTGACTTGGATGGGTGTGGATGCTGATCCATTTATTACAACTTGTTGGGTTCTTTCTGTAAGGAAGCTTTCTATCCATGATGATATTGGGCCTGTGATGCCATAGTATTTTAGTTTGTGAATTAGTCTTTTATGTGGAACTTTATCGAATGCTTTAGTGAAGTCTAGAATGGCCATGTCTACAGTTTTCTTTTCATCAAGGGATTTGCTTATGTCATGGATAGTTTGAATTAGTTGAGTTTCTGTTGATCTTTTTGCACGAAATCCATGTTGGTGGTCAGTTAGGATGTGATGTTGTTCAAGGTGTTTCATGATGTGGCTATGAATTATGTGTTCAAGAAGTTTAGAAATCACAGGTGTTAAGGATATTGGTCTGTAGTTTGAAGTTTCTGCCCTGCTTCCTTTCTTGAAAATTGCAGTTATGTTTGCTTCCTTCCAGGCATTGGGGACTTGACCAGAGTCAACTGATGATTGGAAAATATCATGTATTATTGGCGTTAGGTGGGAGGCATATCTATTTAGAAACCATGGTGGAATGCCATCTGGTCCTTGCGATTTAGAGGTGTTAATTTTGGATAGTTGGTCATGTACTCCTTTAAGTGAAATTGTTATTTTGGGTATTTTTCCATGTGGGCTGTCGTTCAGATTTGGTAACTCGGAATGTCCTTCATGTGTGAAGACACTTTTAAACTGGTTTCCTAAGGCTTCTGCTTTTTGTTTGTCATCGCTAATTATGTCTCCCGCAATGTTGAGGTCCCCAATACCCTGGTTATCTTGTCTAAGTTTGGAAATGAAACTCCAGAATGCTTTCGGTTTGTCGGTTATTGCAGTTGTTAGGAATTGATTTATGTAGGACAATCTAGCAGAACGAAGGTGTTTGTGCATGTCTTTCCTGAGGTTACAGAACTCTTGCCAGTCTTCTGGATTTCTGGATCTTTTTGCTTTCTTATATAATCGTTTCTTTCTTTTGCACATTTTTTTCAAGTCTTTACTGAACCAGGGAAGGTTGAATCTGGAAGTTGTAAGGCGGCATGGTACATATTGGTTCATAATGTTGATGATTTTTGTTGAAACAAGGTTCCATTTGTCATTTACTGTCATGTTTTGGTTTAGAGAGAAGTATTCATGCGTGAAGTCATCGAGAGATTTCTCGATGTTAGGGTGGTCAGCTTTATTTCTGATGAAAATTTTACGTTTTGGGCGATGTTTGCGCTTGGGTGAGATATTTACATCAATGATAACTGTGCTGTGGTCTGATATGCCGTCTACTACGTTTAGTTTCTTTATTAACCCAGGTCTGTTTGTTGATTCTCTAGGTGGCAATCTTGTTAAATCTTGTTAAATTGTCCATCTTTTAGGAATTCCCCAAATCCACTACAGCCAATCGAACAACGGGAATCCGTCTGAGGGGGATTCCCAGCTTCGGTAGACGAAAAACAACCGCGGCAATGACCTAGTTAGGAATCCTACCAATCATGCTGGTCAAAATCCAAACATCCGTAGCGGCGGAAGTGGCATGTGTCAACTTTGGCGTCTGTCGAATCGTTTGAGTCCACATGTCATATGTTTTCTAGAAGAAATCCGTAACACCTATGACAACTGTCAACGCCGGCGAAGGGAGTCCAGGGAAAGAGGAACTTCACGTCACTACAACTCTAAACGTGACAATGAGTAACGTCCCTAGCAAGCAAAAATTGGCGCTTTGTTTTTTCGGCATTTTTGTGTCGTATTTTATTTACGGATTGCTGCAAGAGAAAATGTGAGTGAATCTGTTATTTGTTGACAGTTCATCGGACATAAATGATACAGATAAGGTGACGGTCTCGTGTAAGCACTTAGTAGACCGAGTAGCGTCGGGGTACCTATGGCTATGATCGACCGTTTTTGCGTAGTTTTCCGCGTTTTATTCGCCTTTGATGTAAAGTTACCGAATTTAAATTATTCTCTATTCAAAGCATATTCATTGACGATTTCTACAAACATAAAAAAAGAGTTTGATACAATTTGGTGACAAAATACCGACAAATGATCAACCGTTCGCGTTCAGCACATAAACTTGAGTAAAGATGCTCCCATGTCCACCATGACATCAGTTGGGGTGTTTGTTTACACATAATAAGGTACGTAATTGTATATTATACAATTACGTACGTTAGTACAGTAACAGTCAACACCAAATCACAAAATGTATTGCATTTATGAAACGGTCGATCATTAGATTAGGGACCCTGTCGATGAAAGGTACCCACACGCTAGTAGTTCTTCTTGTTCTAGTTGTTTCCAGCACTCGGCAACGTTATTTTAACTGACTAGTCTGTATATTGTGGTTGCAACGTATGATCTTAAGAGGTCTCATTTAACTAGTCAGCCTTTTTCAGAACATCACGCCAAGCCGACCTTTCTATGCTGGCACTGAGGATGGTCACTGCCAGGGTGCTTGTCGTCCCCAGTGGTTCTTTTACGTCCCAAATTGAGACGGGACCGACATTAACGTGATTCTCCGATTCACGAGGGACACACAGTCCCCAATGTTGAGAGCCAGATTGTTACATCACAACTGCCGGTACCGGGGATCGAACCCGTGCCGCCGGCATCAGAGGCGGGTGTGGTAACCACTACACCACCCGCTCTCTCTCTATACAGCTCTAGATACACCTATCACAATTACGTATACAGACATTTGCTCAACCTGGCTAAAACACAAAACAGTACTAGTCCTATGGTACCCGGTTATCTCGGCCTTTCGCGATCTCGGCCTACGTGATCTCGGCCTGTTTCGGTGATCTCGGCCTGTTTTGGTGATCTTGGCCAGTGATCTCGGCCTATACGGCAGTGATCTCGGCCTGTCGGGAAGTGATTCGATCTCGGCCTGTTTTCGGTGAACTCGGCCTGTGGGGAAGTGATCTCGGCCTGTGCGGCAGTGATCTCGGCCTATATTCATATGATGTTGCCCAGCGTTTTTGTTCAACATACTGTGTTAAGTATACCTAACATTGCATGGTTGATAAGAATTTTTTCATCAGCGGTCTGTTTTTAAATTTTGTATAGCAGATCTGCAGCTATACAAAATAAACACGATTTTAATTTTGTATAGCAGCAATCTCTGCCTATTTGCGGGATGTTAGACATATATTAATTATTGTGCAGCAGCATATATATATGCGATGAGCAGGTTTTTGTTGTACCTTATTGTTTCGGTTCCATCTTCCCTTTGTTTTGTCCTTTTTGAGTATAGCATAAATAAAGGTATTTCAAGTGGAGTAAATGGAGGCTTGTAGCGCTTACTCTTGTACCAAGTGGCTTTACCTTTAGTTGTACAGTGCTGTAGTTGTCAGTTGTATGAGTGTACATTTTAAGGATTTCTCTCAGAAGGATCAGAATCTCACGGGTAATCATCAAGCGTCTAGGGTGTGCAGCCTCTTACGCTAACTCTTGCGTTTATCGCAGCACATGCCGTCGTCTTTATTTTTTTACGTTTAACACAAGAGAATGGCACGTACGCTGATCTGGAGCAAATTTGACACGCCAGATTTGCTCAGCTCCTCTTTAATGATGGCATCGGAAGAAAGGCATAACGGATTTCTTTTGTAGTTACTCGCCGACATCAAATGGAGGCATTTCTCACCCAAGTGTAGTACTCTGAGTAAATGAAAGCTTTCTGCGGTCGAGCCCAACGACTGATCTCATATGTGCTCATGACGTGATTACATTGTTTAAAGTCACGGCTGTAAAACCATAAACAACGCAACAGCAACAACAAGGGTGTTAACTCAATTGCTGTACGTTGTTTCCATGCATCGTAACAAATCAAAGAAAAATCGTGAAAGAAAGAATCTGCTCAATACCGCAGTGCATGAGTAGACAGCCGATTACTATGGCCTGCCTCAAAACGTTAATAAATCAAAGAAAGATGTGCCCAATATAGCAAAGCAAGTCGATTATGTTCGCAACTCCCAACGGATACAAATCAAATTTAATATAAACTATTCTGAATCAAATTACCACGCTGTCTACCCATTATCATTATTGTGTATTGCATTAATAACTTTATTATTAGGAAATAAATTAGAATTAGATCACAAATGATTGTCACAGCGTCTTTATAGCATTGCATTAATTTTATGCCTTTGCGTTTGTAGTTTCATTGGCTTACAGTTGGTTATATAATTTTAAGTGTCGATTGTTTTTCTGCTTGGAAGTCTGCTTTAGGACACGCGCGCGCGTGTGTGCTTACGTGCGAGCATGCACGCGCGCGTGTGTTTGTGTGTGCACGTGTGTGTTTCAAACAAGGAAGATGTCATACATGTTTTCTGCTTCCGATTATAATTTATGTTGTAATTGAGATGCCTCAGAGTCCTGGAATACTTTAAAATCTACGCTGCATGCAGTGATTATACCTTTTAAAGTAACGGCTCTGTTAAACAATAAACAACATTAAGGGTGTTAAGTCAATTGCCGCACACTGTTTCCATGCGTCTTAACAAATCAAAGAAAAAACATAAAAGGAGGAATCTGCTCAATAACGCAATGCACGAGTAGACAGCCGATTACTATGGCGTGCCTCAAAACACAATCACACAGCCCATAAATCAAAGACAAATGAAAAGATGTGCTCAATATAGCTCAGCAACAATTGGAAGTCGATTACGTTCGCACCTTCAATGGACACAAATCAAATATAAACAATAAGAAAAGGACTATTGCAAAACAATTAAATTACCACGCATTCTACCCTTTTTATTAATGTGTATTGCATTAATAACTCAGGTGCGTAGTTATAATGCCAAAAAATTTACTACGTAAAACTGGGTTCTTAGAAGAAGACTATCAAACAAAATCCATTCAAAGAGATTAGTTCATTGCTCAAAACTTGGGTAAAATATAAGAATGAGATCGCGGCGGATCACAACATTTTTATTGCATTGCAGGCTCAATAAGTTCAATGATAACACTTGGAGATTTATCAATAGTTAATAAATAAGAACGAAATAACGACTGGTCGTCACAGCTTCTTTATTACATTGCATATTTTTGCAACATGAAGAAAGAAACGAACTAACGACTGATCGTCACAGATTCTTTATGCATTGCATATTTTTGCAATATGATACATATGCTGTACCATCATATCACTTCATTATATTAGTGAGGGTATGGTGAGCATCACCCCCTCTACGGGCCAAGATCACTGGCTACACAGGCCGAGATCACTGTCGCACAGGTCGAGATCACTTCCCCCACAGGCCGAGATCACTGCCGCACACTGGCCGAGTTCACCGAAATAGGCCGAGATCACTTAGGCCGAGATCGCGAAAGGCCGAGATCACAGTGAAGCAGTCCTATACGCATTGACCCCCATTGTCACAAACATGACATTTGTATTAAATTATTGTGAACTTATAATAATACGGCATTATTATTAATGTGGATGAGTTTATAATGTAAATGACCGTGCGAATGTCAGTCATAAGATCATTGTCCCGATAATCAAATATTCAAAAAGACTTTATTGTCCGTTCATATGCCTTTAAAAATTGCATTAAAAAGCTGGTTTTTTCTTCAGTTACACATTGAAATTTTCCAGGGCAAGGCACTAAGCAGTGCCACTGCACACTAACAGTAACAGTACCACAGCTACCATGCCAGTTCTCAGAGTCACACATGTCACACCCGCTTTACCGTCACACCCATCTCGTCAACGTATGCGAGACTTGCACATATAACATCCAGTTTGTGCCTGAGATCTCACTGTCACGTAAACTATAAGGAGTTGCCGCCTTTGAAGTACTGAGTTTGAAATATAAAAGAACTGTAAAAGCAGTACCACTCTCTACACTACAGTGCCAGCCTAGTATGGCTAGTTGTAACTCGTAAGGTTATATAGCATTCACAGTAAACCTATTTTACAGTACTTTTGCAGTTTAGGTCCACACCTACAAAAACATGAAAACAGCCACTTAATTACGCTCATCAAATTGCACATCATATACACTACAACACCAATATTATAATTGTACACTTGATAATAAATTAGTCTTTTATCAATCAAGATGAACAAAAAATTCACTGGTTTTTCATGTGAGTATTAGTTTCACAGAAAACTTGGGAAGGTGGCACCACTTTAGGGTTCGCTTGAGATGGTTGTTCTGAAGTAGAATAATGTTTAGGGTTAGGTTTAAGAATTAAGGTCAGGTTGAAGATACGTTTGACAAGATTTGCATCAGGTGTTTCCATACATTTGTACGTGGAGAGGGTAGCAAAAAAACCTACAATAGCACCACTTCCCAATTTCATGTGATGAAAATAATGTGTATGCACAAAAACAAGTGTCTGTCGTGTACATTTGCTCCCAGCTCCTGACTGATAACTTAATTTGATACAACATCAATGCATGCACTGGAATCATGTCAAGTTCTTGTTCAGGCTAAACTTCTTTATGGTTCTGCCAGATCATTGACAGTTCTGATCAGTTTTAACGGTTTCTATCTGCAGAATAATTGTATGCAGTTTTAAATGAGGTCTCATTCAACTGGTTAGCTTTTTTCAGAACATTATTGCTATTAAGCAAACCTTTCTATGCTAGCACCAAGGGTAGTCACTGGTCACTGCCAAAATTAAAACCAGACTGACATTAACATGATCTCCGAATCAAAAGGGATACAGAGTTTTACACGGTCCCCACGTTCACACCAACTATATGAGTTGAATGCTATGTTTATGGACACCATAATTTTTTTATAAACAAAATCCTTGATTTTATGTGTCATATCTTTTTGGATGTCTACTGTTTTTGCTTATCCAAATACACATAGAATGGCTGTATTTTGGACACCAAAAAATGTATAAAATGTTTTTGGAGAGCTGGTAATTTTATTTTATTTAGGTGTGAGGATACATGTACAATCGGTATGGTGTAACAGTAGTATTATACAGCACAAAATGGGCAGTCTGTTGTCATAACTTTTAATGAGATAATATTTTCCCTCTAAACCTTTACCGCATTATTAACTTTACATTTACGGTTTGTTAACAGGTGTAGAACTACTAGTAAAGATAAGAGTGGACTAGTGAACCTGCCTAATGACTAGTCCAGTTGTCTAGTAAAGGTCAATGTGTCATCCACCTCACCCTACACAGCTCAATTAAGTGACCAATGACCCTAACCTTAACCCATCCACAGGCTGGGAATGTAACTGAATCCCAAGTCATTACTGCCAGTGAGGAACTGGCTACAACAGTGACAGCTTCATTTACTGATAAATGATTACATGTGACTTTGGTGTCTATAATTTTATATAGTGGCATATTTTTATTTCCATTAATACAGTCCAAAAGAGCAGCTTTAATTAATAACACCGTCATATGAGGTCAATTTCTGGAACCATTATATGGAGAATTCACAATGGTAGGATGGTACTACAGTGGACCAGCTAATCAGTGCAATTGGCATCCATATCATATCTTCAGTTCTTTGTTACTTTTGTTATTTCTGTATTAATACATTGCTACATTTATAAACATTGCATTGCAATTGAACTTGGGTTGAAAAACATTATTTGTATTTATTTTTTAAATTGTAAGGACTTTTTTTGCTGGACTATTACACCTTTTGGTGGACTAGTAAACTGTTGTTTTTACTAGTCCAACTGTCTAGTAAAATAAATGCTGAAAGTTCTACCACTGGATAATTTTTCTCAAACTGATTATTCCTTTATATGCAATAATTATTATCATATCTATATCATACATAGCTCTGTAGATAATGCACATTTGAATGAACAATGACAAATTGAAACTACTACCGGAAGGTACTCGTCATCATGCCATCCATTTAAGTGGATGATATAAGGGTTGGATATATAGACATCGCCTAACAAATATCAAGGCAATGATTTTAACCAGTTTAAATTCAGTTATTAAATAACAACTATTTAGCATATGATAATAAGCAATATTTTACTCCATTATGATTATATAAATGTGAGTTATAAGTAGGGATGGGACGATACATATTTTTTCTTTTCGATATTTGACCCACGGTTCGATATATTCACGATACTTTTCACAACCACCCCACCTATCACACAACATTTTTAATGGAAAATGTTAAGTGCAGTACAGTGGAACCCCTCATTTAAAACCGCCCCCCCAAGATCAGAGTGGGGCGGTCTTAAAAGAGGGGTGGTCTCTCGTGAGGGGTTTGCAACATTCAACACTAGGGGGCGCTTACAACGACTAACATCAACACTAGGGAGCGCTTACAACCACTAAGTAGTAAAATACACAAAATAAAAAGGAGAAAATAATAAATGAGACAACATAAAAATTATTTAAAAAAAATATTTATTATGTTTATTTTATGTGACACGTTTCAGTATAAGTTTACTTTTGAATCTTTTGTTTTAAAATAATATCTGATAAAGTGTATCTTCATTTTGAATTGTTTAAAAAAAAAAAATTTCATATAAATACTATTCTCAGTTAATTTATTTCAAATTCGGTCTGAGGGGCTCAACAGTGCTGCCACCTCACGGCATCTGGGTAATCACACCGCTGTCGCCATTTTGTTTTTCTTTCCAGTGCCGCAAAACGATCTTTTACTTTCTGATCTAATCATGAAAACGACCTCCTACAGCCACGAAACTTCCTCTCTAATAACTCATATTTCATATACATACGCGAGGTCATAAAATTAAATCATTAAAATTGTTGTGACGAATAATATTTACAAAAAAAATCTTGCTAAACTAAAGTCGACATCGCCGGCGACTGTTACGCGAAGGCCGTAGCCCGCATAGGCGTAGATTACCGTGGCGTTACGTCGATATTTTATCGCGGTGGCCGGTGTCGCTAAATCTGGATTCCGGTTTTATCCTAAACTAACCTAATACTTAGCCTAAGTTTCTAATCTTTAATCGTACACAAGTTTCTCAGTGGTGGCCATGTTCGCCATGTACGGAAACGCCGATTAGGCGATGACGATGTGCCATTTATCAAAATCGAAAAAAACCGCGGTACGCAAACTGACGACGGTGCACTGAACCGTGAGCCTTAAAACCGCGAATACCGTGAACCGCGATTAATCGTCCCATCCCTAGTTATAAGTTAGTAGTTCCAAGGTGTTACCCTGGCCAGTTACATGACCAGTGATCTAATCTGTGATATCTTGTGGAAATAAAAGTCCCATGCACCTGTAATTTGTTACTTATGTGTAACTTGTTACATTATGTATAACTTGTTAAGGTTTCAGAAATCCTATTGCAAGGAAGTGGTGAAAGAAACGTAATGTTTATATTTGTAACTTGCAACTGATGTGGAAACAGAAACTAGGCAAAATCTTCACATGGTTAAAGTCAAGTAAAACGGCATGAATTCAGAATAACAATTCCTGATGTTTATAAACCTAGACAGGACACACTAGTATCGTAGCATGGATAGTGGAAAATGTTTATGGGATTCATCAACCAGATAAAAACCATCCATTGATATAGAACTTGACCTTAAATACTCTTTGGAGTTACATAATGTGTGACTTTAAAATGAACATAGAGGCCTGTACATGCTATAGAGAAAGTAGAGAAAATATAAGCATGGTTTTAATTTCCAGGATATACACACAGTCATATGACTCATTTGCAAACTGAAAGTGAAACATTCTTAATCATCAATATCCGCTGAATGGGGGAAGCTCTCAATGCTTACAGAAAGAACAATTGTTTTACTTTTTTCTCCAAAGTTGTGTGTAATTTTGCAGTAATAATTTAATTGCTTAATTATTGTGATACTAAACGATGTAAATAACTGTTAGAAACATGTGTAGGAGGGAGCTTTATCTAAGTGACCTTGGTAATGATGCCTGCACTTCAATAATGAAACTAGTTCGATGATTACTCATCCTACAGCCTGCAATTTGGAAGACAGCATTAGTTTATGCACACATGCAAACACGCACGTGCACATACGTACACACATGGCTATGGCATGTCTGCATGATTCAGCCACATCAGAACAGTGCAAACTACTCCCATGCTCATGTGTACAAACTTGGTCATATCATTCGATCATACCAGTCTACTGAAGCATGCACACCTCAATCATGTAATGTACCGCATTGAACACACACACATTACACAAACACACACGCACGCACGCACGCACGCACGCACGCACGCACGCACGCACACACACTACACAAACACACGCGCACACACACACGCACACACAGACACACACACCACACACACACCACATGCGCGCGCATTCACACACACTACACAAACACACACACACACACTACACACGCACACACACTACACACACTACACACACACACACACACACTACACAAACACACGCACACACACTACACACGCACGCACACGCACACACACTACACAAACACACACACACACACACACTACACAAACACACACACACACACACACACACACACACACACACACACACACACACACACACACACACACAAACACACGTGCAGTGTGCACCATTATCTCCCACATCTCAGAAACCATTGAAGATCTACTTTTGTAATTGACATAGATGTACTATGCACAAGAAATTTGTATTTTATTGGATCATTCTGAATAAGAAGAAGGCAAAGCAAAAGAAAACAAAACAAAAGCAGGGTGTTAATTTGCATGAAGTACATACACTCACAGTCATAAGGCTGTCATCAAAAATACATTGTAGGATGAATAATCGCATAGCCAGTTTCAGTATTGAACGGAAGGCATCATTATCAAGGTCACTTAAGTACACATCTCTCTTACACATAGTTCTAACAATTATTTATAAAAAAAAAAAATGGCAAAAAACGTTTTTCAAGACTTCCGTATATAACTTTTTCTCTAATTCCAATAAGCTGTATCTTAAAAACCATTGATTTTTCTGTAAATGCAAGTTGAGTTTATGTTGATGCTTATTTAATCATCTTTAAAATGGTCTGACCATGGTATGTGGTTGCCTGTAGGTGACAAACATATAATTAATATTTGGAAGAACTATATAATGACATATCATACACTTGATTGATGTCGGCTACATCCTAATCCCAGGGCAGGCTGAGTGGGGTGAAAGTAGATCAGTCCATCTTGACAAAAACCAAGTGCTAATGACCAGTCCTGTCACTGACAGTCACACAACTTGGCTGTTTCCTGTCGTCTCATGTGAATACACCTGTAACCAGAGACAGTGCCAGTTAGGTGAAATCTTATGGTGAAGACTTAGAGATTAGGCAGTGGCAATGAGTATGATTCATCAGAACACATTTCATTCTGAATTACAAACTCACTGTGTAGTCGAAAGGACTTCAGGGCCTCTTATCCCATTTTTTCACGACAACTCATTATGTGTAAAAACTGCATTTAACTTTTCAGCGTCATCTCTGGTCTTGGTGTTGTTGATAAGCAATGGTAACGCATGAACAGTTTTAAACCATCTTTTAATTAACTGTTTTCTGTGACCAGTGTATATACGTAGCACTTTAACAATATGTTGTCACTTATTACAGGTTGTGCTATCCAGTAGTATATTTTAAGATGAAAAACAGGCAGCCTATTATTTGTTATGCTGTTACAGAAATGGTAAAGAGGATATCAAACTGTGACACCTTCAATCGGAAACCTTTCACAGGGCTTTTGCTAAGGTAAAGCAGGGACATGAACACCACTGCAGGGCATACTTACTGTGCCCAGTCTCGGGCGAAATGATAAACATTTGTGCCGTGGGACTTCCAATATAGTTCTCAGTGGCATTGGTATAAAATATGCCAACGATAAATGTACTTTAATTAAAGCAATACATGTTATATCACTGACACATATCTAGTCTAAATTGTATATAATAATATTTGCTATGAAATAATAATTAAAACAATATAAATAATATCAAGGTAATAATTGGTATGCAAAGATTAATAACCTATTAATGACACTTGAAGAATCCGTGTAATCGTTGTACGTTTGAGAAAACCAATACATTTGAAGTATCCAGGTTACTTAACAAATTCAGTCAAGCAGTCAACAAAATGGCTGCCGGAACACACTTTGCCTTTGCCAACAATGTTGATAGCAGTTAAATACATGTGAATTACATTACTACGGCATACATTTGACACTTTCCGTTACATTCTTGTCATAAGTAAAAATGACAATGAATCTTCTGAAACCAGAATTTTAACAAAATATACGACGAAAAGCATATCTTCCTGCATCCATTCTTTGGTTGTTCAGTTGACTTGCCCATCACATGACCAGTTGTTTAATAAAACTATGTTCAAGTGATGACAAAAAAGGCTGCCGAATATATGCATTCAATTGTATGTTTTTTGTTGAACATCTGGTTTCAAAAAGGTTATATTTATGACAAAAACATTATAATATAAGGTAAGGTTTTAAGGTGATAGATGTATGCAGTAGTGTTTGATTTATGATTCTACAAGATGTCACAATGTAGCCACAGTAATATAATTCACATGTGATGCATAATCGTGGGATATTTTAGTCTAGTATAGGTTTTTCTATATCGGTTTATGAATTTATATTTAGTCTGAAAGTTTAATTATTGTCTGTGTCTATATTAGCAGTGTGTGACCAAAAACTTACCATAAACTTTATTGTTTTTCAGTCAGATACCTATCCAGAAAGTGTTAATAGTAGACTTCAGTCCAGCCAGAACAAATGCAATAGCGAACGTTAGACCACTCTCCCTATGCTATGCCCAGCGTTATCCTAGCAAGCCAAAGCGTTCGACACATGCTACCAGACAGGTTAACAGTTTTGTAACCATCAATAGCAGTGGAATTATCATATTTCAGTTGCTTTAACATTTCGGGAATAAATTACCTTTTCTTATAAATAATTTGCTCTAAGCAGTTCTGTTAACAACTGTCTCTTAGACACCTAATGCTCTGTGACTAGTGCCCACAAACAGTCCAGGCCAGGTTAGTTGGTGTCTGACGTCTTCACAAGGTGTGGGCGCTTCCTCATATATCCACCAGGTGCGGGTGTTTACTGTTCTCTCTGTGGGGAGCTGTGGTCGCGCGGTAGAGCGCCGGACTCTCAATCGAGGGGACGGTGGTTCAATCCCACCTACCACCGTTTCAAAACTTAGGCGATTTCGTTCACCCCACATTGCCTGTGTCTTTCGGAAGAGACACTAAAATCCGGTGGTCCCTTCTATCTGGTGGGGGAAGTAAAAGATCCCACACAGGGGGTACATGTGTAACCTGTTGTGGACTCACTAATTCTTGAGGACAACTCAGGACTGCGTTAGCCCAAGTTTAATTGGGCTGTTTGGAGGAAACCACCTAAGAACCAGGCACAACATGGTTATTGATCGTCCCTCTAGGGTATGATGAGTAGAGGGTTACGAATTGTAATCGTAGAACCCTGACTTATTTGTGCCTCGCAAACTTCCACACTTCTGTAACACTAAAGTCGACTGTCATAGCTGACGCCAGTGATATTTTTTTTAATGTGCCTTCATTTACATTATAGCCAGATACACGAGCATACATTGTAATGTAAGTTGTTCTGGGTTTTAATAAATATCCTGCTTTCATTAATTCATACAACCAGCATACGTGTTATTACCGGGTTATTATCCATTAAGTTATGTTACGTTCATAATTTTAAATGTGACATTACCTTCCTGCAGGGTTTATGCAGGATCACATTTTTGCCAGTCACTCATGTTTTGGTGGACACGTGGATGCTAACTGTCAAGCCAGTTTACAAACTTTAAATGTGTCTGATGACCTGAAATGGACTACAAGCACATGTGACACCATTTACACTCACTTTTAAGGCATAACAGACAATATCTATGGTTTTGGAAGACCTTTTTCACTCCATCGTTTTTTTATTCATCCACCACCAGTCCAGTGATGTTTATTCCCGTCTACAATGAGTTTTACCCGTCCAAATGGTGGGTTGACAGGTATCTGCATTAAGCTATGCCTTCCAGAATTGTACCAGTCTCGTAATTATGGAGTTTTGGCATTCTCACAATACCCACATCAACATTGAACTACTAACTTTATGCGGCTTTAATGCAGATAACATTTTGCCAGTCCAAACCTTTTTGTGCTCGACACATGCATACATGCCAGTCGAGGTGTGTAGTAAGTCATGAAATAGATGTTTGACATCCATTGTCGATGCATTATTGACAATATACAGGTGTATATGATTTTTGAAAAAATTGATTGCTCAAAATTTGTTTATCCTGTCCATAAGATAAGATCAGAGAACTTTATTATTCCCTGCAGGTAAATTACAATTCTGCTTGTGTGTAAACATGGTAAGGCAAATATCACACACACACACACACACACACACACACACACACACACACACACACACACACACACACACACACACACACACACACACACACACACACACACACACACACACACACACACACACACACACACCACACACACACCACACACACACCACACACACACACACAAAAGTAAAACAAAATAAAACCACACTAAAACACAGACATCAATGTTAAAAGCATTATTGAAACATTAAAATTACACCAAAGTATAAATATATACAATTATAATCACCCCCATACACCCTAATCCATTCATTAAATGTCATATCACACGTTTATCACCAAAAGTACAAGTGAACCAGCATATCTTGTTGTTCTAATCCTTGGCACTCTAAAACGTCCGTCAAAGTCCGTTTTCAGTGGGTGGGCACCGTCATGAAGTATGTCTGTCAGTTTGTTTGTCAATCGTCTCTGGTAGTGTATGTCAAACTTGCCTTGTCTCTTGCCTATGACACTTTCCGCCTTCTTTATGATCTCATCCAGTCTGTCTCTCTCCTGCTTTAGGATATTTCCACCTCAATAGAGTTGAACAGACACGTGCAGCTAAAAGTAGGTACACTAGAGATTGAACAAGTTAAAAACATTTGTAAGATGTTGCGAATTAGGCAAAAACATTTTTCTCTGTGCCTGACTACCCCATAGTTAAAATAAAAATAATTATTATTATGACTATGAAAAATAGTACATACTTTATATCATAGAGAGAATACCACATGGTAAATGTACTATGATAATTAAATCGAATAACACATGACTTTTGAAAATTACCTAGATGGTACATTTTGATTATTTAATATTAAAATTATGAAATTAAAAAAGATCCAGCCAGAAATAATTTTACAATTAAATTTAATAACAATAATGGTGAAGATATTCTAATAATGGGGGGGGGGGCAAGGATAATTGATTTACTGCATGTATAAACACCCCTGAGTCTACTTTGTAGAGATATGTGGAAATAA
>OZ024855.1:33039788-33057288 GCA_964017155.1 Oasisia sp. SBJ-2009 | reverse complement strand
TCTGGGTCGTGATTAAGACATTCTTGTGAGGAGTTTTGAACCTTGATATAAATAAAACATAGACTACCAGTCATTAATTTAATTCCGTTTTCATGACACACAAAAGAAATACACCTTTACTCATGATTAAGACACCATTCGTGAGATAATTTTTGCACTTTAAAATAACCCTCCCTGTACAGGGAAGTTGACATGAATGTACAACAGTCATGCTTGTCGGATAATATTTTTGGTGAACAAGGAAGGATCCCTGCGTATCCAGACAGGATTGTCTTGGCACAATACTGGTGGAGCATCTCACATATTCATTTCAAGAAACAAATTGTGCATAATTTCATAAAATATCAAAAATATTAGATGTGGCATCGTTTTTTTGCTCATAGAATTAAGACACCTCGACAGTTTATGGTCACGAATATTGAATATAGCTGCCTTTGGAAAAGAAATAGAAATACACATGTAACATTTGTGTCTCTGGCTGCATAGTTATTTTAGTGTCAGTGGAATGGGCCCAGTGTCATTGCCTGGTGTCATTGCCTGGTGTCATTGCCTGGTGTCATTGCCTGGTGTCATTGCTTTGCGTTAAAATGATTGCTCAACAGGATATGCATAATTTAACAAGATTTCACAAGACTATCATCCGGGATATTTAGCGGGTGATTCACGTAGTAATGGAATGGACAAATGTCGTGGAAGTTCACTGTTTGTTTTGCGACATAGATGATGCATATACTGATTAATTTACTCTTACACAATCATATGACAAGGCAATTTTTCTGTGTGTTAGCATGTGGGTGATATGATACACCTTAAAAGACAGCTTAGATTGAAGACTGTTAGAGACGGCTTGGCGTAAATGTTCTGACTACCCAGTAGATCAGTGAGGTCATAACATTGTAATCACGAATACCACAATATCTACAGACTAGTCCGTTAAAAGAACCTTGCCAAGTGCTGGAAACAACTACAATATAGAGTAAACTTTTACAGTAACTAATTACACACTGGAAATACCTATGTCATATTTTATCTTTGATTGTGTTGTATTTTTAATTTACCACGTGCAGTTGATATGTTTATTTTTTATCATACGAGTCTTCATTTATTTTAAAGCATTGACTGCTTTATTAATTTTTTATTGTTATTTCTGTACAAGTAAATAAATTATTAAGTTAATATGGAATTTAAATAAATTAAAGTTTATTTTAATTCCATGTTGTATTGTTTTAACTTATTGTTGTGATTATGCTTTACAATTTTAAGAAAAACAATTGGCCTTAAAGTTAAAGAGGAATATAGTGGCAATGAGGGCATAGTCATATAACCACACTAGATAGGAGATGTGGCGAAGTGTTGAAGATATTATGTTATAATTTGGAACGTTTTTAACGTTATTAAGTTTGCAAAAAAAAAATTATTCAGTAAAATGCTAAATATTGATAATTGCCACATTTTTAGCAACTGGAAGTTGCGTTCATTTTAATAATGCTAAGAAAGTGGAATAGGAATGGTTCAATCCCAGTATGTATGTATTTGGTTGTATGTGAACACTTTTTATACATTTATATACAGTACAAAATTAATATAAAAAAAAAAGTTATTTGTTGGCACATCAACTGATCAATAACCATAATAAAATTGTAAATAATATTTAATAGTTTCGTTTTCCTGCTTTTTACACCAGGGGACTTGTCTGTGCCTGTAGATAATATCACAGTTGTAGACAGTATTGATTGATCTGTAACAGTGCCTAGGTACAGGGCACCTTTACAAAGATTGCATTACTACTGTAGTGTATCTTGATATCTGTGCAGTTAGACGTAGAAAAAATTGCCCTGTAACTGCCATCCATTAATGAAACATTTTAAGCAATGTATCATATATAATAATAGCGATATCTTGAGAATCAAACCAAATAGTGGCTGCTAGTCATAATCTGAATATTTCATGTTGCTGGTAAGTATCATACAAACAGTGGATCGTGTCTAGAGGCTAACTTTGTGACTGAAAATATGGCCCGTTAAAGGTGTGACATGAAAACCGTTTCACAGACAGTGAACCAATCTACCATTAAACTAAATCCACAGTGAAATATAAAGAAAACCACAGCCATATCACTACTGACTAGGAATATTATTTCCATGACACACCAACAAATTGTCCTGATTGCATGAATGTTGATAGTTTTCAGTGTAAAAGATCAATTTTAAGGAAGAAAATTGGTCTTAAAGTTACAGAGGAATATAGTGCTAATGAAGGCATAAATATTTAAGTAAAAAGTCCCTAGTCACATAACCACATGAGATTGGGGATATGTTGCAAACTGTTGAAAATATGATGTTATAATTTGCAATGTTTTAACGTTATTAAGTTTGCAACAAATACCAGTTTTATTCATAAAAGGCTATTGACAAAATATTGATAATTGCCACATTTTTAGCAATTGGAAGTTCGTTGCATTCATTTTAATATGCTAAGAAAAACAGCTGGAATAGGAATGGCTCAATCCCAGTATGTATTATTTGATTTTAAAATCAAATGAACAGTTTAAAAGACTACAATTACTGTAGTTCACTCCTGTCAAGGAGCGAGTACGTCGCTACAGTCAGTGGTGGATATATTGATTTATGTTCGAATAGTCTTCATGGTAGTAATTGCAGCTTGGCTTAATACTTTCCATAAGAAATTGCCTTTTCAGTTGAGGCACCTGTATTCTACTGATGAGAATATATGGTTATACATGTGGCATTATGTGTGATATTGCAGCGATCAGCCTCTACCACCCCGGTCCAGACACCGCCCCCCAGAGTATGTACGCACTCATGTCGTCATCGTACCTGGGGGCGATGTTGTCTAGTAACCATGCCTTGCAGTACGTCAGCTACCCCACTCAGGTAAGTTTGAAACCTTCAAGCATAGCTTTATGTAGAGACCCGTCCACCCATCATTAGGACGGGTAAAAACGAATATGGATGGGCAGAAATATGGGTGGACCGGTAAAAAAATGAACGAGCAAAAGTTTAAATGGTGTCATGTGTTTGTAGCCCATTTCAGGTCATCAGGCACATCTGAAAGTTCGTAAACTGGTTTAACAGTTAACATCCATGTGTCCACCAAAACATGTGTGACTGGCAATAATTTTATCCTGCATAAAGCCCTGCGACTTCAAGGTAAATCTTCCACAATCATTTGTAAATCTTACTCAATAATTGTTTTGATATTAGAACTGTCATCACAATTTTTATTTACAATATTTGCTAATATTCTTTCACTTTTTCATGTATTATAAATGTTAATAAACTTTTGCAATGCATAAATTGCAAACAATTCAGATATGTAACAAGCGAAAAGTGGTAGATATTTATTTATGCAGTCATGAAAAAGGACACAACGAAACATGAAAGTAGGGAGGGACCCATGAAAATGTTGGGTAGAAATACAGTTTTGAGCAGCAGATATTATGTCTTGAACTTTTATGCAATGTGGCTATAATTTCTGGTGGTTTGAAGTGGTTTGCAGTTCATTTTAGATGTTAGATCACAAAGGGCAGCCTTATTTTTAAGAGCAAACCGTTGTGGGACAAATGGAATATATGTTACTTTTTACAGATGTAAAACAGCATGACGATATTTTATAAACACTTATTGGTGTGCTGGCCTCTGTTTTGGTGGATCCAGATCGACCAGACGCTAACATCACAACCAATTATGAATGTGACCTCCAACAAGCTTGATCTTGCATATATATATATATATATATATATATATATATATATATATATATATATATATACATATTTATATTATATATAATATATATATATATACATTATGTTATTAGGGTTTAATCAGTGTTCTCCTGCATACATACATGTCTCACTTTTAAAACGTTGTAAGTCTATGGTTTTGTCACAAAATCAAAGCAAAACATGTCTGACACCTTTATAGAACACCAATCATTTAGTAAGCTCAATGAACCTTGTTGCTAGGCGATAGGTCACATGACGGATAGATCAGTTGGGAAGGAGTTCATTGACCGGATCTGTATTTCCCGTCTCCCTACAGGTGCTTGGGAAGTCTGCGAAGCCTATCCCCGTGATGATCCTTGGGGTGTTGGTGGGGAGGAAGCGATACCCCCTCCTTAAGTACGTCTTCGTCATGTTCATTGTCGTCGGAGTCGCCCTCTTTATGTACAAGGACAAGAAGGCCGCAGCGCTGGACAGTGACCACACGTTCGGGGCCGGAGAACTCCTCCTGGTGAGTAGATGCTGTGGTCAGTGGTGGGAGTGACCAGTGTGGACAGCTGTGGTCAGTGGTAGGAGTGACCAGTGTGGACAGCTGTGGTCAGTGGTAGGAGTGACCAGTGTGGACAGCTGTGGTCAGTGGTAGGAGTGACCAGTGTGGACAACTGTGGTCAGTGGTAGGAGTGACCAGTGTGGACAGCTGTGGTCAGTGGTAGGAGTGACCAGTGTGGACAGCTGTGGTCAGTGGTAGGAGTGACCAGTGTGGACAACTGTGGTCAGTGGTGGGAGTGACCAGTGTGGACAGCTGTGGTCAGTGGTAGGAGTGACCAGTGTGGACAGCTTTTGTTAATCTTGTGAATCCCAGTAGTTGTTATGTGGTAGTATGTTGCACCAGTATTCATATATGCGTGGAACACTATTCGATTTGAGAAGTTCACTGGTTACTGCTGTCTTGTATCATAACATGACTGACATATAAGCAACTTGAACTGGGACAAACAGCAAAGGTAGAAATAAGTTCTATAGTGCACTATCTAAGAACGTACTTTTGCCTTTGCTGTTTTGTTGTTTGTTTGCACTATCCAGTCCTTAGGACTGCTCAAAGCACTTTACACTTGACTCCCTGGCAGACCTGTTCAATCAAACACCATCTCAACATTTGTGGCAAGCATCTAGCTACACTCTAATTAATGCACAAAGGCTGCTCGTACAAATACCAGCCACTGTCTATAGCCAGGTACTCATTCATACAGCTGAGTGAATGAACTGTAACAATGTAGAGTGAAAAAACGTGCCTAATGTTTCACACTGCAGCACAGGTTTTGAACCCAGGTTTGAACCCGAGAATGGTCCACAAAGACTCTACTTCAGTCTGCAGCATTCATTAACCCTGTGACCAGTTGAGACTCGAGGAAACGCTGAATTGTTGTAAAATAACTTTCTTCCGATCACTTTCAGGTGTTGTCATTGACACTAGATGGCATCACTGGTGGTGTGCAGGATCGCATGAGAGCCAGTCATGTGACGCAGACTCACCGAATGATGTTCTACATGAACGTGTGGTCGGCTCTTTATCTTGCCGTCGGTGAGTGGCACAGCAATCATATGACGCATTCAGTTACTAACTGTTTGTAATGCACATAAAGAATCTGTTTGTTTTTAGAAAATACAAAGCTGTATATTTATAAATACTAGCAAAATGTTCGTCCTTGATTTGATGTTACATACAAACAGATATACAAACTAGTTTCCCAAGATATTTGTACTGTACAGTTGGCTAATGTTACCTCAATATGAAATTTCTTTTAAAGCTGGATGTTTTTAAGGTTTTTATAAGCTAAGTTAAACAACCCAGTTGATCAGTGGAAGATATACATCACTTCAGACATTCACACAAAACATGTGTCATGTCTTGTGTGAATACTTTACTTCCAAGAACTCTCGAGTCGTGACGAATTTCAAAAAAATTATATATAAATATTATAACCCTTTTGTAGTTTATAAATTGGGCAGCTGAGGCGCATGGTGTTATGGAGGAATAGCTTAACACACCCAATACACATACTTGTTTGATTATATGGGTAAACGTTGTTCCTCTGCAGCGTTGCATCCATTATCATCATGCTTCAATCTGTAGAGAAATAATAAATAATTTAATCATGTCACATTGTTGCTAAATGGTAGAAATGAAATACGCAACTAATGACTGTGTTCTGTGTTGCCAGCTCTGGTTCTGACTGGTGAAGCCGTGGCCTTTGTGGTGTTTGCTGCCAAGTACCCGGTGGTACTGTTCAACCTCCTCTCATTCTCCCTCTGCAGCGCCATTGGCCAGGTGAGTTTTTGTTAATCACCTTGGTTAATCACGTCCACTCCCCACACAATCGTGTGGGGAGTGGTGTTCGCGCGGTAGAGCGTCGGACTGTCAATTGAGGGGACGGTGGTTCAATCCCACCTACCGCCGTTTCGAAACTTAGGCAATTTCGTTCACCCCACATTAGCCTGTGTCTTTCAGAAGAGACACTAAAAGCCGGTGGTCCCTTCTATCTAATGTCTATGGCAGGGGAAGTAAAAGATCCCACACAGGGGGAAATGTGTAACCTGTAGTGGACTCACTAATTCTTGAGGACAACTCCTGCGTTAGCCCAAGTTTGGGCTGTTTGGAGGGAACCACCTAAGAACCTAAGAACTCAGACTTAAACGTTGTCGAACCGACAGTATTATGAGCATTATGTTCACTGTTTGGACCAGTGACTGACGACTGCGTGAAGTAGGATACCTAGAGTAATGTAGGTTTTTTATGACATTTATATATATATTATATATATATATATTGCATATTTTGTAGATATAGGTAGTCTTAATGTGTGTTTATTGTAGAGGTATTTTGTAATTTACACATCTTAGACATTACATTTTTGTTAAACTTTTTTGTAGTTTAAAAAATACTGCATTTTTAAGTTTTACTTTTAGTGATCTTGTATATTTGTCTGTTAGTATTTGTAACTTGTTATAATGACTGGAGCTGTGAAACACTTTTGAGCAGTTTAGGCTGAAAAGGGTACTATATAAATGATCATGTTATTGTTATGAATAATTACATATTTAACTGTCCAAAAACAGGTACAGAAAATATTTGTTCAGACATGCTGGCTGAATAGTTATAGAGTAGATTGAGTCCTGACATTGTCTCATTGATTGATGTGACATCACTGGTGAGCAGTTGTCTTATAAATTAATGACATCACAAAGATTTGATGTCTGTATGTTGTACCAAAGACATATTGCTACGTTGACAATGCTCGAAAATATACGATACCCAAAATGGTTAATGAAAACGTCACGGTTGTCTTCTATGGAAGTCAGACGGAAAAACATCAGAGATATAACAATGAAAGAAACGGATGTTATCTCGAATGTTATTACATTCCTTTGTTGACGTTGTTGTTCCTACGTCAAATGAATCAACAATGACAAAAAGTACTGTATAAACCTACAGATCATTCAGAAAACCATTGATCACAGATTTGATCCTTTGCCAAGTTCTCAGAGAAGGAAATGTGTCTGCCCTGTGGCTTGAGTTCCACCCCAGGTCGTTATTTAAACCTATGCTCATTAAATATCAGACCAGAACAGCAAGTGTAATGTTTCCTGTTATCACACTGGTACATTCAGAACCAAGTTATGAGAACGTGTCCAAACCGGGTAATTAGAAGTGGCAATTTATTTATGACAGTTCCCCAAATCGTGTCATTTTACCGTGAGATTTCAAACAGCTGTGTCTGGTGAATGTGACGTGATCCTGCGAGAATGAGGAAGTTCCTGGCCAGTTGTAGATTCTCACAGAGTTGTTAACTGTGAGAACAAGGAAGGTCCTGCTTAAAAACGGTAGCAGTTTAAAGCTCATAGGCACTTTGATAAAAGAGTGAAAACCACAAATCCATTATCTTGGCTGACTTCAGTTCTGATAGAATTGTTCATCTATCCCTTTTCTATGTTTAGTTAGCTCAGCTAGCCTGTTTATTCATTAATATATTTCTATTCATATATACGTCTGTGTGTGTGTGTGCGTGCATGGGTGCGTGCGTGCGTGCGTGCGTGCGTGCGTTCTTTCTTTAAACTTTTTAACTTGGTTTCTTTAACAACAGAGTTCTAGTGTTGTATACATTATTTATTTATTTTATCTACATTTTAGTTGGTACGACTTGACTGTAAACACCGTTGAACATTATTACTTCTCTGGAAATTAGTGTAAAAATAGGGTATAATTTATTAATATTATTATTATTACTTTAAGCACTTTTGATAACTGTTTTCCAACCACTTCCAGAACTTCATCTTCATGACGGTGACCACGTTTGGGCCCCTGCTGTGCTCCATCTTCACGACGACGCGCAAGTTCTTCACCATCCTTGGCTCTGTCATCATCTTCGCTCACCCCATGTCTCAGAGACAGTGGCTGGGCACAGCCTTCGTCTTCCTGGGACTCGGACTGGACAGCGCCTTTGGGAAGGGCAAAAAGGGAAAGGAAATAAAGGGGAAGAAATAAGGACGACAGACGGATGTGTCGTTAGGAAATGTGGTAGCAAGGACATAGCTCAAGAGTGGTGTCATAGATTTGCCAAGTCCAAACTTCTGTTTATTACGGATGCCCTCGTCAACTTGCAAAGTCGTCAGGTTGCAGTCTAAAATGTTTATTTTTAAATAAGTTGTGGTTTCATAAATGTGCTAAGTCCACAAAATGTGTGATATTGTCTGAGACAATGCGGACACATATTTGCTTGTGGTTGAGGTTTGTTGCGAACTAGAACGGCTTCCAAAACCAAGGCCATTAGATGTCGGATTGTACTGATGTGACATGGTCTCCAACACAACACACTCTCAGGTGTAATACATGTTCCACTCAGTAGGTGGCGCTAGCGTATAACTTGTCGCCCAGTCTGTGCTGTTGACCAGATCACCACTCACCCATGGGGTGCTGTTTGTTTGGGACTTTGTGGGCATATGCCACCACCCTTGGAGAAATCACATATAAATAAGGAAGATTAGGGCATAAGAGAAAGATTCAAATTTAGTTAAGGAATTGCGATAAGGTATGCAGATGGAGTTGGTAAATAAGGTGGATTTTAGATTTCATGTAACGTCTAGTAAGATGTTTATTGATGTAAGATGTTACAATTTTGTGAAATATTAATTTATCTTTGTATGGTGTTTATGGTGATTATGTAGAGTAGTTACAGAGCTGCAGGTTTTACCTCTAAATTTGTTTGCGGTAGAGTGTACCAGTATCAAAAATACAGCCGTGTCGTAACCGTTGCTAAACAGCATTGTATTGTGTGGTTAAGGCTAGACGTGCGGTTTTAAGTTACTCAAATAATGAACAGAAATTTCACGTACATTTATTGCTGTTTCAGTGACATTCCTCATGCAATCCGTGGGAATATTTTGTTGTTGTGTGAATGTGTTAGTGTTGCATCTCACCACCAGAAGCAGCAGCTTGTGAGAAGTTTGTCTACATGGTCAGTCATTGTCCACTTGAGGGTCAGCCTTGTGCGTGTTGTAAATGTAATTTAAACAAAACGTGCACCCACAACAGTTCTGTTAAGTTATACGAAGTTGTACAAGTGAATCTGTTGTGACTATAATTATTTGATATGTTTTATGGTGAAGTTCTGTGTGTTATCAGTAACATTGCAGTGACATCGCGGGAACAAGATCTGTGGCGTTTGTTTCCCGTGACAGGATCATTTGAGTTAGCGGACCGTTGCAGTACGTGAAATGTGTGTTATATTAAACAAGTTACTACGTAACAAGCAAGAAGTTGCACAGGATGTCATTCCAGATTCTCAGTTTTGTCTGGGTCAGTCATTGTAGCCTTATTGACTGGAGGGACCATAGATAATTCACTTAAAGTGGATGTATATTTATCGTTGACCAAACTCTGGGAAAGATGAAATCGTCTTTCATGGTGGCTACCGTTATGGAAATGTGAACCAGCTTACTCTGAATGGACCATTAAGTTATGGATTAATGAAGACCTAGTAATAATATGTCATGGTTTGCCTTTAGCAATCGTTGTTATGCATGAGACCTCCGTCAAGCTTTGCTGTACTGAAAATGTAATTAAACTAATATTTATTACAATGCTAAGAGTTAAGACATCATGTTGTTAAGTTAGATGAAACATCCAAGAAAATATTTCATGGAATGCTCATTGTGGTTAGCATCCATTTTTTGGTAGAATGATGGACAATTTGCCAAATGATGGCTAGGTCAGTTATCACAGGCTAAACTTACTCCAATGTGACTAACCGTCTCTATGAGTCATAGAACTGTTGTCTAACTCTATCAGGTATCTTCTAGTCCAGCTGACTCACCAGGCTTGAGTTAGTCTGTTACAGACGAGATGGGACCGTTGTGTTCATGTCTAGTGTCTACATCACAAGCTGGACTTGTCGATGCTATATCAGTCAAGCATTTCCTGCAGTAAACACTTCTTCTGTGTGTAGGCACTGTGACAGGGAAAGCCACCAAGCAGGGCTATATCCATTGCCAGTGATTCTAGGTCCAGACCTGACCAATACAGACATTGACCAGGGGCTGGTTTCACGTAGCATTTGTACTGTAGGCAAGACTCGACGTACGAAGCAACGTCTTGTAGTTAGGTATAAATGTTTGCGATGTTGTGTATCTTTCACAGTTGTTCTTTAGAAGTTGTCGTTGTTACACAATCTATGTACAGAACATATGCTGCTTGAAACCAGATTAGATCTCATCTATGCTGTGAGAAGTGCTACAACTTGAACACTGTATTTTATTAAATATATTAACGATTGAGTTTACATATTGTGTTGAGTACTCATAAAACATTAAATCATACATACTTCAGAAGTGTGACATGTCTTATTTGACCAGTTCCAGTCTCTTAATTTGTTACGCTAACGTGTCAACTGCTGTATGACAACATAGACTAGGTCTGTTGGTCAAACTGAAAGCATAGCAGCCATGTCTGTTGAGCGGTCATTTCTAGTGGACGAAAGGTGTAGTGAATCTAGTGATGTTTCTTATCTTGTAGGAGAATAGAAAATACTTTTGTTTATGTGACTAAGATGCAAATAAAAATATGTGAACTATGATGATGTCTTGTGTTATTTAGTACGGTTACTCATGCTGATAACCACTGTGTGTCTGGCAATATCCAAGTTGACTATACTCAAGGTTACACACGCTTACACGTGTTTAGTTCTTTGCATAGATTAGACGGTCCAGTAAAAAAGTAAAGGTACGTTTTTATACAGCGCAGTATCCAGTCCTTAGGACTGCTCGAAATGCTATTACACTTTACTTCCCCGGCAGATCTGTTCACGCAGACACCGTCTCAACTGGATGAGAATACAGAAGCATCCAGCCACATGCTACAATTAATGCACGAAGGCTGCTCGTACACATCCACCACTGTCTATAGCCAGGTACTCATTTATACAGCTGAGTGAACTGGAACAATGTAGAGTGAAAAAGCTTGCCCAAGGTTTTAACACCGCAGCACAGGATTCGAACCAGGGTTCTCGTAGTCGAGAGTCCGAAGCTCTACCCCTGAGCCACTGCGCTCTACGAGTGGAATTGGCATCACTTGGTGTCAGTTGAGTGCCGTGCACCTGTTAGCTCCCATATTTCAGAAACCATCGAGGATCTATTTTATAATTTGATGTTCTTTCTGTTGTTGACCAGACAGAGATAAAAAAATTAGAACAAAACTGTTTCTGCAGACATTTAATCAGTATAGGTCGCAATAAACAGGTGAATGTTTAAGGTTGCCTTGAATTATTTCCGAGAGGTCTTGGACGTAGCAGTAGTTTGTAGACCATTCCATATTGTAGAATACACATTTGCCAGCTTTGCTTCGGGTTCTCACAGTGACAAGAACATTGACGTGTGACTGGTTCATAAGCTGTCACAGGTGTCTGCATATATGGTGACATATTGTGACAGCAGATTTCACCTGAAGCAACATCCAAATGTGGTTTCATCAGCTAAAGTAACTAAATGATACTCAGTATGATTCAACATATATTTATTTCAATTCACAACCATTTCCATAATGTATGACACATTAACAACAGTACATTCATGTATCAACGAGATTATCAATGTAGTATTCGTTGCATAGTTCAACAAGAAAACTTGAGTAAAATACCCTGTATAGCTTTGCCCCATCCAGTGAGTACATGAGCAACGTGGACAACCTGCAGTGTCCACAGTTATGACAGCAGTCTCCAGGTGACTGTGCATGGCTCACTTTAAAATAGTGAAGCAAACAGAAAACCTCAGTGAAGTGATGTACAAGAATACTTGTAACATCGACAAGAGGGGAGGGAGGGAGGGAGGGAGGGAAGAAGGTAAGGATGAAGAACGAGGGTGTGGGGAGAGACGGAGGGGAAGAGAAGGAGAGAAAGGGGGAGAGACAGAGGGGAAGAGAAGGAGAGAAAGGGGGAGAGACAGAGGGGAAGAGAAGGAGAGAAAGGGGGAGAGACAGAGGGGAAGAGAAGGAGAGAAAGGGGGAGAGACAGAGGGGAAGAGAAGGAGAGAAAGGGGGAGAGACAGAGGGGAAGAGAAGGAGAGAAAGGGGGAGAGACAGAGGGGAAGAGAAGGAGAGAAAGGGGGAGAGACAGAGGGGAAGAGAAGGAGAGAAAGGGGGAGAGACAGAGGGGAAGAGAAGGAGAGAAAGGGGGAGAGACAGAGGGGAAGAGAGAGAAAGGGGGAGAGACAGAGGGGAAGAGAGAGAAAGGGGGAGAGATAGAGGGGAAGAGAAAGACAGAGGGGAAGAGAAGGAGAGAAAGGGGGAGAGACAGAGGGGAAGAGAGAGAAAGGGGGAGAGATAGAGGGGAAGAGAAAGACAGAGGGGAAGAGAAGGAGAGAAAGGGGGAGAGACAGAGGGGAAGAGAAAGACAGAGGGGAAGAGAAGGAGAGAAAGGGGGAGAGACAGAGGGGAAGAGAAGGAGAGAAAGGGGGAGAGACAGAGGGGAAGAGAAGGAGAGAAAGGGGGAGAGACAGAGGGGAAGAGAAGGAGAGAAAGGGGGAGAGACAGAGGGGAAGAGAAGGAGAGAAAGGGGGAGAGTCAGAGGGGAAGAGAGAGAAAGGGGGAGAGACAGAGGGGAAGAGAGAGAAAGGGGGAGAGTCAGAGGGGAAGAGAGAGAAAGGGGGAGAGTCAGAGGGGAAGAGAGAGAAAGGGGGAGAGACAGAGGGGAAGAGAGAGAAAGGGGGAGACGGAAGGAGTGTGTATATGTATGTATTCAAACACCATGTTTATGAACACCCTAAAAATAAAACAAGCGTGTGCATGCTGTCTAAACAAAATCTCTATTGCAATGTAATCAGAAACTATACTGTTGATGTTTCACAAAGTATAAGCAGTGCCACTACAATGCTCCACTGATAATGTTGCTCGACGGACACTGCATATTTTTAGGTGGAAAACAATGAATACATATTGGTTGGCAACACATTTTTGGCTATAAATTCTGTCACCGGTCACATTTCTGTAATTAATTCAATCCAATCAATATGAATTTGACCAAATACACAACAACTGTTGGCAATATTTTACCTAACTGGTCTAATGTATTAACAGTACACCCGGGTTGGGCTAACAGATTTTTATTTTGACCAGTGAAGTAAAATATTACCTACCGGGCAAACCTTCAAAGATAAAATTGATATTTGAATAAATGTAATCACTTTTTTGTAAATAACTACATGTACCTTGAACCAATACTTAATAGTTATCTGTTTTCTGCTAAAAACCAGACCACAACACACAACCCGTAACATAAATGCAGCCCCTACAAAATAACTATCTTTTAGGCTCAAGAAATATGTAACTCAGCCATAATTTGATTAAAGTTCTAAAATTGGAACATCAGCTTTCGTTAATAACGCAGAACAAAACAACCAAGATATTCATGTCACTTGCAAAGAAAGTGCCTTCTTCTTAACTATAAAACATTTTAACTTTAATAACTCAAGTCATATTCTGTGTCTAAAGACAATCAATTTTTGGTGCAGCCATTTTTTATCGTAACCATCAATACGCTAATACTTTCGTAATAATACTAATTTCAGTTTAACAAATTTAAACTGGTACATTCTCTGTGAGATATGAAATATTGTAGAATTATTCGAAGATGTTCTACAATTCACAATGCTGTCTCCATTAGCTATATCTAAATTGCAGATATTCAAATCAATCCTACTAAGGCATGGCAGCTATTCTTGAAGCTAAGCCTTGAAACTAAGGCAAGTTGCTGACACACAAATCTACGTGCCTGGATGATGTCGTACTGCAATAAAGCATGGACCCTTATCCTGGCATGGGAAATTTCTGAGCGAATTCCTCCACTCTGCCTCTGAGTTCAGAAATCTTCATGGTTATCTCCGAGTCCTTATTGGCGACTTCCTTGAATTCCTTTAGGTTTCCTGCAGGTACAAGAACGGATGTGAAGACTGAACGAATTAGACAGTCTGCACTGAATCTTGTACCATAAGGAACTATTTATATTTTAGTTTACACAACAAATTTTAAATATGTAACTGTTTTAATATTCGATGCAGAATAAAACCTTAAAGTATGCACAGTGAAGCAACAGACAAAAGGGTAAGTGTTTATATACAGTTCTTAGAAAACATTACACTCAAATAGATCTGTTTATTCCATGGCTTAGGACCAACTTACATGTTGTTATCCCGGGATATGCATCTAGAACTGACAAAATGCAGTGCTAACTTCCCACACAAAACATTAGCCAAGGCCAAGTCACCACTGCAGTTGTAGGTGAATCAGGTGAGGGTCAGACGTGACTGCATTTGTTTACACAGATACCCTGGGTTATCTCGTAGAGTCTCCAGTATAGATGCGACAGCAGATATTAGTCTTCTTCCGTGAGATGTTTTATATAGATGATACATATTTAACCCGGGTTAAATTAGGTATACACAGATTAAAGCTGGACTAAAATTGTTCACGTTAGCCTTAACCTGGGTTAAAATGTCTTGGGTGTAGGTAGACATAGTAGCTTTAATTTGTTTGTTTGTTTCAAAACAGCAGTGGATTGATAAATGTAATGTGACAGTTAGGTTAGGAAATTATACCCGATTTCTTTTTCGCTGCCTGACAGATTTCAATTGACTCGTCAATGAAACCAACAATCGTGTCAAAGTCGGCCTCCTTCATTCCTCGAGTGGTCAGTGCTGGTGTACCTGGACGGGACAAACACGGCACAGGTGAAGTGAGTGGACACATGAAATAGGGATAGGGTCAGGAATGAGGTCCTCTATGGAGACCTCCCTCGAATCACTACAAAAATCAGGAAGAGAAGACTTCGAATGGCAGGACACTGTGTCCGACACCCTGAACTGGCTGCAAGCAACCTCGTTCTATGGGAACCGACGCAGGGACAAGCTTCACGAGGCGGCCAGTCTTTGACTTTTATCGACCAGGTCCTGCGAGATACTAGTCTCAAAACAGCAGCAGATATCAGAACATGTATGGAGGACCGTGATGTTTGGCGTGTCATCGTTGCCCGAGGAGACTCGACCAGATGACACATGAAAGCAACTGGGAGAGAAGAATTGCTGGAGGTGGGAGTAGGGAGGTGAGAGGATGGAGGTGGGAGGAGGGAAGTGGGAGGAGGGAGGCGGGAGGATGGAGGTGGGAGGTGGAAGGAGGGAGGTGGGAGGATGGAGGTGGGAGGTGGAAGGAGGGAGGTGGGAGGAGGGAGGTGGGAGGAGGGAAGATGGAGGTGGGAGGTGGAAGGAGGGAGGTGGGGGGAGGGAGGTGGGAGGTGGAAGGAGGGAGGTGGAAGGAGGGAGGTGGGAGGAGGGAGGTGGAAGGAGGGAGGTGGAAGGAGGGAGGTGGGAGGAGGGAGGTGGGAGGAGGGAGGAGAGAGGTGGGAGGTGGAAGGAGGGAAGTGGGAGGAGGGAGGATGGAGGAGGGAGGTGGAAGGAGGGAGGTGGGAGGATGGAGGTGGGAGGTGGAAGGAGGGAGGTGGGAGGAGGGAGGTGGGAGGAGGGAAGATGGAGGTGGGAGGTGGAAGGAGGGAGGTGGGGGGAGGGAGGTGGGAGGAGGGAGGTGGGAGGTGAAAGGAGGGAGGTGGAAGGAGGGAGGTGGGAGGAGGGAGGTGGAAGGAGGGAAGTGGAAGGAGGGAGGTGGGAGGAGGGAGGAGGGAGGAGAGAGGTGGGAGGTGGAAGGAGGGAAGTGGGAGGAGGGAGGATGGAGGAGGGAGGTGAGAGGTGGAAGGAGGCAGGTGGGAGGTGGGAGGAGGGAGGTGGAAGGAGGGAGATGGAAGGAGGCAGGTGGGAGGAGGAAGGAGGGAGGTGGGAGGATGGAGGTGGGAGGTGGAAGGAGGGAGGTGGGAGGAGGGAGGTGGGAGGAGGGAAGATGGAGGTGGGAGGTGGAAGGAGGGAGGTGGGGGGAGGGAGGTGGGAGGAGGGAGGTGGGAGGTGGAAGGAGGGAGGTGGAAGGAGGGAGGTGGGAGGAGGGAGGTGGAAGGAGGGAGGTGGAAGGAGGGAGGTGGGAGGAGGGAGGTGGGAGGAGGGAGGAGAGAGGTGGGAGGTGGAAGGAGGGAAGTGGGAGGAGGGAGGATGGAGGAGGGAGGTGGAAGGAGGGAGGTGGGAGGATGGAGGTGGGAGGTGGAAGGAGGGAGGTGGGAGGAGGGAGGTGGGAGGAGGGAAGATGGAGGTGGGAGGTGGAAGGAGGGAGGTGGGGGGAGGGAGGTGGGAGGAGGGAGGTGGGAGGTGAAAGGAGGGAGGTGGAAGGAGGGAGGTGGGAGGATGGAGGTGGGAGGTGGAAGGAGGGAGGTGGGAGGAGGGAGGTGGGAGGAGGGAAGATGGAGGTGGGAGGTGGAAGGAGGGAGGTGGGGGGAGGGAGGTGGGAGGAGGGAGGTGGGAGGTGAAAGGAGGGAGGTGGAAGGAGGGAGGTGGGAGGAGGGAGGTGGAAGGAGGGAGGTGGGAGGAGGGAGGTGGGAGGAGGGAGGAGAGAGGTGGGAGGTGGAAGGAGGGAAGTGGGAGGAGGGAGGATGGAGGAGGGAGGTGGGAGGTGGAAGGAGGCAGGTGGGAGGAGGAAGGTGGGAGGTGGGAGGTGGAAGGAGGGAGATGGAAGGAGGCAGGTGGGAGGAGGAAGGAGGGAGGTGGGAGGAGGGAGGTGGGAGGTGGGAGGACGGAGGCGGAAGGAGGCAGGTGGGAGGAGGAAGGAGGGAGGTGGGAGGAGGGAGGAGGGAGGTGGGAGGTGGGAGGAGGGAGGTGGGAGGAGGGAGGTGGGAGGAGAGAGGAGGGAGGAGGGAGGAGGGAGGAGGGAGGAGGGAGGAGGGAGGAGGGACGAGGGAGGTGGGAGGTGGGAGGTGGGAGCTGGGAGGTGGGACGAGGGAGGTGGGTGGTGGGAGGAGGGAGGAGGGAGGTGGGACGAGGGAGGTGGGAGGAGGGAGGTGGGACGAGGGAGGTGGGAGGAGGGAGGTGGGACGAGGGAGGTGGGAGGAGGGAGGTGGGAGGAGGGAGGTGGGACGAGGGACGAGGGGGGGGACGAGGGAGGTGGGAGGAGGGAGGTGGGAGGAGGGAGGTGGGAGGTGGGAGGAGGGAGGTGGGAGGTGGGAGGAGGGAGGTGGGAGGAGGGAGGTGGAAGGAGGGAGATGGAAGGAGGCAGGTGGGAGGAGGAAGGAGGGAGGTGGGAGGATGGAGGTAGGAGGTGGAAGGAGGGAGGTGGGAGGAGGGAGG
>OZ024855.1:33012824-33039588 GCA_964017155.1 Oasisia sp. SBJ-2009 | reverse complement strand
GAAGGTCAAGCAGCACCAGGTGTGTGTCAGTGCCATCTGGTGGCAGAAATAATGCTCACTTTCAAGTGAAAACCCAGACACGGATTAATCTCATAACATGTGGAAAACCATTTTTAATGTGAATTGTTTTAAACGTGCTGTCAAAGGGCTGCCAAATGATGGAATTTATTAATCTCCAACATTTGGAAGGTTATGAATAATTAATCACAAGATTTAGAAAATCATTGTTGATTTACGTAGATGGACAAACAATTATATTTATTATTGGATGATAGACTGCTTTTTGGGCAGCCATTTGGGGAATAAAGACAACTTGTACTTGAGACTTGTACAGCCCTGTTTGAAAGGATTCTGATAGGTCATCAACAAATGTGACAATAAACTGGACATCAATACGGTTAGACACGCAAGGTGGTGTCGTTTTTGACACAAAATATCGAAAATGGTTTTACGTCGGATTATAATAGCTGTTTTGCACAATAACTCATTCTGACACTCATTTAAACCCAAACGTTATCATTGTGAACATATTGTGAATGCATGTAGTATAGTGGCGAATATATGTCGTGTGACGCCACAATAACTCCCCGTATCTTAATAAATACGTCATGCATAGGACTAATTGTGGTATGAATATGTATGTTTTAGGGGAGTCTGAATTCATATAAAGGAGAGCAACCAAAATGATACCAAAACTCAGGAATATTAGTTATGAAATGCGTCTAAAAGAATGTGGTCTAACAACACTAGAAACCAGAAGATTGAGAGGAGATCAGATTGAGGTGTGTTTAAAACATTGAATGGGTATGAAAATATTGACAGAAATATTTTTTTCTCGGTCAAGGAAGAGAGAAGGACTGGAGGACATGGAGTTACATTAGCAAAGAAGCAGTGTAGATTAGATATTAAAAAAAAAATTCACAAAGAACAGTTAACGAATGGAACATATTATCAGCTGATTGTGTAAGTGCTAATAGTGTTAATATATTTTTAAATAAAATTGACATATGCCTAAGACGGGCGGGGTATACCTAGATAGATAGGTTGGACTCTCGATAAGCCAAAGGGCTTCCTAGTCCACCTGCCATCTAGAGTTGAATCTGTAGGTGGCAATCTTGTTAAATCTAGTCTTGTTAAATCTTGTTAAACACTGATTCCCTAGTTGACCAAGTTTTAACTTGACATGGGAATCACTTGATGGACGGGCTTAAAATTAAACATACAATGTTAAACATTGTATACATATGGAAAATGGACTTAGCTACTGCATTATTTTTATTTCCTTTAAACAGCTTCACAGGCTTCTTTTTAATTCACGAGGGCCAAACAGCAACACACAATTTTTTATGTGAAATTAGCAGGGAATTTATTATATTATATTTGTGGTATTATGACTAGTGATAATAAAACATCTATGTTAATATTGAATATTGTTCATGGCTCCAAGAATGGTTTTGCTCCAGAGCAAGTTAATTCATATGACAACATCTGTCAATATCTTAATCAGTGGAATTTATTCCTTTTTATATTACATTCTTTGCTTATGGTTAAAAACCTAATTTACGTAGCCCCGTTTTCTAAGAGCGTCCAATTTACGTATAAAATACCGTTTTCCCCGAGATCCTCCGATTTACGTATAAATCTCCCACATTGGCATTTCCAAGACTTAACATGTATGCATTACACGGGCCACTCACTGGAGACAAGGGTGTGGCCGCGGTCCATTAGAGCCTTGGCCAGAGCCTTGGCATTCTTCATCACCTGCTGTTGGTACTCCCTGAAGTCTGGCTCCATCGCCTGCTCAACCAAACACACACTCTGGTCACACACAACAGGCCAACATGATACAGAGAAGACTGAATTTGAATGGATTTGAAAGAATCATGGAAAACCGTCAGAACAGTTGCCTCGCTCGTTGGCATTAAGAGATCCCTATGACATGATGCGTGGTGACGATGTTGGCTCTCAAGAGAGTACTCTATATATATATATATATATATAGTGGGCCAGCAATAGCCCGGAAACGCAACTCAATTGCCTCTATCAAATAATGTACTAGCAAATGTTCAAGAGTGCAAAAAGCACTTGTCAATGTCTACGAAACTACGCACACGACTTAACAACATTCCTTTGTCTCATCTTTGCTGCAATCCTTTTAACGCTAATATCTTATGAAAAGCACCTTTCAAGGGCGTATTGACTCGATAACTAGGACAGAATTGAATCGTATCACCATAGTTCTCCAATACATGTTTCTTAAAATGTATGTTGTACAATTCAGGATCATAATTCTCTGTTACTTTGGACATGAAATCGTTAATTTCAGTAAATGTCAACCCATAGCCATCTTTGGTCCCATTTATGACTACACTAAGAAATGATAATAAAATAATAATAATAAAACTTAATTTTGACACCATAAAATCCGGGACGTATGTCCCGTTCACGGGTGTGTACATACATGTAAATAGGTAAATTAATAAATAAATATAGTTAAGCTAAACTATAATGTTCATGGGTGTATACATACATGTAAATAGGTAAATTAATAAATAAATATAATAAGCTAAAATATAACATGATGTACCAGATATGTTGCATCTCTCAACTTCAATTCTTGATATGGGTATACACCGTTCCAACATTTTACTATTATCATTATTATAATATTATTCACAATTTGAACTGAAAGTCGTTCCCATGAGCATTTAATGTCTGCTGTCTCCAACTGTGTTGTTGCCAAAATTGCCAGAAACACAGGACTTTATCTAGGATAATTTAAAACTTTCTCAGACTTGGCCCATATCCCCAATGCTGCCGACACTGAACCGACCTGTCTCATGGCCACGGCGATGGCGGCGATCTGGTGCTGATGGGGTCCTCCCTGCAATGATGGGAACACAGCAAAGTTGATCTTGTCTTCCAGGTCGTACATAATCTCCTTCCCCTTCTTGTCGGTTCCTCGTACTCCCTTGCGGAAGAACACGACGCCAGCCCTGTAAGAGCCGTGTGTGAGGCAACATGCACTCTGGCTGAAGGAAGCTTAGTTAGTTGTACAGGTAATGTGAATCAAAATATCTTAATTAGCTAAATAAATACATATTAACACTTTCCTCTTAGACAGATTGCATCTAAAGCATCAAACCTTCAATGATTACTTTATGATCCTTCAGAAGGTTTTTTATTTTGCATTTATTACGGAAAACTGTTTTATATAAATCCACATTCATTGAATGCTATGACATCAACCTAATTAAACTAACATTTTCTTACATATTTTAGGATGCATACAAAATATTAGAGCAATTGTATATACCATGACACATACTTTCTGTGAATTTTCTGAGGTTCTGAAGACCGCTGAGTTAGGGAAGTTTTGTGTATTCTGCACCAACATTAAAGTTATCAAATTTACATAAAAATAAATATAATTTATGGACACTCCACTGATAAAGACATGTTCTATATACAAAACTGTGTCTATGTCAACGGGCGATTATAAATAAAATGTTATGGACACTCCCTAAATGCTCTGCAATGAAATGTGCCCCACAATTTGCACGAAAATTTGACCTTCATTTGGAGCCATAAATTCTTGCTGATGTAATTCCAAACAGTGACCCTGTGACTGACCCACCGCCACATCTGAAACATTTAAATCCAGTCCAAACAACCCCAAAACAAATGTCCATCTACCATTTATTCACCCTTTCATAAAGTAAGCCATCTCACTTGACCTGGTTTAAAAAGTCAAATCCCTGATCTAGATGAAAGCGCCCACATAAGTGTTGATTCTAATTATTATTACCCCAAACAATTTGTTTATACAGCATTATCCAAATAGACGTGAACGGACAGCAGACAAGGAGGAGAAAATGAAGACATTAACCACGATTGGAGGACTACGTGAGGGAAGATTAGGCAGCATTTGGCGGGGAGAATGTGTCTTCGGGTTTTGTTTTCCTTCCTCATTATTCCCACCCTTATCTACCCCAGCTACCCCGTCCTTTCCACACCCTTTGTTCTCACTGCCTGTCCATGCACGTCCACGTGGAAAAAACTTTTTAAAAATTACACAAATACTGTTGGATTAGTACTAACTTTATTAAAGGGGTGCCCAGATGAGTTGGGGGTGGGCTGACAATTATTTTGGGGTTTAACTGTTTTAGATTTGAGGTGGGTAACTGTTCGACATTATGACAGCAATTATGTGCAAATGGCAGAGGACTTTCGCGTGTAGAGCCCTCACCTTGAACATGAAGGGAGACCAACGAAACCAAACTCATCAAGACAACAGAAGACACTCACCTGTCAACAGAAGACACTCACCTGTCAACAGAAGACACTCACCTGTCAACAGAAGACACTCACCTG
This sequence comes from Oasisia sp. SBJ-2009, assembly GCA_964017155.1. Lineage (NCBI taxonomy): Eukaryota > Metazoa > Annelida > Polychaeta > Sabellida > Siboglinidae > Oasisia > Oasisia sp. SBJ-2009. The sequence continues at coordinate 33,035,214 of OZ024855.1, read as the reverse complement.
TCAACAGAAGACACTCACCTGTCAACAGAAGACACTCACCTGTCAACAGAAGACACTCACCTGTCAACAGAAGACACTCACCTGTCAACAGAAGACAATCACTTGTCAACAGAAGACACTCACCTGTCAACAGAAGACACTCACCTGTCAACAGAAGACACTCACCTGTCAACAGAAGACACTCACCTGTCAACAGAAGACACTCACCTGGGTCCGCGCAGTGTCTTGTGGGTTGTCGTCGTGACAATGTCGGAGTAGTCAAATGGACTGGGAATGAGGTCGGCCGCGATGAGACCAGAGATGTGAGCCATGTCTGCCATCAGGTACGCGTTGTTCTCGTCACACACCTGTAACGACATCACAGGTGTTGGATGCCCAATTCCAGCATGTTGTGGTCTGCCTGGTACAGGGCTTTATACATGATAAAATTATTGCCAGTCACACAGTTTTGGTGGACACATGGATATTAACTGTTAAGCTAGTTAGCTAGTTTACGAACTTTCAGATGTGCCTGATGACCTGAAATGGGCTACAGACACACACATGACACCATTTACACTCACTTTCAAGGTATAACTAACAATATCTATGGTTTTGGAAGACCTTTTTTTCTCCTTAATTTTTGTACCCATCCACCACCCGTCCACCCATATTTCTGCCTGTCCATATTCGTTTTTACCCGTCCTAATGATGGTTGGACGGGTCTATATATATATATATATATATACTGTTATTGTTATGATCTTATGAGGTCTCAGTGCATTTCTTTATGCCAGTAACTTATTTAATGTATATATAGATGAATTGAGCGAACAACTTAAAATGTGTAATGTTGGATGTAGCATGAATGGTTAACTTATTAATCACTAATGTATGCTGATGATTTGGTCTTGATTTCACCTTCATCGGCAGGACTATGCCAACTACTACGTGAATGTGAGACATTTGGAATGAGCCATGATGTGAAATACAATGCTAAGAAGAGTGCAGTTATGATATTTAGATCTGCGACCTTAAAAGGATGTTTTATCCCTGAATTGGTTGCTAAAAGGGGTTACTCTGCATGTTGTAGCTACATATAAATATCTTGGAAACTATATTTCAGCTTTTATATGTGAACACTTGAATGAAACAACTGTATACATTTGTCTTATATATACAGCATTGGGTCAGAATGCATACTCTACATATTGTCTGCCTAATGTCAACATATGGACTTCAGAGTCACACGTACTAGCTGTAAGTGCCCTGTTGAGTCTGGAATAAAGTCACTGAATTGAAACTAGTCAGTCTTTTTTCAGAAAAGAACATTTATGCCAAGCAGACCTTTACATACCAAATTCAGATGGGACAGACACCACCGTGATTCTCCAATTCATAAGTGACATGCAGTTCCTCTATGTTGACAGCCAGGTTTCAACACCAAATATCATACCAACTGTGTCCGAGTATTGAACCAAGGCTGTTGGCGTGCCATGGGTATGTGTTAACTAATACACTATCCATGCCATTTTCATAAGTAATACACATGCATTGTATTACTAGCGTGGCGTAACATATGCTAAATTCCTAACAATCATAATGACATATTTGCACTGGGTTTATAAAAAAAATTCTTCCATTCAAATGTACTTGCAAATTTGGACGAAGATGCTACAATGACCAGAAGAGGGCAGCACTGTTAATAACTTCCAGGAACATAAGAATGGAACGTAAGGTACACTGTATAAACAATTGCATAAACCCAGCTTACAAAAACAGCCAATATGTCATTATGGATTTTAGGCGATGATAGCCATTTCTTTCTCTAACAACTTTATATCATGTTTTTGTCATAAATTAAAAGAAATCATAAAAAAAAATTTAGATTTAATATAAATATGTGCGACATCTTTAGTTAGTTCTTTAAGGCTTGAGGGACCTGTTGCTAGGTAACAGGTCACATGATGGAAATCAAGGCTAGACTTTACCTCTCTGAACTTCTTGTAGTCTATCAGTCTTGAGTAGGCAGACGTGCCCGCTATGATCAGCCGTGGTCGAAACAGTCTGGCCGTCTCCTTCAACTTGTCGTAATCAATCAGTCCCGTCCCTTCCTGAGTGGAGGACACAAACACACAAGTGTCATCACGTGCTGTGTTCTGTATGCAATGACTGGCACTTACAGCCAGGTAAATCTAGCAATCAAACCGAGTTAGTCTACCTATAGATGTATGTATGTGTATGATGGATATATTAAATGTTTTCCTCTCACATGGATTACGTCTCAGGCACAACACTTTCAGGGATTACTCTATGGTCCTTCGGAATTTTTTTTAATTCTGCATTTGTCACAGAAAACAATTATTTTATAATTACACATTTGCTAAGGGTTTTTACCAGTTTTAGGGTTCATACAAGACATAGGATAATTTTTTTGTACCACGACACATACTTTCTGTGAATTTTCTGAGGTCGTGAAGTCCGCTGAGTTAGGGATGTTTTGTGTATTCTGCACCAACATTAAAGTTATCAAATTTACATAAAAATACTTGTCATTTGTGGCTACTCTAACGAGCTGCTTTCTGCCTTTTTTATTGAAAAAACTTGATAAATTATTGGCGTGTATCAACATGTAAGACGCAGATTCAGTTAAAATAATATATTTGGTATGGCTGTTAAATTACCTGACAACATTTTTTTATAACTCAACCAAGGATTCAGATATATAATGTGACAAGTCTTATTAAATAATGGCACATACTTGTGATGTTTGTAACGATACTAACGTTCAACCTGTAGGGCATCGACTCAAAGTAAATTGAAGTTGCCGATATCCGTTTTGTGTCTGTCATGTACCCATGGGTCAGACTGAAAGGTGAAGCACAAGTGGTCAGTTGTACACTGGACACCTCTACACACCAGTTCTAACCCCCTCCCCCTGTATATTGTACACTTCAAGGTTTACCCCCTGTACACAGACAGTACACACCATTGTTTACCCCCCCCCCATGTACAGTACACATCATTGTTTACCCCCCCCCCCATGCACATCAGGGTTTACCCCCCCCCCCATGTACAGTACACATCATTGTTTACCCCCCCCCCCATGTACAGTACACATCATTGTTTACCCCCCCCCCATGTACAGTACACATCAGGGTTTACCTCCCCATGTACAGTACACATCCGGGTTTACCCTCTCCTCTATATACAATACACATCAGGGTATACCCCTCCAGTCCCCTAGTATGCCCCCAATACATACTGCATAAATCCTATCAAGTGTATCCTACTCCCATGGGGTAGATCCTGCCCAATACATACTGTCCCCCATGAGGTAGATCCTGCCCAATACATACTGCCCCCATGAGGTAGATCCTGCCCAATACATACTGCCCCCCATGAGTTAGATCCTGCCCAATACATACTGCCCCCATGAGGTAGATCCTGCCCAATACATACTCCCCCCCTGAGGTAGATCCTGCCCAATACATACTGCCCCCCATGAGGTAGATCCTGCCCAATACATACTCCCCCCCCCCTGAGGTAGATCCTGCCCAATACATACTGTCCCCCATGAGGTAGATCCTGCCCAATATATACTGCCCCCATGAGGTAGATCCTGCCCAATACATACTGCCCCCCCCCCGAGGTAGATCCTGCCCAATACATACTGCCCCCCATGAGGTAGATCCTGCCCAATACATACTGCCCCCCCATGAGGTAGATCCTGCCCAATACATACTGCCCCCCTGAGGTAGATCCTGCCCAATACATACTGCCCCCCCCTGAGGTAGATCCTGCCCAATACATACTGCCCCCCCCCCGAGGTAGATCCTGCCCAATACATACTGCCCCCCATGAGGTAGATCCTGCCCAATACATACTGCCCCCCCATGAGGTAGATCCTGCCCAATACATACTGCCCCCCTGAGGTAGATCCTGCCCAATACATACTGCCCCCCATGAGGTAGATCCTGTCCAATACATACTGCCCCCCCTGAGGTAGATCCTGCCCAATACATACTGCCCCCATGAGGTAGATCCTGTCCAATACATACTGCCCCCATGAGGTAGATCCTGCCCAATACATACTGCCCCCCATGAGGTAGATCCTGCCCAATACATACTGCCCCCCCTGAGGTAGATCCTGCCCAATACATACTGCCCCCCCCCGAGGTAGATCCTGCCCCATTCATACTGCCCCCCCCCCCATGAGGTAGATCCTGCCCAATACATACTGCCCCCCCTGAGGTAGATCCTGCCCCATTCATACTGCCCCCCCCCCGAGGTAGATCCTGCCCAATACATACTGCCCCCCATGAGGTAGATCCTGCCCAATACATACTGCCCCCCCATGAGGTAGATCCTGCCCAATACATACTGCCCCCCCTGAGGTAGATCCTGCCCAATACATACTGCCCCCCATGAGGTAGATCCTGTCCAATACATACTGCCCCCCCTGAGGTAGATCCTGCCCAATACATACTGCCCCCATGAGGTAGATCCTGTCCAATACATACTGCCCCCATGAGGTAGATCCTGCCCAATACATACTGCCCCCCATGAGGTAGATCCTGCCCAATACATACTGCCCCCCCTGAGGTAGATCCTGCCCAATACATACTGCCCCCCCCCCGAGGTAGATCCTGCCCAATACATACTGCCCCCCATGAGGTAGATCCTGCCCAATACATACTGCCCCCCCATGAGGTAGATCCTGCCCAATACATACTGCCCCCCCTGAGGTAGATCCTGCCCAATACATACTGCCCCCCCTGAGGTAGATCCTGCCCAATACATACTGCCCCCCCCCCGAGGTAGATCATGCCCAATACATACTGCCCCCCATGAGGTAGATCCTGCCCAATACATACTGCCCCCCCATGAGGTAGATCCTGCCCAATACATACTGCCCCCCCTGAGGTAGATCCTGCCCAATACATACTGCCCCCCATGAGGTAGATCCTGTCCAATACATACTGCCCCCCCTGAGGTAGATCCTGCCCAATACATACTGCCCCCATGAGGTAGATCCTGTCCAATACATACTGCCCCCATGAGGTAGATCCTGCCCAATACATACTGCCCCCCATGAGGTAGATCCTGCCCAATACATACTGCCCCCCCTGAGGTAGATCCTGCCCAATACATACTGCCCCCCCCCCGAGGTAGATCCTGCCCCATTCATACTGCCCCCCCCCCCCATGAGGTAGATCCTGCCCAATACATACTGCCCCCCCTGAGGTAGATCCTGCCCCATTCATACTGCCCCCCCCCCCCTGAGGTAGATCCTGCCCAATACATACTGCCCCCCATGAGGTAGATCCTGCCCAATACATACTGTCCCCCATGAGGTAGATCCTGCCCAATACATACTGCCCCCATGAGGTAGATCCTGCCCAATACATACTGCCCCCCATGAGGTAGATCCTGCCCAATACATACTGCCCCCCATGAGGTAGATCCTGCCCAATACATACTGCCCCCCCTGAGGTAGATCCTGCCCAATACATACTGCCCCCCATGAGGTAGATCCTGCCCAATACATACTGCCCCCCACGAGGTAGATCCTGTCCAATACATACTGCCCCCATGAGGTAGATCCTGTCCAATACATACTGCCCCCCCATGAGGTAGATCCTGCCCAATACATACTGCCCCCCCCCCCCCGAGGTAGATCCTGCCCAATACATACTGCCCCCATGGGGTAGATCCTGCCCAATACATACTGTCCCCCATTGGGTAGATCCTGCCCAATACATACTCCCCCCATGGGGTAGATCCTGCCCAATACATACTGCCCCCCTGAGGTAGATCCTGCCCAATACATAGTGTCCCCCCTGAGGTAGATCCTGCCCAATACATACTGCCCCCATGAGGTAGATCCTGCCCAATACACACTGGCCCCATGAGGTAGATCCTGCCCAATACATACTGTCCCCCATGAGGTAGATCCTGCCCAATACATACTGTCCCCCATGAGGTAGATCCTGCCCAATACATACTGTCCCCCATGAGGTAGATCCTGCCCAATACATACTGTCCCCCATGAGGTAGATCCTGCCCAATACATACTGTCCCCCATGAGGTAGATCCTGCCCAATACATACTGCCCCCATGAGGTAGATCCTGCCCAATACATACTATCCCCCATGAGGTAGATCCTGCCCAATACATACTGTCCCCCATGAGGTAGATCCTGCCCAATACATACTGCCCCCATGAGGTAGATCCTGCCCAATACATACTGTCCCCCATGGGGTAGATCCTGCCCCATGATTCGGTCGTGGGGTTTCAACACCGCTGTGTAAGCAGCAAAGTTTGCCGGACTGCCCGAGTACGGCTGCACATTGACGCCCCACTTTGATGGATCGAGTCGAAATGCTTCCAGCGCCCTCTTCTGACAGAGCAGTTCAATCTGGTCGATGAACTGGTTGCCGCCGTAATACCTGCAAGAGAAACGTCACCATTGTGACACATCACCGGAAATACAGCGGCCGTTATTTTCACCCACTGAAATATGACGTTGTTGATCATTTGAAGGTATTAACGGACAGTGAATAATAGTTCAAATGAATACTGCAGTTGTGTGTGCAAAGAAATAGCATGTTGTTTTTCCACCACATAAACTTATTTATTGGATCATTAGTCCAGGTCATCATCTGTCTACAAAATGGCCGATCCTTCAGTGACTTTGACTCAGGATGAAGCAACATATTCCCCAGATGATAAATAATAGTGACTGTGAACATTTTGTTATAGCTGATGGTGGTGCCACCTACCTGGCATTTGGCAAACCCTCTGAATATTTGTTGGTGAGACAGGATCCCAGAGCGTCCATCACTGCCCGACTCGTGAAGTTCTGTAGATGGAAGAGAAACATGGCAATTAATAGAACACCTGCCAGACTTATCATATGTTGACTGCAAATACTATATTTAATTTTAATAAAAAACATTATAATATATATCTGTATATATATATATATATATATATATATATATATATATATATATATATATATATATATATATATATATATATATATATATACACACATATATATTAATTATATTAATTTTTTTTTATATGTATATATATATATATATATATATATGTATGTGTATATGTATATATACACATACATATATATATATATATATATATATATATATATATATATATATACACACACACATCGGTGTAGTTTGTTAGATCATGTTTTGTAAGTACATTAGGATACATCATTTCATATACAATTTTGTAATAAATTTAGCAAACCACATAGCTTTCAAAAAAGTCATGGTATAACCACCTCAGACGCAATCAGCTCGAGGCCAGTAGTCTGTCGGTTGTGTTCATCGCTGATGATCTTAAACAACTCCGGGTCGTCCTCCTGCAGTGGTTCATTCCCTGTCCACAGGTGGCGCCGGCATGACGGGATCGCAGCGACTGCTCCTGGGGTGACACATCGCCTGGCAAGCTGCAACAAGGGTAAACGTTAAATGCCTGTCTTCAGGACCGTAATTTTCTCATCTCTTTGCCAAGATATTTTTCGAAAAATTTACCTGCCTAACATCTATTATGAATTTATGACATCAGTTTGTTAGGGAACATTAAACAGACATGTTTGGACAGATCTGGTGAAAAATCAATGGAAAATTATAAAAACAATATACCACCGAAAATGATGCCATGACATGCAGTGGGTAAATGTACAGAGGAAATTATTTCTATGGTAAAATGGGAATTTTGCGGGTAAAACGGGATAGTCTGTATCCAGGGGTAGAACTTCAGCATTTATTTTACTAGACAGCGGGACTAGTAAATTAAAAAGTTTACTAGTCCGCCAAAAGGTTTACTAGTCCACAAAAATAATAATAAACAATCCAAATTTAAGTCGTTCCAGTTTGCTTTTAAACCAAAAAATAGTACATATTGCAATCCAAGTTAAATAACAATGCACTTTTCATAAAGGTACCAAAGAAGTAATACAGAAATAACAAAAGTAATTAATTAAAAAGTGAAGATATGATCTGTATTACAAACTGCGCATTTGAAAAAGAATGCCGATTGTACTCATTAACCGGCAGTATCACCCTACCATTATGAATTTTCTATATCATATATTTATATATTTATAATCATTTTGGAAATTTTGCTCACATTACACTGTTATGACAAAATATCACACGAGAAAACTATAGACATCAAAGAACAGTTAATCTTACAAATAGTGCCCAAACAAGTTCATAGCTGGTGGCTATGTCATCATTTATCAGAAAAGGAAGCTGCTGTAGCCAGTTGCTCACTGGCAACAATTTATCAATGTTTTAATGACTTGGGATTTAGTTACATCCCCCAGCCTGTGGATGTGTTGGGGTTAGGGTCACTGTGACTACAAAGACTTGATTGATTGATGTAGGGTGGGTTGGATGACACATTGACCTTTACTAGACAACCGGACTAGTTACTAGGCAGGTTTACTAGTCCGCCCTTATCTTTACTAGTGTACGGACTAGCGGACTAGTGGGTAGTTCTACCCCTGGTTTCTATCAAAAAATTATGATGTCAACAAAAACCAATAACTTGCCCTGTTATGTTTTGGTGTGTTTGGCCGATACACAACAAACTGTTACTGTAATGCGCAAAGTGTGGGTGCAATGAACAGCGGAATGTTAACTCTCCCATATTGCCCTGGTTTCCCCTACATACGAATGTGTAACATTGATTGCTTTCTGCCTTGTGTTGTTGTCATTGTATTATGTATACCTTGGCTCCCAAGGTCATGGGTATGTTTTCATGATCTCACTAGAAACAGGGTCAACACTAAACAGACAAAGCAAGGGTGTTATTTTGAGGAACTCTCAATTTTAATTTTGGCTGTAGTGTGATCGGTTCAATTTTTCGTAAAATGTCTTGGCAAAGAGATTAAAAAAATAAAGGCTACAATTTTATTGCAGTATTCATTGCTATATGTTGTGTCTATTTCAAAATATACTGGCAATATATTTTGGTATACTGTATATGATCAATTTCCAAGGGACATTTTGCCACAATAAATCAACTAAGTGTGTCCATAGATTGATACCCTTATCAAGGGTAGGGGTTTGTGACCTTTGGTTGCAGATGTAAGGGTAGTGTACCACCACGGCCTTGCCCTGGTTTTCATCCATCGATCTGTTGGACACTAATATTGCACATACTGATTATGAGATTAGCAAAACTTGTGTCGATGGGGCTTTGGTCTCGAGTTGATTCCATATTTCCATTCAGTATTTCAGAGGGCTACAGAGTGTAGACGGTAGTGTGATCGAGCAATGAGTTCCACCATCATGTGTTGAGAGACATATGATTAGAGGCCTATGTATGATGCGACCTAGCTGGAAATCTGCTTTATCGATTGAAGAAATTTGTGGGAATGTTATGGAAAAATCCAACCTCGTACAACATTTGACCAATTTAAATTGTGCTTACACTTAAATTAAAAGGAATAGCAACAAGGCTTTACCTAAAATTAATTTTCCATCTATACATAAAGATTAAGTATGTTTGTAACATTTGACAACATTAAAAAAAAAAAAAAAAACACAAGCAGTAGTCTACATCATTGCTTTATGATTCGATTTATAATTATTATTTTGCGAAAAGTTTAACAAAAAAGTAAATGGTTTCATGTGGGGTTCGAACCAGTGTTTTTCCAATTGTAAAACGAACACACCTAGCAAATGTGTTTACCAATTGAGCCACGGGATTCTACTCCCGGATTTAAAGAGTTATGTTACATACTACATAATACCATTCTTCCTTCATACACGGGCATACTAATGATTATTTATGGTTTACACAATGTTTATTTCTTACGTTAAATACATAATGTAATGTATTTGTCCTGATGTGGATCGTGGCACGGCGGCTACACTCGATAAAATAATAACTCTGAAAATGAGCTGAAGACGGCAGCGATCTCGAGGCTCAGGTATGCCATTCCATGAAACATCTGGCGTAAATTTATTCGTAAGGAATCTTAAGATAAATGTATATTACCAATGATGACCAGTGTTTCTAAACTTTTATTACATCAGAATTTCACACAATAATTCATTTTGATGCTCATTTCGACCCAAAAGTTATGCTTGTAAACATGCTCTGAATGCAAAGATGCCTGATGCCAGTATGTGTCCTGTCTGATGTCACAACTGGGCATCCAGAAAGTGCCGCAAAAATATGCATATTCGAAAAAGTCCATTGGCATTGCATACAATTTGGAATTTCTAAATCTAACTTGTTTATTTCTCTTTCTTTTTTTGCTTCGTGGGTATAAAAATATATAAGTCAAGAGGATGTCATATAGGCCAATATAATATGAATTGAAGCATTAGGTGTTGTTATTCCCTTTAAGGCTAAAGCCTAAGCCTAAGTTGAATTTGAAGGTTTAGCCTTAGGCTGAGGGAGTTAGGCTACCCCCTAGACTAAGCCTTAGTCTAAGGCTAAGGGCCTAAGCGTAAGCGGCTAAGCCTTCTTCGAGTTCAACTTTTTTCATGGCATGACTCGACAGTCACACTCAAACTCATTGATTTATTTTTAATTAAAAAACGTTTACAAAGTAAACACACCATACATCTCTACCACAAACGCATATGGCTATGTTAGTCAACGTTGGTGCCACAGATCAACGTCAGTGTGACTGTCACAGATCATCGCATCAATACAAGGACGCTGGGATTTATCCGATACTTGCGATAGCAGGTTTTTTGTTGCTGCTGATGACGTCTGTCACAGTAAAAACCTTACCTGTCGCAATAAAATCTTTGTCACCACGGGCAACATTATCACGTTTACCGTAACAACGGTAATTTTACTTCGTTACTTCGAGGTAACCTTAATTTTCCAAAGAGAGCTGGAAAGCTAGACATTTAATTGTCATTACAAACGTGTTCAGTGCAAAGTTCGTTCGTGTCAAGGCTCAAGCTTCGCTATTCCCATCGATTGCGCCATCTGGCGGATAATGTGAAGAAAGTCGATAGTTGGTGCTACCATCTCTCGGTATGATCAGAATTAATTCAAACAGTGCGGACGGGTGCGTAAATTTAGAGGCATCCATAATATTATTGTAATTTATATCCCCGTTTTATGTTACATCAATTAGGTATATTAATATTTTATTACTTTAAAAAAAAATTATTTAGACAATATAAAACTAAATATTATCTCTAATAATTAGGTCAACCTCACAGTAGTGTCTATGCTATGGTTAGGATTCGGCGCTGTAGCGCTTACATTTTCCCGGCGTTATAAACGTTCCGATTGACATTTCTGCGCATGCGCGATATATGTAAAATCATCAATGTGCAGCAAAAAGACAAATAAATTTATGGTATAAATACTATGGGTTGTTCGTTAGGATGTATATAACTTCTCGGCATTTTGAGACATATCTTGATAGCAGGCGTAAAATGCTTATTGAACTGTTGTGAAACCAGAACGTACAGCAAAGTAAAATTTCACCTTTATAAAATTTACGTATATTATTGGCAGGAGAAAAGTGTGTGAGCAGAGAGAGAGAGAGAGAGAGAGAGAGAGAGAGAGAGAGAGAGAGTAGTGGCTTCAACACGATTATTTTCAATAAATCGACCGCGTTTTATTTTCTGATAAGTGGCATACTTTGGTAAACGAGAAAATGTACAATAGAATATTTGCAAGTGCCTACAACATTATTAACAGGCAATCTCCTCCGCCCATCCGGGTCTGTTTCTGTAGCATATATCACGCCTGTAACTGCGATATAAAGCACCCACCTTTGCTTAGGTATTATGTGAAACATATTTCTGATAGCTGTTTCTTTATTAATTCAAAATATGTAGATTTTTCGTTCTTTATACGAACGTCACGTTCTGCTTCTATTAGAAGACACCGCCATGATATGAATCGTAGCCACGTCACTTGCGGAAGTGACGTTCATCGCGTGACGTCACAATGGGCATACGTCCACAACGCAACGATACGGTAGGCAATAAAAATAAGCATATATCTTAGCCGTTTCTTGTGATTTTGACAGATTCTGTTAGCGATCCATATGTCTCGTCGTTTGACAGGTGAGTTTTATCAAAACCAATTCAACATGTTGCAACGGTGGGATAAATCGCAATTTGTCCTCGTCCCATATCACTTACTTACTTACTTACTTACTTACTTACTTACTTAATCCTCTTCGCGTGGGATCACACATAAGGCCGCTACCAAAGAACGCCAATGTTTTCTGTGCGCTGCCAACTTCGTCACTTGGCCCCAACTCCATCCGAGTGTTTTCATCTCCCGCTCCACTGATCTTCTCCTCGTCTCCTTTGGTCTCCCCCGCGCTCTCTTGCCACCAGGAGTCCAGCCCATGGCTACTCTCGGAATGGATGTCAATTATCCCATATTAACTAGCGATGATGAGGTACCACAATAACTAATCCGACAGAGGGCGCTCTGACGCAACTAGGGTCTTTGTGCCGTCTTTTGCGTATTCTTAACGTGTGTAAAATACGGCACCATTTGCGGAACTTTTTGCGGAACGCTTGTTTAAATTATCCTACAGTCAGCTGTTGAACTCGCATGACTCCGAAGCCTCACACATAGCTAAATATGGATACAGTCTGTACATTAATGTACATTTACAGCCGATGGAAAGTTGACTCGTGGCCCCACGATAGGTGTGCTGGCTCGATGCCGGAAAGGATGTTTAAAATCATCTACAGCTCACTGTAGCTCATAGCTCACACGAGACTGCTACGTCTTCACACATAGTTAAATATTGATATCGTATAGCATGTCCGTCAATATGAAAGCATAATGTCTACATTAATGTACATTTACAGTCGATGAAACGTCGCGGGACGCTCGATTGAATTCAGTGCCAAGATGGCGTTGTTTTGGCTGTTCTGTTTATTGACCATACATAGTGGCATACGTGAAGGCTGTTCTGTCTATTGCCCACACATACGGCATGCCAAGTTGCCCACACACTACCAATCGCAGGCTATGCGCCTGCACGGTGAATAGCTAATTGAGGATGATTTAAGCAAGCGTTCAGCAAAACATACAAACAAATCCACGTTAGTCGCTAGTGGCACTGATACGCAACTAGGGTCTAGTTGCGTATTGGCGCCTCTAGCGACTAACGTGGATTTGGGGAACCCCATTGTGAACATTTATTATATACCACTTTTCATATGTACACTTGCGAATATATTCTACCATACACTAGGCCCTTATTTCTTCATGTAAGCATTTTTCTTGTCAATGTTGTTGGTAGGTCATTTTCCCAAAGTTACGGGGACATTTGACGGGTAAGGCCCTCCTCTGTAACGATAAGCGGTCACGAGTAATATTTCCCTTCCACAGGCTCAACATGGCTACTCACGGCGCCTAGGTAACCGAGGCTCACATAGCGGCACTTCTGAGCACTCACTGCCTGGGAAAGTTATGCTCTGCGTTTTAGACCGCCAGGGTGGCCTTACCCCAAAAATACGGTAGAGACGCTGATTGGCTCTCAGGCCGAATTTGAAATAAGAATTAAATAAGGATATCCTTTCCATCAAGTAATAGGGCGTGCAAGTCTCGCGCGCGAAAACGAGGCTGGGGGCAGTTGGGGGCATGAAGTCCACATTCTCCATGTTAACGTATAGAGCTTCGTTTTGTTTTTGGTTGTAGTAATCGAACTGTTCCAGTCTAACTATTTCAGTTATACTGCCCGAAGGATTATTACAGGCAGAAGCAGTGGAACACTTTGCCGGTGACAATGCTCACGGAAATTGTGAATTTTAACCGATTATTATGGTGGTTGCCATGGCAACGCCGGCTTGTTCTTGTGTTTGGTGATCTTGACTAATAATATGAAGTGCCATTTTTTCGCGCAGTACAACCTGTTAGGGGCAAACGTATACATGTGTTATGATTATGTGCATTTAGACAACTTGTCAGATATAAGTGCTTATCGAAACCACAACGCACAGCTATGTAAAATGCAAATCCAGTAAAAGACATACGACCTAAAATTTTGGGGAGTGTTTATTATCTGCACTACATAAATCGCTATGTCTATGATTGTGTGGTAAACTCAATATTAAATCGGGCATTTCAGATAAGAAAGGTGTAACACAAGATATTTATGTCCTGATTTTCGTAGTATTCATCAGTTAGAAGTTACAACTGTCACCCATCGAATATTATTCTTATGACCAGTCCCCAAATCAGCTCCAGTCGCGCGTAGTCTCGCCATGTATCGTGACCCACTTGCACGCCCTATACTATATTACAAAATTGCACTTATACTGAAACACGTCACGCACAAAATAAACAGAAATGAAAATAAATTGTAGTTATTTTTTCATACCATTTTTTTCTACTTTTTATTTTGTCAAGAATTTGTTTATGTTACTTTCGTTGCCAATAGCATGCACAGTGTACAAACATTAATTATTATTATGCACGTAAAACTGTTAATTAGCCCAAAACAGTGATGCCGTCTGACTGCTTCGAACAGTGACACTACATAAGAGTTACATAAGCAAAGCATATAGGCTATGTTTCACCAGGCTATCTTCTTGGCGAAGTTACGCAGTCGAGCGAGAGACGAATGTTCTCTCTCTCTCTCTCTCTCTCTCTCTCTCTCTCTCTCTCTCTCTCTCTCTCTCCCTCCCTCCCTCCCTCCCTCTCCCCCCCTCTCTCTCTCTCTCATTCTCTCTCTCTCTCATTCTCTCTCTCATTCTCTCTCTCTCTCATTCTCTCTCTCATTCTCTCTGTCTCACTCACTCTCTCTCTCTCTCACTCTCTCGCTCTCTCTCTCTCTCTCTCTCTCTCTCTCTCTCTCTCTCTCTCTCTCTCTCTCTCTCTTTCTCTCTTTCTCTCTTTCTCTCTCTCTCTCTCCCAACACGTGGTGCCGGGTGTAGGCCCTACTCAACAACTAAATTATTACACTCCCACGAAGAATTTGTTATGTTAAAAAAATCATGTGTAACGTTATAAGAATTTGCATGGAGATCGATCGAAAGGACATCTATTGCGCAATGGGTATAATAAAACATTACGTAGATTTTAGCCCTATATAGAAACCTGCCTTTTGTTCTACAGCTACACTAGTTGTCATTATCTGTCTTTATTTGTGTCATTATTTGCCACAACATGTGTCAAACGGCACATATTTTCACCGCTAGAACGGCGGCAGATGGCGGTGCCAGTTGTAATTTCTAGGAACCGCAAAAAAATCGCGAATTACTAGAAATTAATTATCGTCTGCTCCGCCCCTTTAGTGTGTTCCTAAAGCTAACCGAATGTTCTTCATACGACTTTACGCCGGTGCTTTATGCAATGGTTATTATACAACCACAAGGCTTGCGTCGCTACGGCGTTCTAACGGCGACGCGGCGCGATTTGCTCATGCGCGAGGACCTTTGACCGGCGCTTGTCGATTTCACGCTACTTTGGTCGTTATTCAACAGGGGGCGTCACTTTACAACAGCAGGCTTGTCAAGCCGGAGTCGTTGTTTCACACTGGCCCGCTGTCATGCGTGGATTATTAATTGGCTTTAGAGTAATTTAGCGTTAACAACGATCGTAATCTGGTTGTTTCGATCTCGTTGACACTTGCTGTGATTAAATCATCTTCAAAAGCTGCATTATTAAGGGCATCATTTGACGTTTCGAGTACGTCTCTTGAACACGAGAATGGGAGAATTGGCATAATTCGTTTCAAATTGAATGTAATGTCATGTTAATAACGGCTGTGTTTAAAATGTGTTCAGGAACCTGGTAACTCTAATTGAGTGTCCGTTTATATTAGGCAAACATTGAAATACTTGCTTTAATTAGAACGCTATATTCGAGCCATATATTTTCGGGTTTCAACTCATCTAGGCATGTTTCGCTAAGCCCATTATAAAATACATGTGTTTTATTCGAAATCCTTACATGGGCATCACTCAGTTGGACCCCTTCGTCAGTAGTTTATTATTATTATTGTTGTTGTTGTTGTTGTTGTTGTTATTTTGTTGTTGTTGTTGTTGTTGTTATTTTGTTGTTGTTGTTGTTGTTGTTGTTGTTGTTGTTAATATTATTATTATTATTATTATTATTATTATTATTATTATTATTATTATTATTATTATTATTATTATTATTATTATTAGTAGTAGTAGTAGTAGCAGTAGCAGTAGCAGTAGCAGTAGCAGTAGTAGTAGTAGTAGTAGTAGTAGTAGCAGTAGCAGTAGCAGTAGCAGTAGCAGTAGCAGTAGCAGTAGCAGTAGCAGTAGCATTAGTATTAGTATTATTATTATTATTATTATTATCATTATTATCATTACATACAACCTATACAACGAATGTCAGATACATGTTTAATGAGAGAAACAAATTATATTTTTCATTATATACTTTATTTAATTGTGTGACAATGTTGTTTTTTACATTTCAGCCGTTTGAGCTGCCAAAAGAAAAATCGACTTACTTATAACTTCATCATTTGTATTTCAATCTTCTCACAAATATGATTGCATATAATATTATTAGTACGTTTATGTATTTCATTTGATTGAATAAACGTTTTAGACTTGACGTGAACATATACACACACATACATATATATATATATATATATATATATATATATATATATATATATATATATATATACATATATATATATATAAGAATTTGGATTGTCGGAATATGTTTGATGTTTGTTAGTGATGTTCATGCTGGCTGTTTATAACCCTAAGTGCATGATTAATTGCTTTAAAAGAAAATAATAAAACACTGATTTATAGTATTAAACTAATAAACTTCGCGATTGCGTCACAGGCAGCACGACGGACCACCATCAAAATGGCGTTGACAGATTTGACGACAATGGTAAATCTAAAACAAATGATGTTCCACCGGGGTATTTGACTATTTGTTCCGCTTTCTGCCTCTCGGCCGCCGATCTCTTTCATCGTCGACGCAACGTCTGTCATTAAACAGACCGTTTGTCTAAGAAGCACTCATCCGTCAGTTTCTGACGTCTGTAGTCGACCTGTGCTGCCACCAGACGGCATCGGTGCTCATCGCAGCGGGCGAGCGTCCATTACGCGTCATCATTAGCTCGTAAAACCGCCATCAACACTTCTGACTGTCCCAGGCCATTAGCACCACGCCGCAACTCACGCGGTGTGGTCCGACACTAGTCATCGCATTCGACCGGACCAGTCACGCCTACCGACGAATCCTCAGGTCCCACTGTTTCCGTTTCATTTCAAAAGACGCCGTTCCGGATTTGGCGACGCGGACACGTCAACGGTTGAACCTCGGTGCACGGACGTTATTACGTGGCTAATGAATTTATAACGTGACATCGCCGTGGATTGACGCAATAGTGTCGTCGAACGCTCACTTCGACACCTGCCGCCGTATTTCGTTTTAACAATGGACGATATTTCGTCATCAGATATCTCTGCAACGGATGTTTGTTTAGGAAAAACCATATTGCTTTGGGTGTCAACGATATCGCAAAGGTTGCTCTTGGTGACATGTTCTGGAGCATCTAAAACGAACATTCTCACTCGAAATGGTTTTATTTGCGCAATGACCGCAAAAACAAAGGGCAATGTTGTTAAAACAAGACACTTTACGGGGAAATTGATTAGGCTAATGCAAGCTATGCTGCCTTAAAGTTAAAGGCTAAAGCAGTGCATTCCTCCTACCGCAATGTTGTCTTCGCTCCACCGATCATTTGTAAATTAGTTGCGGTTTTGTCGTTGTTGTGTCTTGTCGGATCTTTATGTCGTTGCGCAAGGATTTGTGCTACTGTAACTGTCCGATAGATCCGTCTACTGAAGGCTATAGCAGTGGCCAGTTCAGTATGACGTCACGTACATCGGAACCCGTACATTTTATAAGTAGACCATACGTTTCAATTGAATAGCCGACTTTCTCAGACAACACAAAGCGATATTCACCTACAGTGATCCTAATCATTTTCATATATGATTATCTGGTGATTGTCTTCCATTGTTTTAGCTATACCGCCTATCTCGGCGTGAAACCCTCTGGAACTGAACAATGTGCATTCTTTGACCTCAACAGTAAACAATGTGCCGAGCAGAAAAGGTACTGCCAACTCCATGTCCATTGTTGAAACAAATACACATACACAATTAAACTTATTAACATCAGAACACACATTGGATTCCTTTCCTCTGATTGGCGCTATTATATACTTTCAGAAATAATGTTTCAAATGTCCAATTACGTCATTACGCACGAAGTCAAATGCGTGTGCCGTGGTTCGCCCAGCCACTGTACTCGCCTTCCGTCGTGGGCTCCCACACAAAGGGTTCTTTGACGCCGCCGTTCTCAGTGTTTATTGCCCCTCCCTCCCCTCCCACGGGACGACAGAAAGTCCCACGTTCCGCTATCGGCCTGGTCACTCCGTTGTCGCATTGCGCAACCAGTGACAACGACACGCCGGTCCGCCACTAATGTGTTGTTAGGTCGCCGGTCGCCATTGTGCCTAATTCCGACCGCTGAGGGCATAATTGGATTTTGATGTCCCGAGCAGCTGTATCCGTATCAAGAAACTCTGTCGCTGAGTATTAGCAGGCCAAACAAACGTCGCTGTCCATTGTCCGGCGCTACGTGGACAAAGCCGGACGCTTGAGCTGCGGAAAAGACTAATTTCTTACGTGATCAAAGGCTTACGGCGGTGTGCCGCGAGCGTGTAAAAGCAAACTAAGAAACGATGTGCAAGGTATACATTAGAATGGGCGATGTTATGAGTTTGGCCGTGTGTTACGGTTGAAGTTTTGTATCTAGAAAAAAGAATCAAATAATTGCAAATAAATTGGATATGGGTGGATGGATGAAGCGTCCATAGGGATTAAAAAAAAATAGGGTAAAATGAGTTTAGTACTCCACAATTAACACAAAATGTAGGCAACTTATGATCTTTATAAAAGTTATACATTTCAGCTGTGCCAGTATAGACATGTGGTTATAGTTTGTTTCATTTAATAAACCAGCTGCAGTTCACTGACTTGTAATATGTTCTAATCATGTTTTTCATTATAACGAATTGGGACGATATCGATATGGTGGACGGCAATAAAGTCACATATGAAAAAGTCACGGAAAACGAGTAAGAGTTTTGCATAGGAAATAAAGTCACAAGTAAACAAATCACGGAAAAGTCACAGGAAATAACGTCACAAGATAATGTTATTCAAACTGTCTGTAGAATCGCTGCTAGTCTTTCACATTTCTACTGGTAAGCGAACACAGTTAAATGATTTTTACTGTTACATTTAAAAAGAAACTCACTGACAAGTGTGCACAAATCTATGAAGACAAACAGCAGGAATTGTAGGAATTACTTATAGAACGATTATATTACACTGCAAATTTTCTATTTTGATATACCAATTGATGTTTTTTTAATGCATATTACTGTACACGTGTATACCCTGTGTAATTATTTAATCAACTCCATCACATGAAGACAACTAAATACATGTCAGTTTATCGCTGCAATGTATTTATCTTTCCGATTTTTTGGATATGGGCTGGTTCCTTTACCAAAATGTCCTGTGTTTAGTATATTACTGTAGCGGTTGTAGGAAATAAATAAGGAAAATATAAAGGACATTATGTAACAGGCAATTATTCTAAAAAATGCATGTGGTAGTTTATTACGCTAAAAAAAATTAAAATAGAATTATAACTAAACATGTCATGTATAATACTCATAACAAGCACAGCAACAGACGAGTGGACCTGGTAGCTTCTGGGCTCAGAGTGTTCTATGCTCCACCGCTATCCGCTAATAATATAAGTGTACACTATAAAAAAAAAAACAGTGATACTCCTGACGTATTCCTATTAACCAAAACGACACGATCGCCCATAATTCACACATGATCGTTGCAGCAAAGAAAACATCGTACTAAGAATGCATTTATTAGTGCTTTTGGGTGACAGCGATGAAGGGCGGTTACTTCTCCCAAATCGATCTTTCCAATAATTGTTTTGTTTACCATTCGTTTTTGGAACAAATAAATATATATCGGGTTAAAATTTCATTCGAAAATACACAGTCCTACACACAGAGTCACACTTACCTATACAGCTTGGCAGCCATGGTTGGAATAAGACGCAGTTTACTTAATTGTATCAAATGTTTTATTTTATATTGCATAAGCAAATATTGTCTTGCCTTGCGTAATCAAATGTACTATCTTGCATAGCGTAATCAAATGTTGTCTTGCATTGTGTGACCAAATGTTGGTTCTTGCATTGTGACTTCAAATGTTGTCTTGTGCTGTGTAACCAAATGTTGATTCTTGCATTGTGACTTCAAATGTTGTCTTGTGCTGTGTAACCAAATGTTGGTTCTTGCATTGTGATTTCAAATGTTGTCTTGTGCTGTATAACCAAATGTTGGTTATTGCATTGTGATTTCAAATGTTGTCTTGTGCTGTATAACCAAATGTTGGTTCTTGCATTGTGATTTCAAATGTTGTCTTGTGCTATTTAACCAAATGTTGGTTCTTGCATTGTGATTTCAAATGTTGTCTTGTGCTGTTTAACCAAATGTTGATTCTTGCATTGTGATTTCAAATGTTGTCTTGTGCTGTTTAAACCAAATGTTGATTCTTGCATTGTGACTTCAAATGTTGTCTTGTGCTGTTTAACCAAATGTTGATTCTTGCATTGTGACTTCAAATGTTGTCTTGCGCTGTGTAACCAAATGTTGGTTCTTGCATTGTGATTTCAAATGTTGTCTTGCGCTGTGTAACCAAATGTTGGTTCTTGCATTGTGATTTCAAATGTTGTCTTGCGCTGTGTAACCAAATGTTGGTTCTTGCATTGTGATTTCAAATGTTGTCTTTCACTGTAATGAAATGTCGTGTCTTGTATTGTGTGCATAACTATTGTATTTTGCATTGTGTAAAAAAAATGCTGGATCTTGCAATGTGATTTCGAATGTTTTCTTGTGTTGTGTTTTGTAATCAAGCAGTGTGTATTGCAATGAGTAATCAAACGCAAATCAAATCAAATCTTGCACTGTGCAATCGACTATCTAGTGACCAAATGTACGTTATCTTCAAGCATCAGTCACACCATTCCAACGTTCTGGGGTCGGCGCGTTCAAGAACCCGTTCACCTCCCCAACCGTCACTTCCTCTCAACACGCCATTGAAAACACTCAAGGGCAGCTGGTCCTAAGATGATGCGATGACAGTGTTATATTGCCCCATGTCGGTGACAGCAGCCGGGTGGTAACGAGTCGTTAGCGTATGTATTGCCACAAAAATCACCTGGTCAGTACATGAATTCACGCCAATGATGCCAGACGTCGTAATAATGGAGCAGCGCCGCACTAAAGACGCGCAAACTCCTTTGCAATTCGGGTGCCATATTTGCGGCCGCCATTAAACGGGGGAGCTAAGTTTGAAAGGTCTTTGATCCGCGCCATAATGCCGCGGCTATATATTCATTATTCGGCGAAACTGCAGAGTGCACGGAATTCGGCAGCACTTGTTAAAACATAAACATATCCGTGATTAGGCGCGTTGCATTGTGCGAGCGAGTCGCCGGTTTTCTCGAGTCCACCTCGCAGCCAATGTGGCCGTGTTTGTTCGCGCGTTTTATTGGGGGTCTCCTGCAAAGTTTATTGTCCACTTCGATTCGGTCGTGATCAAAGCGAGAGGGCGAGCGGTGTGCCGCAATAATGCAACGTCTTTATCGCGATAGCCGCCGTAAAACAGACGATGTGTTGTCTTTGGCGCGGAGACAGATGTCGTAAATTGTCGCAGATTCGGCGCAATGAACGTCGCAGTAGCGACTAACTGAGCGCTATGATCGCTTGTGACGGACTGTAAGTGGCGCTTATCTGTATCATTGTGATAACAAAGCAATCTGAGGTTACTACAGTTATCTAGAACACTCACACACTCGGCAGACTGTTTTCCTTGTGGACACGGGATATTGGATGCGATAGGGTCGTGTCTTCCGTAGTCGTGTGATCCGAGTCGTGTGATCTGAGTCGTGTTATTCACGACCGTTTCTGGTGTCATGTTGCTAACAAAAAGGAGCAATGACAAAAATAACGAACAGAATATAGTACGTTAAGTCATTTACATCCATGTTTATTTTGCTTTATAAAATATATATAGCAAAACATGTAATGGAATGTAAGAAAGGCCTAACCAATTGACGGGTAACAAAAGGCAATCGTTTGTGTATAAAATTTAAGTAAAATAATTATCAAATAAATAGTTTTACAGTGAATAAAATAGTGATAATATTAAGAACGGATTATCAACTATAATGGAAAGTCAACAGTTTTGCATGGAAATCATCGCATTATAAATGTTTGCAAACAATCTATAAA
>OZ024855.1:33005324-33010324 GCA_964017155.1 Oasisia sp. SBJ-2009 | reverse complement strand
GTATACATCTTATAGCAATCTGAAATAGTTAATGCTCCCTCTTGCTCTCCCCTCCTAGACTGTGTTAACTAAACAAGTAGTAATAACGGGGGAAAATAGCTGTAACGAGAAGTAGCTATAACGGGAAGTAGCTATAACGAGAAGTAGCTATACAACGGGCGTAGATCCCGATATGACATACATTCTGGCACACAGGTTACAATTCAATGACATATTTTATTACTTTATATATTTACTTTATCATGTATAATTAAGTTCAAGAAATGTTTACAAAACATGGCTATTTAATTCAAAGACTTTATTCATAAAAAAAAAAAAAATACAAAAGTCAGCTTTATTCTAAATCACTCTATGTTTCTGTTTTATAAATGAAATTGTGACAGTGGGTATTTGTCCACCGTTCTCATTTGTGAAATGGGGAAGTTACTTTCGGGTGGGGTCAACCCACGGTAGAATTATTAAAAAAAGTAAAGCTGTGATATGTGATCTGGGGTGTATTTCCTTGTAAGATCGCAATTTATGTCCGTGTGGGTTTTTTGTGGGTTTTTTTTAAGTAAGGTTATGTCCTGGATCGGTGTGAATCACGGTCTCTATACCGCTATCAAAATAATGTATCTGAATGTCTACAAAAGACATCAACGAAAACCAAATAAACTATTGTATTAAAAACCGGTAAAATCAGCTCGCTTAAACTTTTCGGAAGTCACACCGTGTGCAAATATGTACTTCGGTTTTGGCTATTAGAGTTATTCTGGCGTGAACGAATCGATGATATTGTGTTTCTCTTGAAGTTCGTTTCCGCGGTTTGCACTTGCCGCTGCAGGACAGCCGTAAATTACCCCCGTAATGCGACATTTCATTTAAACAGATGAGGTCATTTACAAGTGTCTCGCTTTGTCAGTTTCCGACTTACGGTGGTGGCTGTTGTAAACAGCGGCTCGCCTGACTACACCCGCTAATGGATTGTGTGTTTCTTCGTCCAGTGCGTCAAAGTCTGATGAAACTCTCCTAACAATAGCGTCGTTCAGTCTTGGCCTGACGACAAAGCTCGCCCTGGGAGTCATCACGCGATAGACTGATTATACCCCATAACTACCCCCCTAACTACCCGGGTACGGGCGATGGGAACATGCGACAATCTGTGTGTCCAGCGACGGGGTGGACAACCCCCGCGAAGGTCCTCTTGATTGCGTTGTTTGTCCGGTGAACTAATTGGCTCATATCGTCGGACGAGCTCCATTTAATCAATTACATCGCGATTAGGGCAATTTCGTCGGGCGGATCATTGACGAAGGAGGGCAGATCGGTAAACAAACAGGCCGGCTTCGATTGAGGTGACGAGACGCCGTGAGAAAGTCAGCGCGAGACTTCTACGTCTTCTGTCGTGTCGACAAGTGTGACGTCATTGTTTTGTGTCCGACAGAGCGGTCCAGCGACAATGTATGACGTCACGTGACACGAAGGCAGAAACGACAAGCATGCAGAGAAAAATGCCAATTATGTTTATGAAATGATTGTGGTATTTTGTGGTGGGTCATCACTGACCATGTTACGTGCGTGCAACATTTTAGGCAGATATGAATGTATCATATATTTACTATAACACAAGTTTTATTAGCAACTCAACTGAGTTGGATTGACATTACAATAGGTTACAATTGACTCATCAAAACATCATACAAATACAATAGAAATACATTTGATACCGCAAATCATACCGTACTAATAACCTTTTTACTGACAGTTGTATAAAGCCCACGGTATAAAGGAGTTACGGAATCTATTCGTTCTAGTAACTGGTAACGGGTACACATTTTCTTGTCTAATATTATACTCGGTATGTCTTTTGTCAGGCAGCAGATAATTTAATCTATGTGTGCCGACTTTAATTTTATCAAAATATTTTTGACAAATGCTCTCCCGTCTTACATTCAACGTATCCAGGTTAACACGTCTTAGTATCTCCGCGTAACCCAATCCAGGAAAAATACATTTTAATGCCCTTTTTTGTATAACTTCAATATTGTCAGACAAATATTGGGGCAAGTTAGTGTGCCATACAGGACATGCATATTCTAGAACTGGTCTCACCACACTAACATATACACTGACCAGATCTTTCTGTGTAATCCCTGCACGCTTTAACTGATATAACATGTACAAGCGTTTACCAGCTTTTTTCACAATAGTATCTACGTGTTTGTTCCATGTCAGATCCTGAGAAATGGTCACACCTAATAGTTTGGCATGGCAAACTTGTGCTACATCCCTCCCATCAATTTTTATATTCGGGATAGTGCTTCTGAAATTGCCATCTTGTGCAAAACTAATGATTATTTCTTTTGATTTTTCGGAATTAATTTTCATGTCATTTTTTTCTGTCCATCTAGCAGCAATATCAACCGACTCTTGAATGACAGATACACCCTTTCTGTCGCATATTTCAAATAACGTACTATCATCTACATACTTATATAGTGGAACAGTCGTTCTTAAATCATTTATGTAAACAAGGAAACATTTAGGTCCAGACAATGTCCCTTGCGGTACTCCCCCATTGGGATGACCAGAATGGGAATATTCATTTCCTATTTTTACTCGTTGAGTTCTGTCTAATAGAAATGTTGCCATCCATCTTAAAATATGTGCGGGCAACCCATACGATTGTAGCTTATCTAGCAACAAATGATGATTAATAAGATCAAACGCTTTGCTAAAGTCTAGCATTACAACTCTGACATAAGAATTCAATTTATCTGTCGCCTTATACCACATATGAACCAGTTCGACAAGAACATCTGTTGTGGACGTTCCGCTAATTCCTCCAAATTGCTTAGCATCAATTTCACCTTCAATTGTTTCATCCACCCATTTCATTATTATTGATTCAAACACCTTGGCAGCTATTGGAGTTAGTGAAATTGGTCTAATGTCTTTTTCAATCGACACAGGGGGGCTTGTTTTTGGCAACGGTATTATATTGGCCATTTTTCATTCCATAGGGAGTACACCTTTTCTTAGTGAATTGTTAAAAATAGCAGTTAATGGAGGGGCGAGAACATTTGCATAGTTTCTTAACACCCATGCAGGTATGTTGTCAGGCCCAGTAGCCTTGTTGGCTTTAACACTCTCCAAAGCTTTAAAAGTAGTATATACGCTTATCACATACTGATCCGGCAGTTCCTCGTTAACGTCGAACACCTTGTGGTTCTTATTTAACCGAGGCAAATGGTCACTCACAGACACAAAGAAATCATTCATTGTATTGGCCAGTAAGCCACAATCACCATCCGTTGTTTTGTTAGCTAGACCTTGCATGCATGAATTGCCATTTGTTTTAAGTCCCATTATTGTTTTCACATGCCTCCACCAATCGTGGGATCCCGATTCATGCATTGCTGCAATTTGTGTTTGGTAAAAATTATACTTAAGTTTCGACGCGGCTCGGTTGACCTTATTACGCAATATTTTTGCTTGATTCATATCACCACTCATGTGAGCTCGCTGTCGTTTACGAACTAAGTCTCTGAACCAGTCTGTAACCCATGGTTTATCAGCCGTATGCCTCGTAACAACTTTAGTAGGAAAGCATATTTCCATCAGGTTGCTAATAACCGTTTGATAATATGAATATTGATCTGCACATGAATCAAGCCTAAATAGGGGTTCCCATTTAATGGCTGATAAAGCCATATTGAATGTGGCTTTTTCTTTTGGCCCCATGCACCTTACGGTTAACCGTGTCACGCATCCAGTATCAACTGAGCTTTTCGCTTTAGGTTTAAGCAAAACCATGTTATGGTCCGATGACCCCAGTTCGGAGATAGTAACAGGTGGGGTGTATACCTCCTCCATATTCGTCCATATTTTGTCTAATATCGCCTGTCCACGTGTTACAACATTAACTACTTGGACAAATCTATAGTGGGTTTTCATAAAGTTATCCCGCAACTGGTTGAAATCGCCAGTTATGATCACACCACATTCTGGGTGTTTTCGCATTACAGTGTCAATGCTGGTGATTAAATGATCACGTATTTTTAAATACTCCGTCTTTGGAGTATAATATAAACATGCCACCAGTATACATGAAAATTTTCGAGGCGTTTTCTTTGGCATAACCTTAATCCACATTACCTCTAAATCATCAACCTCCATATCATTCAATCTCTTATACTTTAAATCATGTCTAATGTAGCAAGCTACACCACCGGCTCGTCCATGACCCCGTCTTTTCTCTCTAAGCAAAACCCTTGCATAGTAAGGCTACTTGAATCCATATAGTCTTTAAACCATGTCTCACTAACACATACAATTGAGACATCATGTGTTGCTACAGTTACATGCAATTCGTCCACTTTTTCACTGTTCAAAGATCTGGCATTTAAATTAATTAAGGAAGGCAGATCCCATTTGCGTATTTTGTCCGCTGTTGGATTCGGAACACAAAACCGCGTTGAATCAGAGTTCTCGGTTTGTGTGTTCAGGGGAAGTTCCATGGCCAGATCGTTTAGGCCCATTTCCTAATCACGGGTGTGATGCTTTTCTTTATGTCCTCGTTCCCCGCACTGACGACACAACACTTTGTCGGGGTGTCTGCAGGTGGCAGTGACGTGGTTCGACTCACCGCATTTGGCACACTTGCCCATCGACTGACGAGTACGACGCTTAACCACTTCGCGATAGTACTATGTTTAACGTTAGTGGATTTGAAAACTAATGAATGGCTGCATATGAACCTTTAAACAAACAAACAAACAAACAAACAAACAAACAAACAAACAAACAAACAAACCAACCAACCAACCAACCAACCAACCAACCAACAAACAAACAAACAATCAAGCAAGCAAGCAAGCAAGCACGCACGCACGCACGCACATACGCACACAGACAGACAGACAGACAAACAAACAAACACAAACTTTTGTAAGTATATTAACAATATTACATCACATAGAACAGTTAGAGTGCGTTCAATGTTTTCAGTGTTTCTGTAG
>OZ024855.1:32987824-33000324 GCA_964017155.1 Oasisia sp. SBJ-2009 | reverse complement strand
AAAAATCCTAATCATAATACAAATAAATAAAACGTGAGTGGAGATGCCGGGGATTGAACCCGGGGCCTTTCACATGCAAAGCGAACGCTCTACCGCTGAGCTACATCCCCCTGCATAGATAATGAGTTACGTCATTATCGATTAGATCGGTCGAGGCGAGGGTCTTCTTCTTCGAAAACGAAGCACACGCACACGCACACGCACACGCACACGCACACGCACACGCACACGCACACGCACACGCACACGCACACGCACACGCACACGCACACGCACACGCACACGCACACGCACACGCACACGCACACGCACACGCACACGCACACGCACACGCACACGCACACGCACACGCACACGCACACGCACACGCACACGCACACGCACACGCACACGCACACGCACACGCACACGCACACGCACACGCACACGCACACGCACACGCACACGCACACGCACACGCACACGCACACGCACACGCACACGCACACGCACACGCACACGCACACGCACACGCACACGCACACGCACACGCACACGCACACGCACACGCACACGCACACGCACACGCACACGCACACGCACACGCACACGCACACGCACACGCACACGCACACGCACACGCACACGCACACGCACACGCACACGCACACGCACACGCACACGCACACGCACACGCACACGCACACGCACACGCACACGCACACGCACACGCACACGCACACGCACACGCACACGCACACGCACACGCACACGCACACGCACACGCACACGCACACGCACACGCACACGCACTATATATATATCATTCACAACTATACACTTTGCTGCATTCTCTTATGCAAGTTTATGATGAAACGGTGGGAAATACGACACATTACATTTATATTTTCCTGCCACGATTTGATTATAGGAGTGAATAGCTAGACACGGTTCCCCTTGCTGGATCGGATAACCAGTACAACAAATGCCAATATAAATTATATATTGTCATATAATAGTATTTATGTTTATATTTTTGTACTAAAGAGTTTGTTTAAAATGATAGTCATAATGGAACACTGAAGTTGTTAGAATTCTTAAACAGGATAGCACTGAAACATAAATGTATTAATTTTAGCAATTATTTGCAGAACGAAATAACAATGACAACAAAAAGAAAAGCACAACATAAAATCAGATTGTCCTTTTTGTTTGTGTACGCGCATGCTCAGTACGTCAATGCATCGTTTTCGACCGTTTACACTGGCTAATTGACAATGACGTAGCTTATTAGCTATATAGGGGGATGTAGCTCAGCGGTAGAGCGTTCGCTTTGCATGTGAAAGGCCCCGGGTTCAATCCCCGGCATCTCCACTCACGTTTTATTATTTATATTATTATCACGAGTTTTATCAAATAAGTTCAACATTGTTGAATTGAAATGGTGACACTTGGATGTAATTTATATTTACAACTAAAATTTTGATGAATATGTTCAGCAACAAGTCTGTTTTATATATAATAATAATAATTATTACTTTGTTCGAATTGTGTAATTATGGCTACAATTAGACGGAAGAGGATGCATTTCAGCAGTATAGCGTTGTTTGCATGTGAAAGGTCGCGGCATGCCCACATGTTTTTCTCATTTAATTTCTTTTAAATTATGTTTTATCACAACAGCAGATAATTTAAAAACGAATGTATGACAGTTGTATGTTAAAGTAGAAAGATACAAAGAGATTGGTGTAAAAATGGCTGCTATGTAAAAATGTAATAGCGTATACTGATATATTAATATATGCATACCTAATATTACTATTCCTATAGTCAAATGATATTTTATTCCAATCTACGGCATCTGCACTTGCTTTTCTTCAATCATATATTTCACACACTTTTAAACATTGTACAGCTCTTAAAGTTCGTGGTATTACATTTTATATGCATGCAGCATTAGTAAAATAATATTATACATATTGACAACTATGACTAAAACATTTATATTGTTGCGCAAAATATGTAACATGTTTCCGCTGGGTTTCGAACCCAGGACCTTTCGCGTGTTAGGCGAACGTGATAACCACTACACTACGGAAACCCACAGGATAAGTCATCCCAATTTCTTTTATTTCTTCGCGCACCTTCTTGTCACTGTAACCGGTGTGCAACAAGTTTAGACGAGTCTAACACACGATTGTTTCAATTTAGTTATTACATTTACAGTCGTCCTGACTACACACCGCACGTGTTCGTGCACGTGCGCGCGCGACACCAAGTGTGCGTGGATCCACAAGCACGAACGAAAGAACGCGAGCGTAGACACGCAGGGTACACGGACAGTCGTCCAGTGGACTGTTGTCTAGGTGGAGGTCATAAAGTCACAGGAAAAAGTCACAAAGAGGAAAGCTAAAAAACGAAACTAACACATAATTAATGCTAATCACTATACTGTAATATGTATTCGAAAACCATAAATGGATACATTTAAATAAAATAATTGCATTTTAACATCACTATTCTGTTGGTGAAAGATTGGCAGACGTTCAATATACTTTAACATCACTTGTCAGCGAATTTGTTTTGAAATCTATGCGAGTAAGGTGCATTAGTTATGTTCACCTACCAGTGAAAATGTGAAAGAATTAGTAGATACTCATGCGAAATTATCTTGTTTTATACAGTACACTTATTTCGAAGCTTTACAAAAATCCCTTTAAATATAAAATAGTATACTGTCATCGATGTTTTGATTTTGTTGTCCCTACTGACCAAGTGTCCGTCCACTTTTTCATTTGACCATTTGGCAAATGTCCATGAAGAAATAAAGTCGCAGGGAAAAAGTCACAGTAAATAAAGTCACAAAATAATACTATTTAGTTAATTTGATTTGCTTTTGCATATTTGACTGTCACTTCTGATACGCAATTGCCAATTTAGGTAATTTACGCGGTGATTTGTTTTATTCTTACGATCTCGACCAGTCACTAGACAGTATCCATGACAACACAGACGTCTTATGTAATGAGGAAATCACAAATACAACATAATATAAGACACTTAGACTGTAGATAGAAATGTCTACAAGATTTGATGATGAGTACCAACAAGTACGAGTAACGAGTACTTTTGACCCAATGCTGTCGACTAGTTCATAAATTCAGACTAAATAAATAAATAACCTAAGATATATAAGTAAGTAAGTAAGTAAGTAAGTTAATATGAAAAATAAGTAAAATAAAATAAGCTAAGATAAATAGTTATAAAACAATAAATAAATTAGGGTGTAAAATACAATTTCAAACAGAACAATTTAAAACCAAGCAGTGTCATAAAATATAAATCAATGTCATCAAGGCAGGTAGTTTTTAACTTATGTTTAGTATCATATCAATTTATGTTTTCAAATGCACAGATTACAGTATAGTGATGAGCAATAATTGTACATTGGTACATATTTAAGATAGTGTATTTTGTCATCTCTGTCGCTACATTTCCTGTGACTTGTTGACCGTTTTCCTCATGTGACTCCATTTCCTTCATGCCGTCTAAGTGACCAGCTAACTGACCGCTGAGCAACTGTCCAAGCTGGACTACTGCCCCATACTCGACCCCCGCCACGCCGGTCGCGCCAGTGCCTGCTGCTGCCCCGTGTCCGCGCCGTCAGCCGAGGCGGGCAGCCGTCCAATGCGAGCGACGCTGTGATTAGTCGCGATCCGCACGATTTAATTTTCTAATTAACGTTGATTGGCGGTGGATGGCGGGCGGCGGCGAGATGAAAGGCGATCGTTTTGACGAGATAACAAGCTGCGGACTCGACCGCGTCAGTAAGTGGATCATTAAGCCCGTCCATCTTTGTTTAAGTTGAACGGCTGAAAAGAAATGACCATCATTAGAGGCGAAAGTGGTGTCCGACCGCCCGGCGCGGACAAAGTGGCTCTATTGAGCGGGGCAGGTGGACTGGACAATTGCTTGACCACAGTGGGAGGGGGAGGGACTATGGGTGTATGAGTAGGAGGGTACTTGGAGGGTGGGAACAGGGAATGTCGAATAAACGGGAAGGGAGATTTTATTTATTGCAATCAGTGTACTTGGGTTACGACGCTACATACTGATATCATTAATGTGCATGCGGGCGTGCGTGCGTGCGTGCGTGCGTGCGGGCGGGCGGTTGTGTGGGCGTGCGCGTGTATGGTATTAGTGAATATAAAAGTAATAATTTAATGCTTGCTGCCCATTGTACCTGACGTTCAATACATTATTAAACAAAAAAATATTTATTAGTGGCCTTTTTTCTAAATGTTCTGGACCTCAAAGCCTTTTTATCATTTAACGTTGATTATTAAACAAAAATCACCCTAGCGAAATTAGCAACTCTACTTAGACTGTGAATACGATGATCATAAACATAATCCGATCAATCTAGATGTTATACTGTGACTTTATTTCCTTTGACATCTTTCTCCCATACGTCACAATACTATATTATATGTCGGAGACATCGAGCTTTAGCAATTTTTTAATTGCTAATATTCGCAGGAATGTAATTGTTTCTGTAAGTTTTATGAGGTCTTTTTCGTGGTTCTCCGTATCATCGTGTTTGGGGTATCCAGGTAATAATGACCGATACCACTACACGCACGCGCACGCGCACGCGCACGCGCGCACACACACACACACACACACACACACACACACTCACTCACTCACACACACTCACTCACTCACTCACTCACTCACTCACTCACACATGCTGGCATGGTCACGCATGAATATATCGGCGGGAATAAACGACTGACTAGATAAACATGACCTGCAGCGCATTTTATTAATGATATACCGTCGTAGCTCTTTGTCGATTGAGAAACCGTTAAAGACTCGGCCCGAAAAGCACCGAGCCTGCACTAATAGACACCGTATCGCCGTGCACGCCGGGCCAGAGGCGGGCAGCCAAAGTAGAAACATATTGGTGATTCGCTTGGCGTCCGAAGCCAGGACAAACGACTTGTTATTAGGAGCATTATCGCGCACGTATTTCCCTCGAGATTCACGCGCAATGTTTGGCCGCTTGCCGTCTGAAGCCACTAACTATCGCAGGCAGGTCTTTGAAGCGGCTTTGTTTTATAATGAATCGTTGTCTCCTAAACGACTACTTTGGGTCCATTAATTTTATTGGCCACTCAGCCTTAATTAAGCTATCGCCGCAAATCAAACAGCGTCGTCGTTTGCCGACTGATATGGATGCTAGGCTTGCGTCGAGGCGCGCCCTGTCACTGTACTCACGGCCATGTAAACCGCTCGTAAAATATCGTTTCCGCTCGACAGAACCCAAAATGGTGCTAACGCCGGCTTTTGATGTGCGCTCGCGTGATTGCGCTCAATAACGCGACGAAACAAGAAACATAACGTAATTATGCGAGCTATGAGCGAGGCGACATTTGGATGACATCGACTTTGAGTGGCTCACGGAGAACATATCTCTGAAATTACACCTTCATCAAGGCGACATGCGCTAAATCATTGCGTGTGCTACATCCGATTAACGGGTGAGTCCAAAGAAGGGACGTAGAAAATAAAACCACAGGAAAAAAACACTGAAAGATCAGAGGAAATAAAGTTGCAGGGATGAAAATCGACACTACTTTAAATATTATAAAAATATATAATTCATGCATTTGAAAACCATAAATTGATATCACATGAAATATAAAACCGAAAAGTTGCACAGTAAACCTTAAATGTTCTGTAAGTATTTCCTACAGTTCATGCTAATTATATTTTTTAATTGTGTTCGTATGTATTAGTACTCATTGAAACATTTTATATTACGACCTTTAGCCAAAATGTCTCATACCCAAAAGTCTTGTATGTCAATTACCTACACTGGCACTTGAATGTAATAAGTAAAGGCACTTTCAAATGTGATCAAGTGCGCAAAGTCAAACCCTGTCACTTTAATTAAGTAGATAGTGATTGAATAAATGTATTTTGTGATTTTATTTCTTGTCACTTTTTAGGCAAAATTCTGAGTTTATTTGCGTAACCTTTTTCCTGTGAGTTTATATCCGCCGCCGAAAGAAATTTACGGATGTCAGTTTAAATTTGATCATGGGGATTTTTGATAATCACTATTTAATAGCATGTCACAATTCATTGTTATTCTACAATTAATACATTGTCATTTTACCGTTTACTAAAATACTAGTTTACTGGAATGCTACCATACACATTAAAACACAGTTTCGTGATATATTAATTCGGACGGCGGAAATAAAGTCACAGGAAAATAGGTCAAAGAAATACAATCACAGTTTTGCCTAGGATAAAGTCACAGGAACTGAAGTCACGAACTTATTTTATTATTAACATTATCTAGTTAGGTTTTGGTTTTGCACACATGAGCACATTTTAAAGTACTTTTAGTTTTTACATTCAAAATCAAGTTCGAGTCAGTGCAGGTGATCAGTCATTAAACAATATCTATGTAATCAATAGATCTTGTACAACGAGGAAATCATAAAGATACGAGACTTTTAGACTGAAGACGATAATAGAAAATGACCTGCCGACTACCAACAAGTACGAGTAACCAACAAGTACGAGTAACCAACAAGTACGAGTAACCAACAAGTACGAGTAACCAACAAGTACGAGTAACCAACAAGTACGAGTAACCAACAAGTACGAGTAACCAACAAGTACGAGTAACCAACAAGTACGAGTAACCAACAAGTACGAGTAACCAACAAGTACGAGTAACCAACAAGTACGAGTGACGACTACTTTGGTTGCAATCCTGTCTGCTAGACCTTCACATTCTGAATAAGAGAAAGAGCAGGAATTGCATGAAATACGTATAGAATAAGTACATTTAATGTGCAACAATTTAGGTTTGTGATATTAACAGTATATACAGTTATGGTTTTCAAATGCATATTATAATAATATTATGCATTTGAAACCATAACTGTAAATTAAAGTAAAGTGATTAGCATTAATTATATGTTGGTGTATATTTAAAATAGTGTACTTTTACTTCGTGTAACTTGATATCCTGTGACCTTTTTGTGACTTTTCATATGACTTTATTTCTTGCATTTACTCATTCGGATACCGTCAATTCGTTGTGGTAATATGTGACTGTATGGGTCGGATATAGTCTTAAGAAAGAAAGTAACAGGAAGAAGTAACCGGCAGAAAATAAACAGGACAAAAAGTAACGGAAAATGTAATATAAATAATTCATTATTTTATAATTCCATCTTATATCACGATCTTCAGTCTAAATGTTTCACATCTTGAAGGTATATCTCCTTACCGGTTCACAATATAATTGTTTGTTTCTCTATGATGACTTGTGTTTGTATTACATCGGAATATGTATATGTATATATATAAATATATATATATATATATATATATATATATATATATATATATAAATATATATATATATATATATATATATATATATATATATATATATACATATATATATATATATATATATATATATATATATACATACATATATATATATATATATATATATATGTATATATATATATATATATATATATATACATATATATATATATATATATATATATATATATATATATATATATATACATATATATATATATATATATATATATGTATATATATATATATATATATATATATATATATATATATATATACAGCTTCTCCTGTTGGAGCGTGTTATCTATCAATCAATCAATCAATATCGTGTAATTTAATATGTACCGTTCGAAACACAATATTTTTTATTGGTAACCGCATAGAAAGTTGTTTTATGTACACAATTATAACTGTAATAATAATACTTGTAATAGTCTATCCTCGTCTCAAATAAAACTCAATCGTCATATTGTTTCACTACGTGTACATCTTGAAGGGGGCATTAGGACACCCATGCATATGCACTAAATACAAGTTAAGGTAGTGATTGAGAAAAATTTAATGATAACCTTAATTTATGGTAGTTCGCGACTGAATTGCATTGATTTATAAGTTCTACATTTCTGTATGGATTAACGTTGTACAGAAGGACAAAAATAGTAAATATAGTAAATATAACGTGTTTGATTCATGGGAAATATATTTCTTTACTTTTCAGTAAATTACTTTATGGAAAATTGTGTAACTATATTATTGTTACTTTCTTTATTGCAGTTTTTTCTCGCGAAATGTACTTTTTGTCAATTATGTTTTTAATTGAATAAATTTAAACGAACGAAGTAAAACATGATAATATTATTAATCAATAAAATTAATATTAAATGTCGTTGTTGGAAACCATTACAAAATATAGACCCTGGGTTTTGTAAGAAGAAGAAACATCTTTAACCAATGCAATGTCACAACCCTGTTAATTGTCATGATTTAGAAAATGTGTTTGTTCTATCATTGTTAAAATTTTACTTATTGTTAAAGTTGATTTCAGTATATATTATTTCACATTTATATTCGAGGTTTCGATTATGACCAATGAGATACCTCACGTATGTATGTATGTGTCTTTACTACATATATATGTATATATAATTGTATATATATTGTATATATATATATATAATTGTATATATATATAATTGTAATATAATTGCATGCGTCCGTGCGTGTGTACATACGTGCGCATACATGTGTGTGTTTCTTTAATATTATATAAATATATATATATATATATATATATATATATATATATATATATATATGTATATGTATATATATATATACATATATACACAATTATATATACAATTATATATATATATATATATATATATATATATATATATATATAAATATATATATATATATATACATATTTATATATATATATAATTGTATATATAATTGTGTATATATGTATATAAATACATATATATATATATATTTATATAATATTAAAGAAACACACACATGTATGCGCACGTATGTACACACGCACGGACGCATGCACGCACGTACATCCCCTCGCATTGGCGAACCACCTTTGTTACCGTTTATCTTTATTTAAACATGCCTGCCAGCTTTTCCATTTACCGACGCAATAAACACACCACGTGATTAACACCAGAAAACGGCGAAACTACTTTTCAGTGAGCTCCAGTCGGGTGCCCAATGAGAGCGCGCGCGGATCAAAGACGGGCAACATTCCATCGTGCCGGGCGAATTAATACTGATGTCGCCCGATCAAAGCCCACCTATGTAATACGCCATAAAACGGGCGAATCTGCTGCGCTAAACTGTCACAAATTAGCAGTGACACACATGAAAGTAACGCGGTGATAGACCGGGCACTGTTTTATGGCAATCTCTGGCGCTAATAGAGCCCCGTGAAAGAAGACGGAAGTGCGTCGTAAAGTCGACTCGGGTGCGCGCTTTGTTTAATTGGCCGTTTGAGCCATTCGCTTCGCGTTCGCCTGGTCCGCACGAACACCGGCGCCGTTCGCACATATATTGAGCTGTACGTGATCTCGTTTGCCTGCGGGGACTGCGGACAATCGTAGTGGTGTACATTTCGGCTGATAAATAGCCCCCGTTAGTAGCCGTTGCAGCCGCTGTATAAAAGTCAAGAGTTTCACTACGTGCACGACGGCGTTTGTGTAGCCCACACGGAGTATTCATTATTACAGCGATGTTTTCAATGTATATGCAAACAATCGTGTGACCCTGATCGAGGTGGCGATTAATTTCCCGCAGGAAGACACACAGGACGGCACCATCCGTGTCGGCGAAGGCGGCACATACATGGATGTCCAATTACTGCGGCCGTCGCATTTATAACATTCGTGTGTGTGAAGGTTCGCGAATTCGTTACCACATCGGTAGAGGGCGTTGTATGTCGTTGTAAAGATACAGTAACATAAACATGTAGTGGACAAAAAGATTACCATTATTACACAATTATTATGCATTACGTATACTAAAAAACACTTTCCTATTTTTCTCGTGCTTGGTCTGTTTTAATACAATGTTCACATAATTGTCAGATAATGTTCAGAATAAATTATAGATTATAAGATATGTATGTGAAGATCTAACGAATGCACCAAACCCGACATGGTTTGAAAGAGAGTTACATCATGCAGTCGCTGCAATAAATCAATTTACTTATTGTTGAATGTGTTCATTTTTTTCCTGCAAAAATCTGTTACATTTTCATGTTGTTTGCTATATGGTATACATTACAAAAACATCATGTAATGTTAACACTAAAGTTGTTTTATTATACATAAAATAATGCTAATATTCAAAACTGTATGTTAGTTTCTGCTCGTTTCGCCCGTTATCTTTCGCTTACCTAATATGTATAGAGTCAGATAAATCGACGGCAAATACAAACAAAGTCACTATGTTCCAACAAAAACTATTACAATTTATTTACGTACGTTACATTTTTCACGAAGGCAGATGATTATAATTACAGAGGCACACGCGTGTGTGATACATATCGATTTGGAAACAGCAGCACTGGGAGTCGGCTGCGAATATCTATCAACCTTCAAGAATATAATTTCATTTGTGTCTCTATCTTTACGTCGATGTAATACTGATATCAATTACACTTTATATAAGTTTTAGCGTTATGTATATGCAGAAGTAATGGTGGATATCTATAATGAACTGTGGTTAATCTCACCCTCGCAAGCTATGTGTGTTTGTCATGCAAAACTAACCCTGGTTGATCCCGTACGAAGTGCAGAAGTTAGCCAGCCACGACTGCGCTAGCCGTGAGGACAGCGTAAATACCCGCCCCAATTTAAGCAAGGATAAACAGTTTCAGAGAATCCCAGTAAAATGCTCCCTTCAGCTAATTGCACGAACAGCGGAACGGTTTTGTGTATTCGAGTATTTGCTTCTACGTTCCAAACATTGCATGCAAAGCGACCAGTGTTGCTGAAATTATCTTAAATTACCAAAATGACCGAAGCCCGATCACACATTATGTAATCGGCTGAGCTTAAATTCAGAGTTTTGCAAAGTGATCAGTCATGGGTACTGCTGACTTACACACACCCACACGCACGCACGCACGCACGCACGCACGCACGCACGCACGCACGCACGCACGCACGCACACTCACTCACTCACTCACTCACGCACGCACGCACGCACGCGCGCGCGTATCGGTCTTCGGAAAATATGCTCACGAACAAACTATCAATACTCACAGTAACCACGTTATAAGCTACAAAACGCTTTCGTAAGATTTCTAGCTACTATTTATTCCAAAGAGGAACAGCATTTGTACATCACTAGTTACATTATTTACAGTACATTTCAGTGACGCTCGATTGTACGTCGTCACGTAACGATATAAATACGCTGACGTTCATACATAAATACGTAATAAACATGCGACAGTCGCGTACAACGCATGCAGCACGGAGGTAACTAGACGACCACGTAACAAGCGAAGTATTTATATAGATGCGAGGTCACGTGAATTTTGTTGTCAAATGTCTTAAAACATGTTCTTTGTACGTGATGGTGTGTAATAATTGTGTGAAATATTGTTTTAATTAAAAGTGCCCAACTTAAATGACGTATTTAACTTGGAGATCGATGCGTTCTTCCTCATCTACACAGAGAAAATGTAATTCTAGCAATAAATTATGCTAGACTTATATGACGTGATTGCAGCAATTACGTCATTATCTTCGAGCGAAAAAGTGGTGTCGACTTATAATGTTACACAATACATTAAGGGTAATAGTGATGTTTTCAACTGTATTTTCCTCAGTGTAAACTGCACCGTATTGATTTTGTTGAGAAAACGATTTGGACGAGCATTCAAAAACATTTGGATGAGCATTGAAATATGTAAATTTTAAATATGTAATGTAAGAGGACCAAAGGTAACACGTCTATTCATGACACCGACAACAGACAACATTACAAAATCATTAAAACAAATATTGCTTTGGTGACACAGCGCGTTGCCGGATCATTGTTCGTACACGTCGGCGACGCTTCAAGCTTCCGGTCTGTGCGAATTGTTCTACGGAATGACGCCACATCTCCTATCAGGTGTAGTTCATACCTAACCCACTCGATTGTCGCAAGTATCCCACCGTCCCTTGCGGATCAACAAATGAAGCTGAGTTGCGATTACAACGCAAACCTGACGTGTGGGTACACCGGAAGCTTAACTACGACGATGGCTTCACAACGCGTGACCATCCTACCAAGTCGGCCAGATCAGCAACCGGTAGGGGGTAGAGACGGGGCACATCACATCGTGACAACGACCAAAATTATATCATCAACGCATCAACAAAATGTACGTGCATGCCACACCGGACGTGACGTCATCACGCGCGCTCCGCGTCCAGTTTGTACGGTTGGAATAGCGTCGGCTGCGAGTGACTAGACGTGGTGGGCGTCGTCGCGTGTAGGGCTGTCACTGGGATGGGCGCGGCGGGTGTGGTGGGCGCCGACGCGAGACTCAGTCCGCCGTAGAGCAGGTGACAGTTGCACGACTCGC
>OZ024855.1:32975324-32982824 GCA_964017155.1 Oasisia sp. SBJ-2009 | reverse complement strand
ATCCACATTTCGTCAATTATATGCGGAGATGTGGACATTTCCCAGTTGTGATGATGGTCATTTAATCGTATGACAAATCGTAGAAAGGTCTGACTTTCGTGTGCAAAGTATAAACATATATTCAGTAAATACAGATATGTCAAATACAGATATATCACATAAATGATTCTTTTATCATGTTAGCATCTCTTTTGTTTGTTGGTTTCGATCTGAAGTCCCGGTCGTTAACCGGATGGGGTTTTGTATAAATATTCAATAATTGTTGCTTCAAATAGTCAATACATAATACACTTTTATTTAAAGTATTAAAACTAATATTGTTTTGTCATTTACTGATTGGTAAATTATAAACCAAATCCATAGACAAAATTGAATTATACAATAGTTTCCGTAATTATCTCGGACATGTCACAATAGCTTTTCCCTTTTTGTTCGTGCCAACAGACGCAATTTCAAGAAGCCGGCCATAACATCAAAGGATTCAAAAAGTAAATAATAACATGACGGCAGTGACAACGATATACTAAGAATTGAATACTAAGCAAGACATCAGGAACAACGACAGATATTTCGATTGATAATAATCATATGCATTCTCTAAATCACCTACTATGTTGACTATTTATTGCAGAGAACACATAAAAAGGTATATATTTATATTAGGTCATATAATATATATATATATATATATATATATATATATATATATATATATTGTAAGAAAAAATACAAGTAAACAAAGGTCACAATTGTGCGTTTGTTAAATATTGCAATTAAAAAAAAAACATTATTTGTTATATTTTTTACATATTGTGTTAAACAGTGCTGTTGGCCCCGACATTTCGCTCATTGGTCTGATTTGGTAACTAATTATCAATTTAACTTTGTTAGAATTTGTAATAACATTAGCCTCATGATAAAATAAAATGACTCATTAAACAGTGGTAGAAATATTTCTAAATATCAAGAAACTTTGCCTTTGCCGAACAAAATAATGGTATATGACAACTAAAAATAGTATAATGTGCAGACATCATTTCAGTGTTAAATCACTATTTGAATTCAAATCTACATCATTTGCGTAACACATAGTTAGTCACATAAATAAGTAATTCCTAAATGTTAAAGAAAACGCAGACATATATGTTATATATCTCGTATATATAAGTAAAAAAAATTAATAATTCGTCACAGTTGACGATTATGATCACGATCTTGTGTATGACATAACATAATATTAATCAATAATATAATCTAATAATTCGTCACCGGCGATAAATAAACGAAAGACGCTGATAATTATTACCTCGTGTGTTGCGTAACGTAAATATTAGAACACTA
Organism: Oasisia sp. SBJ-2009; assembly: GCA_964017155.1. Taxonomy (NCBI): domain Eukaryota; kingdom Metazoa; phylum Annelida; class Polychaeta; order Sabellida; family Siboglinidae; genus Oasisia; species Oasisia sp. SBJ-2009. Next base: position 32,981,483 of record OZ024855.1, on the reverse strand, counting down.
AATTAATAATTCGCCACTGGCGCAAAACGCAAACACTACACGACTGTAGTCGTGCTGGAAGGCCTACGTCACTACACGACAATCGTGCGCCACTTGAGCACCCCCGAAAGCGCGTGCCATGTCGACGCCCACTTGTTATTTGGCGGTCTCGCGAGCCGCAATTAAACACCCCGCTGGCTGCCTGCCCCTTCAAGTGCGCGCGCGAGTCGATCGCTCGCCACGCCTATGTCGGCGGCATTTCGCATTAGTCTTGCGGGTGCCATGAAACTGTCGATACACGCGTTAGTCTTTATTAAATCGGAGCTCCTTGTTAGGGAGAGGAACGGGAACCGACGCGGGGAGCTATCCCCCGCGACCACCGAGGACACAGATGTGGGAAACCGGGAATTGTCCGCTGATTTCCGATCAAAGAACCGGCGGCAGCGTGGATTTCTCCTAACCCTGGATGGATGGAGTTGCCGAATAAAATTGACGACGAAGATGACGCTCCAAATATCAGTACACCATTATCTGGCTGCACGTGATGAAGTCATTGTACACGATAAATATGCAACTGATAAATGCCCATGGTGTTATGTATTATGAACACACAGTTTACCTTTAGCAAAAATAATATATTTTATGTCCACTGCTGAATGTACTCTATAATTATGTCACTGTATAATTAACACACACACACACACACCCACGCTCGCACGCACCCACGCACACACATATATATGTATATCATTATATATATATATATATATATATATATATATATATATATATATATATATATATATATATATATATATACATACATACATACATACATACATACATACATACATACATACATACATACATACATACATACATACATACATACATACATACATACATACATACATACATACATACATACATACATACATACATACATACATACATACATACATACATACATACATACATACATACATACATACATACATACATACATACATAGTATTTTACATACATACATACATACATACATACATACATACATACATACATACATACATACATACATAATTACATACATACATTTAAATTATGTGTACTCTGATTCGGTAAAATGAAAACAGGTTGTTCCACTTATATAACAACAAAAAGAACATCAGTCACGTGTTGATATTACAACACGCTACATCTCACAGAGCGAGATCACCAGTCACGTGTTGATATTACAACACGCTACATCTCACAGAGCGAGATCACCAGTCACGTGTTGATATTACAACACGCTATATCTCACAGAGCGAGACCACCAGTCACGTGTTGATATTACAACACGCTATATCTTACACACCGAGTCCCCTAGCAGCCGGTACTGGGCGGACATCCTTCCGTCGTCGTCATTTGTCAAGCGGTCGGACAAACGAAATCGCACTACGGCGCTCCGTTTCGTTTCCCGGACAAAACTATTCCGGTTGTCGCCATCAATAACCGGTCGGACCACGTTCTCGCGTTATCTACGGGAAGCTAAACGAGAACATCACCGCGCTGTCAGCATCCATCTCGTGCCCAATCCCGGCGACATCACGATGCTAACAGCGTCCACATCTGTTCTGTCATTACGATTCTTTGTTCGTCATTCGTGTCACTTGCAAACGGACGCACCGCTCCGACGGTCGACGGAACTAATTACTCCGACAACTGGTCTATTGAGAACGCCGAGCGTCGCGTATTGCTAGTGTTTTATTAATCGTAAACCCTTTTAGCGAAGTCGTAACTTGTCCGCGCTAAACAGAACGCCTCTTCCGGTGTGAGAGGAACCGCCGTGCGGTATTACCACGCAAGTTCTGATTCAAACCGACCGCGATTCCGCAAGGGTCGTGTTTCGTTCGAGTATTTCCCGTCGTGGTCGATTTATGGGCGAGCGGAGTTATATTCGCTTCTGCGTGACTTGTGGTATTACGCAGTATTCCAGCACATAATTCTTATTCTTTAACCCCTACATTGTAGGTAATTCCGTTAGTCGACTCATTCTGAGTCGGACGAACATACACTAATTAATTAATTAAGTAATCATAATATTGCTTCTACGACAGGAAGTTGTATCCTGACTGCAAATCACGCATTGTCACGAATAGTATAAAAAGAGTCGATATGCTATTTGATGACGTCATAGTGGCATTCCAGTATACTGGGATAACATTTCAAATATATAATTTATTGAGTAACGTTTGCGCTGTTTCGTTCGCCAACTGCATTGGTTATTTTTTATTTCTCTCATGACTCTCAATACGGCAGATACAGTAAAGAAATTGTCACGTAATTTATGGCATACCACGGGTTGTTATAGGTTCCGAGACATGGCATTACAATAATTGAGTCTCGATATAGACACATGGTTATTGTAACGTTTGGCCATTGGTCAAAATGTAAAATACTTTCTGTAGCTAATGCTAATACACTGTACTGCAGTCCGTTTTAGGCTTTCACGCCATTTTCAAAATATTTGGGATGTATATGAATTTGATATTCATACATTATATATATATATATATTACATGCAATGCATGCATTAAGCATGTATACAGCAAACTTCACATAAAGTATTATATTATTTTCGATTTTTTATGAAGTTTAATATATATGATAATATATATGCCTAGATTACATAGATATATATATACATATATATATATATAATATTATATATATACTGTATAATATATATACTGTATATATATATATATATATATATATATATATATATATATATATATATATATATATATATATATATATATACTGTATATATTTACTGTATATATATATATATATATATATATACTATATATATAATTATATATATATATATATATATATATATATATATCTCAGATATGACTAAATACAGACCGATGTGTCTCTTATCAAACATCTATAAATTACATTAACGTTTAGAAATCCATAAATAATATTTCTTCATATATATATATATATATATATATATATATATATATATATATATATATATATATAGCTATATATTTATGCGACCAATAGAACATAAATTATATAATCGTCTAAATGTGCACACGTTGTTCGCAATGCCTAGCTTTACCGTCTCATTTTATTTTCATTTTAGGCACGTGCGTTTCTTAGTTAACGCATGGGAATAATGCCAATTACCAATTACGCTTGACTGCGACGCTGTTAGACATCATGATATAAGATTTAATGGGTTCGCTGTAGTTTAAGGTAACATGTCTTATCATATCCTGCGCCATCGACAATCTTTGGCAAAGGGAATAGGTCTACAAGTTTACTTATGGTCGATCATTCAACATCTGATGATCGTAATAAACAAAATTATTCAATATATGATGATCGTAATAACATTGTTAATCACGCATTTGCAACACCAGCAATTGTGGTAATTCCGCCTATTCTTTCACTAGCAATAATACGAACAATTGCATTACTACAACGCCAATACAAACCGGAATGTAATAATATAATTGCGTATATTACGCGTTCAACGCGCACATTCCATTACCGCATAATTTGTGAGTGGTGCTAGAATGACGCACAGAATCGCGGTTGTAAATTTCACCAATTGACGCAATTATGATACTTTAAATATATTTCCCATAACTAATAGCGGCATTTGCTCGCTACTTAGCTCAATAATCCATCGATGAAGGTCGCCAACACAAGCACGACGGCTAATTAATCGAATTAAGACACAATAACGCGGGTTTCTATTGCGATCGAATTTACGACGATCGGAAAATTACTTCACCGTCGATTAAGGCTTCCAGTAGACGCGGACAAATCACCTAAGTCCGCGCCGTATAATCGCCAATCAACTATTCATGGCCCATTCGCATCAAATATTAAAAATCCCCGGACTGCGGGCGATTCGCGTTAGCAGATAATGGGATTTTATTGCCGTCGATTCTTCCGCGTACGCACGCACGCTGTGGCGTCGCGGATGATTACACCGCAAAATGTGAAAACTGTCGTACGGCGTGTTGACGCAATGATTAACGGACAGCCTACTTCGATGGTGGACGCTACGCGGGCTGTTTATATGGCACCCGCCAGCTAGCGAATAATTATACACGGCCGATTGATGCTAATTGATAATTTCCGACGAAATTAGTATTATTATGTCGGCGATTATTAATCGTAACGGCCGGCGCATTTGAAAAGGCCAATTGCGGAAGCGAGAACTTTGACATAAAGGCTCTTTGACATTCAGCAAGGTAGCGCTTCGCGTCGCGAACCGTGTCCGTTATTGTCACTCGCGCTTTCATTATTTAATCAAATTAATTTCGCGAAAAGCCCCATATTGCGGAGTATTGCACAGTTTCGGCGAGCAATTGTAGTACCGAGAACGTTAATCGTTCGGAACACAATACCACCGAAAGGTGTTTTATTTTCGCGCCGCATTGACGCTGCACGAGTGAAGGGCGGCATTAATTAATATCATTCCCAATTAATCACTCTGACAATTCGCATCGGTCGGAGTGCTGCATGATATATAATGACGAGTGTTTATTTAATATGGCTCGCGTTATTCCGTTGTTAGTCTCGCCAACGGAATTAGCTCTACGTTTCTCGCCAGTAATTTTATTACACAACGATGAATTAGTGTTTTAGGCTAATATGTTTTTCTATTAAAATCATATTACATATATTTCACCGCGCCAACACAATCAGGTTCAGACGTCCAGCCAAGAAGTTTTTTTATTGGCGTTGTAGTAATACAATTGATGCTGTTCGAATATAATATGTATTGAAAATTACATGACAACTGAATATCTATGATGTGATTGTTCAGATCGTTATGGCCAACAAACGAAGATAACATTTACCAGGAACCTATTTGTTCAGGTGATCATGTGAGCAAAAGTGACAAAAGGATCTACTTTCTAAGTGCGCATGCGCACATGAGCATTGAACGAGTTTACCTGCCCTGTTGATATGACCTGATCCATGACCATCGAATTGCTGCCGAGCCAAAATGTGTTCACCTTCTTATGATTGTTTTTAGGCTTTCCAACAAATAACTGCACACGTTCTGTTTATTTATACAATGTATCCTAACAACTGAAATAATTAACCTAATTGTGTTACTAGTACAACTACAAATCACCCTAAATCAGCGGGTATTTTTTGAACGATCCTAATAGACACCTATTTTCGACATGAAAATGTGTTCGACTATTCGACATGAATAAAGCCAGTAAATACCGATCTCTTAAGCACTAGGCGGTGAATATGGTTTAGTCCAGTTGACACATGTTTGTGTAAAGCCACGCTATATAAACGGGAATAATTCTAATATAATTCGACATTTTTATTTTCGTGCAAACCTTACACGATGATCTAACTTACTTCTGAACTTATTTAAACGTATTTATTTCTTAAATGGATGGAGTCTGCTCGTAGGTTTTAATTAATTAATTAATATATTTGCGCTCCAAAGTCTGTTCTTGTGTTTATCGCATCTCGGTGATGGATAAATTTATTTATTTACTGAACTTCCAAATTTATTTATTTATTGAATTTTCAAAAGGAAGTTCAATAAATGTATGCATCCATACATCAAACATAACCCGTTATGATATGAAATTGAGCTAATCTCCGAAATGATTCATGCAAGAAAACAACCGGTAAGCCTATTTATGTCAAATAGTAACCGAAATGTATATAATTTATACAGTCACCGCGGGATCTAATTACAACAAAAGAAACCGCCATGTGGTCGGACAAAAAAGAGAAAAGTAGTATACACGTCAACAACAATTGCGTGACAGGCGACAAGCAAACGCATTAAGCAGCGTTGACTGACGACCCAATATGACCCCACTAATGTCAAACTGATGTCGCCTCACTATCCAACAGACGACAAACTTTCAAGTTGGCAACGGCCGACAGGCAGCCTCGTCGATGCGAAGTGACAAGTAATTTTTCATCTTTTCCCTCACAGCGAACAACGCTTGCCAAAGAATGGGCGACGAAGCCGTTCCTATCGCGCAAGAGAGATGACGCAAGTGTCGTCTTTTGACTGCGCAGGCATGGATGGCATGGAAAAGTGGTTTGGAAGGTGGCAGTTTTTTGCTGGACGTCTGAACCTGATTGTGTAGGCCGGTGAAATCTCGAGCGTTTCGC
>OZ024855.1:32967824-32970324 GCA_964017155.1 Oasisia sp. SBJ-2009 | reverse complement strand
GTAACACAACGAAACCAACAATTTTACCAGCATATAAATTAAAGTAACGGAAATTCAGCCTGCAATTAATAAAACACATTTTTGTACACAAATTTGTATTTGAGTGTTATATCGGTAATTGGTTATATTTTCGTTCACGGTCCGTTAACATTTCACCAAGCAATGTACATAATTATACATATGTATATATATATATATATATATATAATTTATAAGTATATGTATATATATAATTTTTCTTATGTAAGTGTATGTTTATAATTATATATGTATAAGTATATATAAATATATGTATATAATGTATATACGTATATATATATACACACATATATATATATATATATATATATATATGTGTGTGTGTGTGTATAATTATATATATATATAAATATATATATATACATATCTGTATATGTATATATATATATATATATATATATATACATATATATATGTATATATAATTCATATATATGTATACATAATATATATATATATATATATATATATATATATATATATATATATAATTATATATAAAACATGTATTTTTCAAACACATCCCATATTCACTATAAATATACTTTTGTGACATATAAAATATATATTATATAATTAATCTAGTTTTGTCCTGTTACATTGTTGTCAACAATGCGAGATTTCACTGCAGGAGTTCTCCAACGAAATGAACATTTGTTTTGTGCGACACACAGCACAACAGAAGTATCAGTAACAAACGACGCCATTATTTATAATTTATAATAGGGTTTAACAAGCGGCACGTTGTATACACAGGTGTTGCTTTAAATAGGTGCCAAAAGGTAGCGTAATTAACGCGGAAGCGGACACTGAATCCCCTTAATGAACCCAAACAAGTCTTTCCCGGGAGACTTCCGCGGACGAGACGAGATAATTTCGCAGGTATCGCTGAAACAAAGCGACACGCCCGCCAATTCCCAGACGCTCGTCGGTGCTAATCCGAGAAAAACCCAGTACTCGTCAGGTCGCACACGAATCACTTCCAATCGTCGCCGTAATGGAAGCGCGCGGCGCAAACAATGAATACAACAACGGGAGGAATTAAGGCGACTGTCTGTAGCGGCCCCCGCGGGACGCAATCAGGGACATTTACGTCCGTTTCGGGCAATGAGCTACTCCCAATTATCGCCGTCTCTCGCAGGTAGGACGGAAGCTGTAACTGCCGGGTGTCAGACGGAGTGACGCAGGAGAGAAAGTGGCACAAGAATAAGTGCAACATATTATTTTAACTGTAAAAATAAAAAAAGTAAAAACATATTTATCTTGTGTTATCACGTTGCAGGGTTTGAACGTATATATATATATATATATATATATATATATATATATATATATATATATATATATATATATATATATATATATATATATATATATATATATATATATACTATTAAACAGTTACTATTCATGCATTTTGTATATATTACTTAATGCATTGTATATTATGTAGTATATATATAGTATATTTATAGTATATATAGTATATACAGTATATATAGTATATATAGTATATATAGTATATATAGTATATATAGTGTATATATATATATATACGTATAATTTATGCATATATATATATATATACGTATAATTTATGCATATATATATATATATATATATATATATATATATATATATATATATATATATATATATACATATTATCACATATACTAAACTTCATATAAAAACGAAAATAGTAAACTTATGAGTACTGTGACGTTCGAAGTTCGAACATCGATCAAAACGTAAAATCAGATTTGCTGTATCTGATATTATTAACCGCTTTCAAAGTTGTTTTTCGTCTTGTGTGAAGTTTGCTGTACATGCAAATATATGTTGTAAAATAATATATTTAAAAGTATTATTTTGTCAATTACTTTTTTCTTGCTACGTGTACATGTTCCGATAGCCACGCTACCACGGGGACCACGTGGCTACTTGTTCAGCAAATGAGCAACGCAACCGTGGCCATCTGGCGTCATTCGCACTCTGCCCCGATACCATCAGTGGCAGCGACAGACAATGCCGGGAACTTGTGTCAGCGCTATGTCAAGCCTTGGTGACACAGCGGTCTCGTAAACACGTGAGAGAACAATGTCGCGCCTGGTGACGCAACGTGTCGTGAATTGGTGACGACGGGTACAACGCAATGTCTTAATTGTTGGCCGTCTAATCGTGCAGGGCGTTGATAAAAACTAATAACGACATGTGTGCATGATGAAGACGTATCCAAGTGGTGTTCATTGAGTCGTTAGTTACAGAGAACAAGTAAACCCGCTATATCCAGTTACGTTTTATACGAACGGTAAAGTCACTTTTAATAGATGATTTGTATTGCGTGAATGGTGGTTGTGTTTTAACTCGTCTTCTGATTATCAATAAAGTGGGTGTTTTGCATTCCAATTAATGATATTTATTGGTGGTGTAAGCATGTTTCGCGTAAAAGTAGTTTGTT
>OZ024855.1:32957824-32960324 GCA_964017155.1 Oasisia sp. SBJ-2009 | reverse complement strand
TCAACAGCCCGTTGAGTTGTCACGTTAAAGGCGCTGGCGCTGTTGGAAGTTTGCCCGGCAATTAAAGACACGTTTCAAACATCGACACGTTTTAAACATCGATAAATAATGAATGAATAATGACATCGTTGCCCTCCTGTTGTCATTTGGCACAGTGAATAGTGACTTTGAGGAAAACTTGTCATGTTCGCGGAAGGAATAAGTGCAGACGGCAACCGTTTCTCGCCCAATGCCCGAGGGCCAACGCCTCGCGTGAAACAATCAATTCGGCGCCAGAGCGCGCGATGCCTTCTGGGAGTTGACGACGACGTGAGCACAATGCTCTCTTCTGATGTCGGCAAACGGCGATTTGTCTTAATTCGGCATCTGCAGGTTAATTTATTTGAATTGAAATACGTATAATCGACGACAAAGCAACTTCGAATCTGACCGTTAATTGTAGCTTTCATGGATACAGTGACGGTCGTTTGATGGGTTCCCCTAGGGTTGTGGTATTTACTGATCTCCCCTTCGTCTTGATTAGCAAGTAATTATTGCAATCAGGTACACTTAGGGCTGCGGTTTAGAAAAGACGTGGGATTTTGGTAGGCTAAAAATTAACAATAACAGTTTTTTCCAGATGAAGAATCGTACGCACAGCGCGTCCGAATAATGACAACGAATATTAGTTTTGTTATGTAGCTGCTGTTCTGAATATGAATCAGAATGAGGTACGTCGTAAGAAGCCAATAGGGCCTGTAAGTGGGTCACGATACATGGAGAGACTACGCGCGACTGGAGCTGATTGGGGACTGGACACAAGAATAATATTATAACGACGGATGACAGTTGTAGCTTCCAACTGATAAATACTAAGAATATCAGGTCATAAATACATTGCGTTATACCTTTCTTATTTGAATGTCCAATTTAATATTGGGTTTACCACTGTCACAGACACATGGCGATTTACGTAGCGCCGAGAGTATACACGATTTTAGGCCGTATGTGTCTTTTACGGGATTTGCATTTTACATTGTTGTACGTTGTGGTTTCACAACAGTTCGATAAGCACTTACATCCGACAAGTTATCTAAATGCACGTAATCATAACACCTGTATCTATTTGCCCCCAAACTGGGTGTACTGCGCGAAAGATGGCATTCTTCATTACTAGTCACGATCGCCAAGCACAAGTACCAGCCTGCGATGCCATAACAACCACCATAATAATCGATTAAAATGCATGATTTCCGTGAAAATTGTTACCGGTAAAGTGTTCCGCTGCTTCTGTTTGTAATTATCCTTCGAACAATATAACTGTAAACACTATTTGGGGACAGTCCGATTATTACAACCAAAAACAAAGCAAAGTTCTATATGTCAACATGAAAAATATGGACTTCCTGCCCCCAAGTGTCCCCAACCTCGTTTTCGAGCGTGCGAGACTTACATGGACTATTGCATACGACGGAGCGAGGTGGGGTGGGGTGGAGTGGAGTGGGGTGGGGTGGGTGCGCATTTTGTTGTTTACTAACATCCGGGTAGTTTTTTCACAGTAGCGTCACACTTTTACGTCGATACTATACTGTCTACAAACACGAAGTTATTATCTTCGCACATCACTATTCACTACGCAGTCATTCCGCTCGCCGTCACCCTCTCGTTAATGGTGTGCTTTCATGTAGCGCAACTCATTCTCCAGTGCTAGCCTATAGTCTCAAAGCCAACGATAATTGTATAAAATGGTATAAAGTAATGATAATTCCATATGCTGTTTATTTACAACCAGCATGACTTTTCGATTTACGTTTGCTTTCGATAGAACAAAAGTGAATCAACAAATGCAGAAATACAGTTTTTGTCTCACTTTATGGACGTTAAAGCGAAGTTTAAAGTCGCTCATCGTTGTAAATGATTCCATTTCATCTGTTTGTAGTCGACCTAATTTTGCTTTGGTCTACTCAGGTTACTCGCGTAACCGTAACGTGGTATCCGGTTTACTCTGCGCACGCAGTACCACGAGAGTAATCCAACTGAACAGCGATGATCGTGATCATGGAGATAAACCCCTTATGTAAATAAATTAAATAAAACAATCAGTTGTTCAGTGTGTAAATTGTGATGTTAATCTCCTTGGTATTAAACTATAATTCATAGAATGTGGTGACTTTAATCCATATTTAAATGATTGTGTCGTGTAATGTTTAATTAATTTCTTGCGCAGGAACGGGCCGACGTTCCCAATTGGCTGTCCCTGCTAATGACGTAGTTACTCGAGTGAATTCTCCTCAAACCGCAATTGCCTCGGGTAGCGGCCTTGAACATTGAACTTGTCAAGAAGGGTCACGTGAGCAAGTGATCTTGGATGTTCGATTGATACTCGGGTTACTCGAGTTACTCGCGTAGCTCAGTCGAAGTCGGCCTAGGTGGCCGATATTAAAACTGCACCGAAAACGGCACGCCTCCTAACCCACTAACCGCCAACCCGTCGCACCGACAGCCGAACCCCACTCGGCAA
>OZ024855.1:32867824-32950324 GCA_964017155.1 Oasisia sp. SBJ-2009 | reverse complement strand
ATTTCAAGATCGTTGCAAATTACAAATCACGTATTAATTGGTTTGTAGGTTGGACTATTGCCTGACGCATGGTGGTTTTTAGATTCATGCGAGTATTCCGCAACGTATTGGATTTGGAGGCGTTAGTCGCGCTACAAAATCAATATCACTCAGTATCATTGATTTTGCTCTGAACTATCCGTCCTAGTTCAATATCATTGGGCACTGAGGCTGGCGCAATCGGATGTTCGAGAACACTGACTTAAAACAAGAACTACTTAGCTGATGAGACGTCATCAGATCGCGTAGTCAAAACACGTTATGCAAACTTTCACGGTTCTTCACAAAAACCTATTGGCGAATTGTCGTTTTGACGATCCGGAGTACTGTTACATAAATTTAAAATAACACATGTTTTGTTCGCTAAGTGGCGCCACTGTAGCAATTTATTTTCGTGTGCAGCGATGAAAAAATCACTCTCAATAATATGATGATTAACTTATCTTACAAAAGTCCAAATTGACGAGATAATCCCCAGTCAACCGCAGTGTTGCTTCAGTTGTCATTTAATAGAACGCCACAGCTGTTGAGAACGGAAGAAACCTGCGCAAGAAGGGTAAATATATGTATGGGTATACAACTGGATAGGAGCCAGAGAAGATGTTTACGTGATATGCATTCGTTTGCTATGTATGAAAGGAATAGCCGGGGAAACTGAACATATCGGTGATGCTGGGACCAACAAGACAAATTGGAAGAGGCGGGCGGGGGTGATAAGGGGACGGAACGTTGACAGGTGGGTAGTTATTGAGAATACAAGGGAGTGACGTCAGTGTGAGAGACAGGCGCTTTTACGAGAGAGACGGGGGCGGGGGGGGAGAGATAGAGAGAGAGAAACAGACAGAAAAAAATGAGAAAAAGAGAAAATAGAGACAGAAAGAGGGAGAGGGAGAAAGAGAGACAAGTAGAGACAAATAGAGGCAAGTAGAGACAGAGAGACAGAGAGACAGAGAGACAGAGAGAGACAGAGAGAGACAGAGAGAGAGACAGAGAGACAGAGACAGAGAGACAGAGACAGAGAGACAGAGACAGAGAGACAGAGACAGAGAGACAGATACAGAGACAGAGACAGAGACAGAGACAGAGACAGAGACAGAGACAGAGACAGAGACAGAGACAGAGACAGAGACAGAGACAGAGACAGAGACAGAGACAGAGACAGAGACAGAGACAGAGACAGAGACAGAGACAGAGACAGAGAGACAGAGACAGAGACAGAGACAGAGACAGAGACAGAGACAGAGACAGAGACAGAGACAGAGACAGAGACAGAGACAGAGACAGAGACAGAGACAGAGACAGAGACAGAGACAGAGACAGAGACAGAGACAGAGACAGAGACAGAGACAGAGACAGAGACAGAGACAGAGACAGAGACAGAGACAGAGACAGAGACAGAGACAGAGACAGAGACAGAGACAGAGACAGAGACAGAGACAGAGACAGAGACAGAGACAGAGACAGAGACAGAGACAGAGACAGAGACAGAGACAGAGACAGAGACAGAGACAGAGACAGAGACAGAGACAGAGACAGAGACAGAGACAGAGACAGAGACAGAGACAGAGACAGAGACAGAGACAGAGACAGAGACAGAGACAGAGACAGAGACAGAGACAGAGACAGAGACAGAGACAGAGACAGAGACAGAGACAGAGACAGAGACAGAGACAGAGACAGAGACAGAGACAGAGACAGAGACAGAGACAGAGACAGAGACAGAGACAGAGACAGAGACAGAGACAGAGACAGAGACAGAGACAGAGACAGAGACAGAGACAGAGACAGAGACAGAGACAGAGACAGAGACAGAGACAGAGACAGAGACAGAGACAGAGACAGAGACAGAGACAGAGACAGAGACAGAGACAGAGACAGAGACAGAGACAGAGACAGAGACAGAGACAGAGACAGAGACAGAGACAGAGACAGAGACAGAGACAGAGACAGAGACAGAGACAGAGACAGAGACAGAGACAGAGACAGAGACAGAGACAGAGACAGAGACAGAGACAGAGACAGAGACAGAGACAGAGACAGAGACAGAGACAGAGACAGAGACAGAGACAGAGACAGAGACAGAGACAGAGACAGAGACAGAGACAGAGACAGAGACAGAGACAGAGACAGAGACAGAGACAGAGACAGAGACAGAGACAGAGACAGAGACAGAGACAGAGACAGAGACAGAGACAGAGACAGAGACAGAGACAGAGACAGAGACAGAGACAGAGACAGAGACAGAGACAGAGACAGAGACAGAGACAGAGACAGAGACAGAGACAGAGACAGAGACAGAGACAGAGACAGAGACAGAGACAGAGACAGAGACAGAGACAGAGACAGAGACAGAGACAGAGACAGAGACAGAGACAGAGACAGAGACAGAGACAGAGACAGAGACAGAGACAGAGACAGAGACAGAGACAGAGACAGAGACAGAGACAGAGACAGAGACAGAGACAGAGACAGAGACAGAGACAGAGACAGAGACAGAGACAGAGACAGAGACAGAGACAGAGACAGAGACAGAGACAGAGACAGAGACAGAGACAGAGACAGAGACAGAGACAGAGACAGAGGAAGGAGAGAGACGCAGAGACACAGCTTGAGAGAGAGAAAACGGATAGAGAGACAGAGAGATATAACATTTGCTCGCGCCTCAACCAAAGAAGCCACTTGCTCATCTTTCCAGAAAGATCACCCGTGTGATTCCCAATGCCATCTCCCTCCTGCGTGTTTTCCCCGCCAGACCACAGCCGCCCAAGTCTTCTCCTTCCACTTGTACCGCGGCCGATCAACATAACATGCCCGCTGAACAACCAGATTATCGTAATCATCTTAAATCCGCGCTCCTCCCGCGACTGGCTTCAGGATTAATGACACGTCAATGGCACTTATGCTCGCCGGGACCGATCCCAGGACGGCGTCAACTTTTAATAAAGATTTTATTACGCCAATATAATGTAACATGCCGATTAATCACGAGCAATCGCGCCTGATCTGAAGTGGCCATTTCCGTCGCGATGCGCCTAATTAGAGGAGGCGCCGCTATCGCTCCGCGAGATCTCGCCGAATTGACGAGACCGCGTCGCAAGAAATCGACGAGCTGCTCTGCGCGGTCATTCGCGGTGCGCGGCGCCGGCTAATCACGCGCGATTATCGCTCGCACGAGAGCGCAGACGATGCAGTCTCGTTATCACGGCGCGGTCATCGCCGAGTCAATCATGAACGTTTACGTTATTTTGCGCCGCGCCGCGCCGCGCGCTGATGAGACGATTCTGAAGTGAGACGAGACGAGATGAGACGACCCGAGCCGAGGTGTCTTCTGCAAGGTCGCGTGGTGTGTGCCGTTGTACATAGCGCTTACATTTTCCGGGCGTTAAATAATATCCGGGTGAAGTCTGCGCGCATGCGCCGCTAGTAAGTCGTTGTCATTAGTGACGATTAAATAGGTTAATGCTTCCCGCATATATATATATATATATATATATATATATATATATATATATATATATATATATATATATATATATATATATCAGACTAAAGATGTATTTAAAATGACATTCAGGGGGAAGCATTAACCCATTTTATGGTCACTAATGACAACAACTCACTAACGCATGCGCATAGACATCAACTGGATATTATTTAACGCCCGGAAAATGTAACACACACACACACACACACACACACACACACACACACACACACACACACACACACACACACACACACACACACACACAAACAAACGTAAATCACATGACGTGACGTAAACAAACGAAACATTTTAGTTTATCGCAACTCTTCACACTAATCACCACAGAAAAATTAACGAACAACCCTTGGTATTTATACTATACATGCATTGCACATTGATGATTTTACTTTTATCGCGCATGAGCAGAAACGTCACCCGATATTATTTGACGCCCGGATAAATGTAAGCGCGACAGTGTTTCTGTGACGCGCCAACATATTGATGTCTATCGCACCGTTGGCGTAAGACCACAATTATCGTGTGTCCGTCCGTTACCCAACGAAATAGCCCCTATGAAAATAGCGTTCTGGTGTGATGTGTGAATTGTTTTGAGCCTTGGACATGCGATGTGCTTGGTCTGTGACTACGGAATGCAATACATCATGAGATCTATCACGTTCACAATAAGTATATATAATCGCTCGCGTATTCGCGCAGTAGGTATTTTGCAGGATGCACAGATATTTGAAAATCCGTCGCCAGATTGGTACGAAATCGAGGGTTGAGTTTGGGTTGACTTGTTTGCAAAAAAGGTTAAACAAGTTGACTGATTTTTCACACGAGATCAGTTAAATAATTTTTCATGCGCTGATAAAGTTTAAAGAATATCTACAATTAAATTAGCCATCCAGCGCAGAATAGAATACACATGGGGTATCCATCAAAACGTATACCGACCTTCATCAACATTATTCCTGCGCAAAATCCGACACCTGAAATGGTCTGACAAAGTACTCAACCACACTGACGAACTGACGAGTTTCATCAGTTCGTCAGTGTGGTTGAGTAAACGAGAGAAAACAACAGAAAACGAAATATAGAAGATAAAAAGTAATAGATCACCCGACACAGAGAAAACATACAGGAAATATTTGTTTTTTGGGATACTACTCCACAATTGTCGTAATTCCGTGTGCGTGGCCCGGTAAGGTTTTGCCGTACCTTACATACGTACATCACATTACATAGCATCAGTTAGATTGACCTTTCTTCTTTACTGTATACAAGTTTCGCCAAAATAACTCTTCCCTATCTATTGTTTGCCGCAAAATTACTTGAAACATGAATTTTAGATACGAAGGAATATCGACTAGCTGCGGCGTCCATTTTGGTAGCATAAAGAACCTTGTTGCAAGGGAACAGGGCACGTTGTCGATAGGTGAATTTCTGTTTCTAAGAAGGTTCAGCACCGAGATAAAGAGTTTCAGTTAGAGTATGGCAAATGAAAATAGTATTCTTATTTCGCTATTGTTAACGCATACTTTTTTACGAGCGGGTTTCTTTAATGGATGACTCTCCCTAATTTAGAATAATAATTGAATATTGCGTATATTTATGATTTTTGTGTGAACTAGAATATCAGTATGAGATTATTAATACGCTTATTCGTGACGTGACACATGGTAAGTTGATCTTTTGCCATGCATCGAGGTTTTATAGATGCATTTTCTTCCTAGGACCACTGGCCCAGTTGACGCTGCATTTGAAATATAAGCCCAAATATAGTGAATTAATTGTATTTGCTTTGTAAGCGGTCACATTTAGTTGTCGCTTATTCCCCCAGGTGACGCTACTAGGGGAGGAGTTTGTTATCTGCGACATGATAAATTACGACAAACCATGTATGTACTATCTGCTATTTAAGACATATATTATTTCATAACTGATCTGTAGATATTTCTGTTCTGATTTTTTTAACGATTAATCTTTGTTACATATGTCGGTCTAATAAACACTTTCTATTCCGATTCTGGGGTTCCAGTATAGCGCTTGCGTCGGTGTTCTTGGTGGTGACATTCTGAGGAGATATCAGCAAAGGTAATACGGATACGTGGTGTTTGCAGGTCAGGATATTAGCAAATTCATGGCACTATTACATAGTTTCGGGTGGGCCATAAAGCACTCAATACGGGTTTACTGACATAGCTATTCTCGAACTTGTAGTTTTGACGTTCTGTTGCTGTCGTACGATTGTCATGTGGTGATGTTGTTTAATACCACAAAATAACATATATTTGACAATGCTAGCGACTAGCAACATTAACTAGTTGCTAGTCGCCCGGGTACTCGCCAGGTGGCTACGTCTTTACGGGACGCACCACTACGCTAAACTCACCCACCAAATTAGGACGAAAGTATTTGAGTATTTTGTCCTGAAAACAAAACACCCCGGAGTGTTTCACAATTTTAAGTTGCTTAATGTTTCATATTCCGAGAAAGTTTAAGAAAATATTCCTTCTCCTTCTCCTTCTCCGTCTCCGTCTCCGTCTCCGTCTCCGTCTCCGTCTCCGTCTCCGTCTCCGTCTCCGTCTCCGTCTCCGTCTCCGTCTCCGTCTCCGTCTCCGTCTCCGTCTCCGTCTCCGTCTCCGTCTCCGTCTCCGTCTCCGTCTCCGTCTCCGTCTCCGTCTCCGTCTCCGTCTCCGTCTCCGTCTCCGTCTCCGTCTCCGTCTCCGTCTCCGTCTCCGTCTCCGTCTCCGTCTCCGTCTCCGTCTCCGTCTCCGTCTCCGTCTCCGTCTCCGTCTCCGTCTCCGTCTCCGTCTCCGTCTCCGTCTCCGTCTCCGTCTCCGTCTCCGTCTCCGTCTCCGTCTCCGTCTCCGTCTCCGTCTCCGTCTCCGTCTCCGTCTCCGTCTCCGTCTCCGTCTCCGTCTCCGTCTCCGTCTCCGTCTCCGTCTCCGTCTCCGTCTCCGTCTCCGTCTCCGTCTCCGTCTCCGTCTCCGTCTCCGTCTCCGTCTCCGTCTCCGTCTCCGTCTCCGTCTCCGTCTCCGTCTCCGTCTCCGTCTCCGTCTCCGTCTCCGTCTCCGTCTCCGTCTCCGTCTCCGTCTCCGTCTCCGTCTCCGTCTCCGTCACCTCCTCCTCCTCCTCCTCCTCCTCCTCCTCCTCCTCCTGCTCCTGCTCCTTCTCCTTCTCCTTCTCCTTCTCCTTCTCCTTCTCCTTCTCCTTCTCCTTCTCCTTCTCCTTCTCCTTCTCCTTCTCCTTCTCCTTCTCCTTCTCCTTCTCCTTCTCCTTCTCCTTCTCCTTCTCCTTCTCCTTCTCCTTCTCCTTCTCCTTCTCCTTCTCCTTCTCCTTCTCCTTCTCCTTCTCCTTCTCCTTCTCCTTCTCCTTCTCCTTCTCCTTCTCCTTCTCCTTCTCCTTCTCCTTCTCCTTCTCCTTCTCCTTCTCCTTCTCCTTCTCCTTCTCCTTCTCCTTCTCCTTCTCCTTCTCCTTCTCCTTCTCCTTCTCCTTCTCCTTCTCCTTCTCCTTCTCCTTCTCCTTCTCCTTCTCCTTCTCCTTCTCCTTCTCCTTCTCCTTCTCCTTCTCCTTCTCCTTCTCCTTCTCCTTCTCCTTCTCCTTCTCCTTCTCCTTCTCCTTCTCCTTCTCCTTCTCCTTCTCCTTCTCCTTCTCCTTCTCCTTCTCCTTCTCCTTCTCCTTCTCCTTCTCCTTCTCCTTCTCCTTCTCCTTCTCCTTCTCCTTCTCCTTCTCCTTCTCCTTCTCCTTCTCCTTCTCCTTCTCCTTCTCCTTCTCCTTCTCCTTCTCCTTCTCCTTCTCCTTCTCCTTCTCCTTCTCCTTCTCCTTCTCCTTCTCCTTCTCCTTCTCCTTCTCCTTCTCCTTCTCCTTCTCCTTCTCCTTCTCCTTCTCCTTCTCCTTCTCCTTCTCCTTCTCCTTCTCCTTCTCCTTCTCCTTCTCCTTCTCCTTCTCCTTCTCCTTCTCCTTCTCCTTCTCCTTCTCCTTCTCCTTCTCCTTCTCCTTCTCCTTCTCCTTCTCCTTCTCCTTCTCCTTCTCCTTCTCCTTCTCCTTCTCCTTCTCCTTCTCCTTCTCCTTCTCCTTCTCCTTCTCCTTCTCCTTCTCCTTCTCCTTCTCCTTCTCCTTCTCCTTCTCCTTCTCCTTCTCCTTCTCCTTCTCCTTCTCCTTCTCCTTCTCCTTCTCCTTCTCCTTCTCCTTCTCCTTCTCCTTCTCCTTCTCCTTCTCCTTCTCATCCTCCTCGTCCTATTTCTTCTCCTCCTCCTGTTCTCCTTCTCATTCTGGACTTCCTCCTCGTCGTTCTTCTCCATGCGATGTCTGTCCCAGACGTTGGTGATCAAGGCCCTCCAGACCGCCCGGTCGGTTGTTGTTCGAGGTAGCCCTGTTGCTCTCCGCCCACACGGTCTTCACAGACTATTTATTATGTTTATTTTCTGGCGTTGTAGCGCTTACATGTTTCCGGCGTTATAAACGTTCCGATTGACGTTTCTACGCATGCGCGTTAAATGTAAAAACAACAATGTGCAGCGAAAGAATAAAGCAGTTATGGTACAAATACTACGGTTTGTTCGATAGGATGTAGATAACCTTTCAGCAAAGTTATTTGTCGCATATTAACACGAGGCAAACAAGTTTTGAAGCACGTTTTGATAGCAAGCGTAAATCACATGACTGTAGGACCCATAATCCGTGACAATTATTTTAACAAATGTAATATTTTATTGTATTGAACGAAATGTTAAGCAACTCTTCACAGTGATCATCACAGGAGAGTTATTGAACAGCCTCTGACATTTATACAAAAAATGCTTTGTAGTTTTGCTGCACACTGATGATTTTACATTTATCGTGCACGCGCAGAAACGTCAATCGGGAAGTTTAAAACGACCGGAAAAATGTAAGCGCGACAACATCCTCTGGATTTGATTTCCTTCCAACATTCCTCTTGTTACTGGGTAGAAAATCTATCGTTACATCATCCATTCACACCTGAATAGGTTTTAATGACCGTCGATTTAACATATGTTGTAGTCTGGCCACACACCGTGAGAGGCCGTGACACTTAAGTAAGCAACGTTAGTGACAATAAACTATGTTTGAGTTAATTAGCTGTATACGAAGATACAATAAAAACACGAGGTGTGTTCTGCGTTGATTACGTTTACTTATGCATCTTTATTAATATTAGGATAGAAATACCGAAGGACTACTACAAGTCAAATCGCGTTTAATAGTCCGATAACTGTTTTCGCAATTTTAAAGTTATGCCAGAGAAATGTTTAAATTAAAGGTGTACCAATCTATCAGTCGTTTTAGCTACTAATCTTGTTAGATTCTCAGTACAATAATTATAATTCGATAAACATACACATTTAAAACAACACATTATAGTCAATCATATAATTATTGTAGACGATCCATAAAAAAGAATACACCATTAAAATCTACACCTTTTCGTCATACGCATAATCGTTGTGGACGATCCATAAAACCGCCGTCGGCGTTTCTACACGTCCCCCTACCGGCGGCGACTCGGACGAGTCGACGCGGAGTCGTTATGCTCTTGTTTGCGTCGAAGCCCCGCAATGATCCCCCATTATCGCCCGGCCGATGCACAAATCATCGCCCGCGACGCCGTAGCGCGAGCGCCGCTAATTCGATTACACGTGTCCGACCGTCGACGAACGCATCAAGTCAATTTAGCGCAGCGCTTAAGTGGCCACGCGGCGCCACTTACGCTGCATACAGATTGCGTTCTAATGACTTCGTGACGTCACGGCCAGAAGTTGGCACCCGTCAATTGATGCCCGCGCGCCGTTTTCATTACGGCGGTCTCCGTGGGCGCGCAGCTGCGACGGCCGGGGCGCATCGCGTCGTACATCAAAGCGAGTGCCGGAGACACGTTGTGGGGAGGTGTTGCTTGTACCGAGGCGAACACGACAGTCGAACGGCGTCGACTTCACGGCCCAGTCCGCTCGACCGGTCGATCTGTCGTTCGACCTCAAAGAAACGGCAGTGATAACTTTGGTTGCAGTACGGGTTTCTGCTGTTTATGAAGTAATAAGAAAAGTAGGCCACCGAAATCCACCTGGTGGTCGTTTTTGGGTTCGTGTGCGACGAATGAATTGTTTTACAGCGCGTGCGCCACAAGACATGATTTATCGTCTTGCATATGAAGCCTTGAAGTAGATGTTCGTAAGACGCTTCGTGGCTCATTGTCTTCCTGATTATGTTCTGTTCTTCGTTCAGTTCTCTTCCCAACCCAGCTCTACTCGCCACCACGTTCTCTACCCGATAGCGTTCTCGTCCCCATTCACGCTTTATTCCCAATCATGGTTTATTCCCAATTACGTTCTCTTCCTAATAATGGTCTATTCCCAATCACGTTCTTTTCCCAATCATGGTCTATTCCCAATTACGTTCTCTTCCCAATCATGGTCTATTCTCAATCACGTTCTTTTCCCAATCATGGTCTATTCCCAATTACGTTCTCTTCCCAGTCATGGTCTATTCCCAATTACGTTCTCTTCCCAAATCAGGATCTATTCCCAATTACGTTCTCTTCCCAATCATGGTCTATTCCTAATCACGTTCTCTTCCCACTCATGGTCTATTCCCAATTACGTTCTCATCCCAAATCAAGATCTATTCCCAATCACGTTCTCTTCCCAATGATGGTCTATTCCCAATTACGTTCTCTTCCCAAATCAGGGTATATTCCCTATCACGTTTTACTCCCAATCAGGGTCTATTCCCTATCACGTTCTCTTACCAATCAGGGTCTGTTCCCAATCACGTTTCTTCTCAATCATGATCTATTCCGTATCATGGTATATTCCCTATCACGTTCTCTTCCCAATCACGGTCTATTCCCTGTCATGGTATATTCCCTATCACGTTCTCTTCCCAATCACGGTCTATTCCCTATCATGGTATATTCCCTATCACGTTCTCTTCCCAATCACGGTCTATTCCCTCTCATGGTCTATTCCCTATCACGTTCTCTTCCCAATCACGGTCTATTCCCTATCATTGTATATTCCCTATCACGTTCTCTTCCCAATCACGTTCTATTCCCTATCATGGTATATTCCCTATCACGTTCTCTTCCCAATCACGGTCTATTCCCTCTCATATTCTATTCCGTATCACGTTCTCTTCCCAATCACGTTCTCTTCCCAATCACGGTCTAATCCCTCTCACGGTCTATTCCCTATCACGTTCACTTCCCAATCACGGTCTATTCCCTATCATGGTATATTCCCTATCACGTTCTCTTCCCAATCACGGTCTATTCCCTCTCATAGTCTATTCCGTATCACGTTCTCTTCCCAATCACGGTCTATTCCCTATCATGGTATATTCCCTATCACCTTCTCTTCCCAATCACGGTCTATTCCCTATCATGGTATATTCCCTATCACGTTCTCTTCCCAATCACGGTCTATTCCCTATCATAGTCTATTCCCTATCACGTTCTCTTCCCAATCACGGTCTATTCCCTCAAACGGTCTATTCCCTGTCACGTTATCTTCCCAATCACGGTCTATTCCCTCTCACAGTCTATTCCCTATCACGTTCTCTTCCCAATCACGGTCTATTCCCTATCATGGTATATTTCCTATCACGTTCTCTTCCCAATCACGGTCTATTCCCTATCATGATATATTCCCTATCTCGTTCTCTTCCCAATCACGGTCTGTTCCCTCTCATAGTCTATTCCCTATCACGTTCTCTTCCCAATCACGGTCTATTCCCTATCATGGTATATTCCCTATCACGTTCTCTTCCCAATCACGGTCTATTCCCTATCATGGTATATTCCCTATCACGTTCTCTTCCCAATCACGGTCTATTCCCTATCATAGTCTATTCCCTATCACGTTCTCTTTCCAATCATGGTCTATTCCCTCTCACGGTCTATTCCCTATCACGTTCTCTTCCCAATCACGGTCTATTCCCTCTCACAGTCTATTCCCTATCACGTTCTCTTCCCAATCACGGTCTATTCCCTATCATGGTATATTCCCTATCACGTTCTCTTCCCAATCACGGTCTATTCCCTCTCATAGTCTATTCCTTATCACGTTCGCTTCCCAATCACGGTCTATTCCCTATCATGGTATATTCCCTATCACGTTCTCTTCCCAATCACGGTCTATTCCCTATCATGGTATATTCCCTATCACGTTCTCTTCCCAATCACGGTCTATTCCCTATCATAGTCTATTCCCTATCACGTTCTCTTCCCAATCACGGTCTATTCCCTCTCACGGTCTATTCCCTATCACGTTCTCTTCCCAATCACGGTCTATTCCCTCTCACAGTATATTCCCTATCACGTTCTCTTCCCAATCATGATCTATTCCCTATCATGGTATATTTCCTATCACGTTCTCTTCCCAATCACGGTCTATTCCCTATCATGGTATATTCCCTATCACGTTCTCTTCCCAATCACGGTCTATTCCCTGTCATGGTATATTCTCTATCACGTTCTCTTCCCAATCACGGTCTATTCCCTATCATAATCTATTCCCTATCACGTTCTCTTCCCAATCACGGTCTATTCCCTCTCACGGTCTATTCCCTGTCACGTTCTCTTCCCAATCACGGTCTATTCCCTATCATGGTATATTCCCTATCACGTTCTCTTCCCAATCACGGTCTATTCCCTCTCATAGTCTATTCCCTATCACGTTCTCTTCCCAATCACGGTCTATTCCCTATCATGGTATATTCCCTATCACGTTCTCTTCCCAATCACGGTCTATTCCCTATCATGGTATATTCCCTATCACGTTCTCTTCCCAATCACGGTCTATTCCCTATCATAGTCTATTCCCTATCACGTTCTCTTCCCAATCACGGTCTAATCCCTATCATGGTATATTCCCTATCACGTTCTCTTCCCAATCACGGTCTATTCCCTATCATAGTCTATTCCCTATCACGTTCTCTTCCCAATCACGGTCTAATCCCTCTCACGGTCTATTCCCTATCACGTTCACTTCCCAATCACGGTCTATTCCCTATCATGGTATATTCCCTATCACGTTCTCTTCCCAATCACGGTCTATTCCTTCTCATAGTCTATTCCGTATCACGTTCTCTTCCCAATCACGGTCTATTCCCTATCATGGTATATTCCCTATCACCTTCTCTTCCCAATCACGGTCTATTCCCTATCATGGTATATTCCCTATCACGTTCTCTTCCCAATCACGGTCTATTCCCTATCATAGTCTATTCCCTATCACGTTCTCTTCCCAATCACGGTCTATTCCCTCTCACGGTCTATTCCCTGTCACGTTCTCTTCCCAATCACGGTCTATTCCCTCTCACAGTCTATTCCCTGTCACGTTCTCTTCCCAATCACGGTCTATTCCCTATCATGGTATATTTCCTATCACGTTCTCTTCCCAATCACGGTCTATTCCCTATCATGATATATTCCCTATCTCGTTCTCTTCCCAATCACGGTCTGTTCCCTCTCATAGTCTATTCCCTGTCACGTTCTCTTCCCAATCACGGTCTATTCCCTATCATGGTATATTCCCAATCACGGTCTATTCCCTATCATGGTATATTCCCTATCACGTTCTCTTCCCAATCACGGTCTATTCCCTATCATAGTCTATTCCCTTTCACGTTCTCTTTCCAATCATGGTCTATTCCCTCTCACGGTCTATTCCCTATCACGTTCTCTTCCCAATCACGGTCTATTCCCTCTCACAGTCTATTCCCTATCACGTTCTCTTCCCAATCACGGTCTATTCCCTATCATGGTATATTCCCTATCACGTTCTCTTCCCAATCACGGTCTATTCCCTCTCATAGTCTATTCCTTATCACGTTCGCTTCCCAATCACGGTCTATTCCCTATCATGGTATATTCCCTATCACGTTCTCTTCCCAATCACGGTCTATTCCCTATCATGGTATATTCCCTATCACGTTCTCTTCCCAATCACGGTCTATTCCCTCTCACAGTATATTCCCTATCACGTTCTCTTCCCAATCATGATCTATTCCCTATCATGGTATATTTCCTATCACGTTCTCTTCCCAATCACGGTCTATTCCCTATCATGGTATATTCCCTATCTCGTTCTCTTCCCAATCACGGTATATTCCCTATCATAGTCTATTCCCTATCACGTTCTCTTCCCAATCACGGTCTATTCCCTCTCATGGTATATTCCCTATCACGTTGTCTTCCCAATCACGGTCTATTCCCTCTCATAGTCTATTCCCTATCACGTTCTCTTCCCAATCACGGTCTATTCCCTATCATGGTATCTTCCCTATCACGTTCTCTTCCCAATCACGGTCTATTCCCTATCATGGTATATTCCCTATCACGTTCTCTTCCCAATCACGGTCTATTCCCTATCATAGTCTATTCCCTATCACGTTCTCTTCCCAATCACGGTCTATTCTCTATCATAGTCTAATCCCTATCACGTTCTCTTCCCAATCACGGTCTATTCCCTCTCATGGTATATTCCCTATCACGTTCTCTTCCCAATCACGGTCTATACCCTCTCATGGTCTATTCCCTATCACGTTCTCTTCCCAATCACGGTCTATTCCCTCTCATGGTCTATTCCCTATCACGTTCTCTTCCCAATCATGGTCTATTCTCTATCATAGTCTATTCCCTATCATGTTCTCTTCACCATCGCTTCTGTGACGAACGTTCTGTGCAGTCTCAGGACCTGGAAGCCCCCAGCACGGTGTTAATAACGTATTCGTTCCTTATTTTTTTTTTTTAAATAACATTTGCGACGTATCTGCCAGTCAGCTAATTCGAAGCTGAGGTAAATGAGCATCGCAATGTTGTGTATTAAAGTAGGCTACAACTATGTTCGGCAGATGTAGGCAGGCAGGCACTACGGACTACGGACTACGGACTACGGACTACGGACTACGAACAACGGACTACGGACTACGGACTACGGACTACGGACTACGGACTACGGACTACGGACTACGGACTACGGACTACGGACTACGGACTACGGACTACGGACTACGGACTACGGACTACGGACTACAAGGGCGTCACTGCTGTTCTCAGAACCCATTAATTTTGCATGGAGTATTGTGGAACGACATTAGGGCCATAACTCAACAATGCTACATTGTCGAATTATGACTATCTATTGCCAGCCTGCTTGCCTGCCTGCCTGCCTGCCAGCCTGCCTGCCTGCCTGCCTGCCTGCCTGCCTGCCTGCCTGCCTGCCTGCCTGCCTGCCTGCCTGCCTGCCTGCCTGCCTGCCTGCCTGCCTGCCTGCCTGCCTGCCTGCCTGCCTGCCTGCCTGCCTGCCTGCCTGCCTGCCTGCCTGCCTGCCTGCCTGCCTGCCTGCCTGCCTGCCTGCCTGCCTGCCTGCCTGCCTGCCTGCCTGCCTGCCTGCCTGCCTGCCTGCCTGCCTGCCTGCCTGCCTGCCTGCCTGCCTGCCTGCCTGCCTGCCTGCCTGCCTGCCTGCCTGCCTGCCTGCCTGCCTGCCTGCCTGCCTGCCTGCCTGCCTGCCTGCCTGCCTGCCTGCCTGCCTGCCTGCCTGCCTGCCTGCCTGCCTGCCTGTCATAGTTTCCATTAGGCTAATTTTAATTGGACATTGATGATATAATGACCGAATTAGTGTGACGCACGTGAACTGTTCCGCCTTTTAATACTTGCAAGTACGCCAGGGGCAGCACAAGCTCAAAAAGGTATGTGTTTTATATGCTAACGTAATTATAGTTTTTACACATGTACAGCGTCTGTAAATTACCACAGGTCTTTATTCAGATTCAGCGAGGTTGATGTGAATATACGTCGACGTCATACAGGAAACTGTTAACAATTACCTTGGACTGACTACACATATGACGTAATAAAAAATCCGAACTGTTCCACTCATCTTTTATATATTATCCACTAGCATAAATGCAAACGTAACTCTTGATGAAACTTGCAAGGAAACATTCGCAAAGAAAAAACGTGAGTGGAGATGCCGGGGATTGAACCCGGGGCCTTTCACATGCAAAGCGAACGCTCTACCGCTGAGCTACATCCCCGTACGTCTACGTCACTATCAATTATCCACTATAAACGGCCGAGGGTCTTTCGCTTCGAAAACGAGGCGGTTACGTACTGAGCATGTGTAGTGTGTACGCATGAGCGTAAAGAACAAGACTACTTGATGTCAGTGTTTATGTTTGTGCTGTTGCTGCTGTTTTATTTTATTGTTTAATCATCTGCTTCTGTACATTATTGCTCAAGTTTTTACATTTATGTTTTAGTGAATCGGAGAATCACGTTAATGTATGTCCCGGCAGAACCCCTTACAAATCTAGTCTCGCTTAACCGACTGTCTGTCGGCTGCGTTGTAGCGCTTACATTTTTCCGGCGTTATAAACTTTCCGATTGACATTTCTGCGCATGCGCGATAATTGTAAAATCATCAATGTGCAGCGAACCGACAAAGCATTTTTTGTATAAATGCCTCGGGCTGTTCGTTAACTCTGCTGTGATGATTACTGTGAATAGTTGCTTAAAATATCGTTCTTCACTGTCACGGATTATGGCGCACTATAGCACGTGATTTACGCTTGCTAGCAAAACATACCTCAAACCTTGTTTGCCTCGTGTTAATTAGCGACAAATAACTTGGCTGAGAGGTTACATACATCCTAACGAACAACTCCTAGTATTTATATCATAAATACTTTGTTCTTTCGCGGCACTTTGATGATTTTACATTTATAGCGCATGCGCAGAAACGTCAATCAGAACGTTTCTAACGCCGGAAAAAATGTAAGCGCTACAGCGTAACTATACCGAGAAGACAGTCTGGTGACTTTGCCAGCTTTTGATTAGTATCCGCGTGATCTCAACAATGGTTACTGGATACTGGTTAAACCGGCCGTAATTTCTATTTTATAAACAACTGCAAAATTGTATTTCTATTTATTTTGTGTTAATATAAGTTTAATTTTGAAAAGATTTTTTTTATGATACAGCATCATTTGATAAAAAATGTATCCTTATAATTTGTATGCTGGTTAATCCTGCCGTAATTCTTGTATTATAAACAACTGTTGTATTTTTACTTATTTTTCTGTTCAATGTTGAATACTTTTCATATGATATCAGTATCTTGTAAAAGTATGTCGTTATTTAATTTATATATCGTAGATGGCCTGAGAGCAAATCAGCGTCTCTACCCTAATCTGGGGTAGGACATAAGGCCGCCCTGGCGGTTACAACTGCAGCCAATTAAGTCCCCAGGCAGAATTGATGGACTTAAAAGTGCTGCCACCTGACGGAGCCTGGGTAACCGAGTCTATTACAAATCTCAACTGAAGCTGTGACATTTCACGCGACACAAATCATAAACCTTGCATCCTACTGCCGACCCCCAGTTGTCGTCCCCTGTCCCGTGAAGCTCTCCACATTATTCATACAGTCAAACTTGGAGGCGGCTGCCTTGTGGCGTGGGAATGAATGTCTGGGCGTGGGATCCGGACCAAGTTACCAAGTGAGGGGACCATACGCCCAGACCAATACAACAGGGTCCTCACGTGGTTTCCCCAGAAACGTTCCCATCCAGGAAGACAACGTCTCTTGCCCTAAAGCAAGGACAATAAGTGATTTCGTGGGGCAGAGGTTTTAGACTAGCCGACTCAAAGCTCTCACTTGAACACCATCGAGCACCTGTAGGAAGTCGTCTCCAGAAATGTGCATGATACAACAACAAGCAGGTTGGGTGTTCTATGGCAGTTGGTGCAAGAAGCATGGGAAACTATCTGTGATCACACCGTCCAAAACTTGTTTTCTTTCAATATTTATTCGCATAAACAGTATGTACAATAAATATAATACGAATAATATTATCACATGTATATCGTCAAGCAAAATGAATCGACCTTGTCGGCCGTATACATGTAATTAATGTCACCGCAAGCTTATCCAGAAGGTGGGACATGTTTTGATAAATGTATTTGTTGGGGTGCTACTATGTAAAATTTTGAAATTTTGAAATAAACCTTTGGCACACCATATATTGATCCCATACCTGTTGTCAGGTGGGGGGCGGACGTGCGAGTTTACCTCTCCAGAGGTCCTGTCGATGGTTATGATTTGTTGCTTACGGGCGAATTAACGCCGCACCAGTTAGCGTTATGATAAGGAAACAGTATTCGTATTAAAATTATTCGTCCAAAACTTGCTACACTACATGCCTCGCCGATGTGTTACTGTGGTTGCCGCGTAGGGGCATCACACGCGATATTGATATTTGTTTATACTAAGTATGTATTCATGTTTGCTATCATGGTTTTCTGTTGTTTTAATGTAATATTCCACTAAAGTGATTTGTTATAATGTGCATTTCATATTATTATTATTGTTATTAGCTATTGATTTCCCCAATTTGTTTTTTAATTATTCACGTTTTCTTTGACAAATAATATAAATTGTGTGTGTGTGTATGTGAATATATGTATATATATATAAATATATTATATATATATATATATATATATATATATATATATGTATATATATGTATATATATATGTATATATATATATATATATATATATATATATATATATATATATATATATATATATATATATATATATATATATATATATATATATATATATATATATATACTAACATAACGACATTAATGAAAAAGCCATACGTCAATGGCAAAGTGTCATTTATAGCATTAGTTATCCATAAATGATATATTTACTCACATTTCATGATATTAAAATGAATTTGTGTCCCTCTTTTGAAACATAATTTTATTCAGTTTCGCGTTTTCGAAGAACAAAAGTATGTTTAAAATAAATAAATACATTAACCTGCTTTTTGGGTCTGACAAGCCATTCAAACTTCAAACACATGTGGATAACTGTTTTGAAAGCCAGCAGACGAAAATATAAACTAAGAGTCCAGGTATTTACAAATTACTCGCCTATGTTCCGGTAGCCCCAGAAGGAATACGGATAGTGAGACGATTCCCACCGTGTACTGTTAACCACTAGAGTTCACACTCACAAGAGTTACTCCACTCATAGTTACACCTCGTCAGAAGTTCAAGAATAGCATTTGGAAGTACATAATGAAATCCATATGAATCACCATAAACAGGACAGCTCACAGTCGTTGAAGTAATTTCCATCATATCTGGTAAAACAAGTGATTTAGAACCTAATAAACCAAGTGTCCAACGAAATAATGAGATCTTTTAAAAAGAATGGTTAATGTTATTTGCCACATTTATTGCATGGCCAGCCAAAAAGGTTTTCGTCCTCCATGGTGGAACCTGTTGTAATCAGTTCCCCATGAGAGGTGTGCTGAGTTAGATGTGAGATGTAAGACACCCCCAAACTGTCCTTTTATTTTTGTGTTAGGAAATACAAATTGAATTGGAACTTTTCGAATCTGATTTAGAAATGAGGACGAAAATATGCAATGTCGGCATTATTTTCGATAGAAACCCTAAGAAAATTGTGTAGCTGCAGATATGTTTGCTAGACACACACATTTATAAATGTAAAAGAAACAACATAAAAATGTGAACGTCTATTTCATCACTCTAGGGTTCATCATTTACCTATGAACTGTACTGAACTGAACTGAACTGAACTGAACTGAACTGAACTGAACTGAACTGAACTGAACTGAACTGAACTGAACGGAACGGAACGGAACGGAACGGAACGGAACGGAACGGAACGGAACGGAACGGAACGGAACGGCACGGCACGGCACGGCACGGCACGGCACGGCACGGCACGGCACGGCACGGCACGGCACGGCACGGCACGGCACGGCACGGCACGGCACGGCACGGCACGGCACGGCACGGCACGGCACGGCACGGCACGGCACGGCACGGCACGGCACGGCACGGCACGGCACGGCACGGCACGGCACGGCACGGCACGGCACGGCACGGCACGGCACGGCACGGCACGGCACGGCACGGCACGGCACGGCACGGCACGGCACGGCACGGCACGGCACGGCACGGCACGGCACGGCACGGCACGACACGACACGACACGACACGACACGACACGACACGACACGACACGACACGACACGACACGATGCCATCATCTCTATATTGTACTACTATAACGGAATTGTTTTCACTTCTAAAGTTTAGCAAAGGGTTCCACATATTGTGACTTAGCTCTCACACACGCACGCATGCACGCACGCATGCACACACACGCAACCATACGCATACAGGTACACACATACGCACGCGCATTCGCACACACATGCACACATTCACATATAAACACATACACACACATACATACACGCACACATACACATGTACACATGTACACATGTGTCTTTAAGGAGACTGATATATATATATATATATATATATATATATATATAATATTATATATACGCACGCCATTTAAGGAGACCGATATATATATATATATATATATATATATATGTATAATATAATATTGATGTATATAATAAATATATATATATATATATATAATATTGATAAATATATAATATTTATATATGTAATATATATATATATATATATATATATATATATATATATATATATATATATATATATATATATATATATTACACATACACACAGTCACATACCCTGGTGGAACGCTATATATTAGTTATAAATCACATACTTTAGTTTCAAAAACAAATTTTATTTTCACGTGGTCCAGTTTGCTACGGAAAGTTCACATCTGTATACACCGGAATCAACGCATATCTGTGTACACCATGAACCTAGGTTCATCCTTAGGGTGGCTCTTATGTTTGCGACGGCCAGGCAATCTTCCCATTGCCTCCATCAGCAAACTCTTTTTATCTACAGCCAACAAACACTTTTTTTACAGGAAATGCAATGCACGTTAGTTATAACTTTGTTTGCCAGTTTAAATCTACATGAAACTGTAGAAATACAATGTAGTGGAACTAGCTTAAATATGTACACACACGAAGGCAAAAGAGGGATAAATATATCCAAGTCGCGAAGCGTCTTGTCCGAGGTTGCGAAGCAACCGAGAATGATAGGGGGTCCGGGGTCATGCCTCCCGGAAAATTGTTGTAATTGAGAATGCCAAATACGTGATTTCCTGCCTTTTTCGCTTATATAGTTAGCACCTATAAGTATAACTCTTCGAAAGTGAACTATATTTTAAATAACAATATTTTATATTTTAAACTTTCTTATAATTTTTTTATTGGGGTTTACAGAGAGTCTCAAGATTCTGTCACTATTATAAAAATGGACATGGTTGTGGTATTGTAAAATTTTATTTCAGCCATAAACAGCAGTCACAAAATAAATAGTTCAAGCAGAACTACATTTCTGTCCATTTCTATATGCGCTCTTTTTCTTCTCATTGTACCTCCAGCACTTTCCTCGTCTGAAAAATGCGGCTAAATTCATTCCTACCCAATACGTAACAAACGTTTCCATTGGCCATTGGATATAGTCACTTCCTGTTAGCTGACCAATCAGAAAAGTTATATTATATGCGTCTTGTGTAGTCTCCGCTCGGCTGCTCTCAGCACTTTACGTGTACCGTAGATGACTCACAGCTGGCAACAAAAATCTAAATATCGTAAAAAAGATAAACGATTCTTTTGCGGAAGATTGCAAATCAAAAGCGGGAGATCGGGAGAATGGGTTTATTTTGCTATATTCCCGGGAGATTTCCCGAAAAATCGGGAGACTTGGCAGCACTGTACATATACGAACAAGTCGCATATGTACATACGAACATACCTACGTCATATTTGTACCTACTTGGTGGGTCACAGTGTGATTTGTCCCCGGCCAGATCGACGCATGTAGTCCCGACTGGACAAGGATTACGGCTACAAGGGAAGTTCCCTGAAACAAGAAGCATGTGTAGTGCAGTTGACGCTATTAGCGAGGCATTGCGCAGAGTAAATCGTAACTGTTTATTTGAAATACACATTAGCTGTATATTCTACCACACCGCTGCTGTGTTAATGTTATGTAGAAATGTTTCAAAGTAGCAACATTATTGCTACATTGTATGCATTTCCATTGCATTTATGGATACATACATTATTTGTTTTTCCATACCTACACAAAGACTGGTACAATGTCTCTGTATAGCGATACGACCAAGTCACATATGTACATACGAATATATCAACGAAATCTTAGTACCTACTTGGTGGGTCACAGCGTGATTTGTCCCCGGCCAGATCGACGCATGTAGTCCCGACTGGACAAGGCTTACGGCGACAAGGGACGTTCCCTGAAACTAGACGCATGTGTAGTGCACGTTGACGCTGTTAGCAAGGCATTGCGCAGAGTAAATCGTAACTGTGCATTTGAAATACACATTAGCTGTAGATTATAACATACCGCTGCAAACACACATTATGCCTAAGAAAATAGTATTGATGCTATATATTTTTCTACTTGTGAATTATATTTCCACCACCAGATACCTAATAATAATTATGTTTTGACAAGACACTGTATTAATTATCGGGACAATAAATCACTGAAATTTAAACAGAATATGTATATAATATGGGAAATATATGGTGGTAGAAAAAGAAAGGTTTGGTGCATTTAAAAATAATAATATTAATATGTTATTTGTAATATGTTATTGTTTAGTTATTATTGTTAAAAACATCGTTTATATAATATAAGCTTGCATGCTTGCAGTACACGCGGGATGTTTATAGAACTATTCTTAAAATAAACAATGTGACATCATCGAACAACACGTAATTTCCATACCCCTTTTATGACAACCCGGGTAATTGACAATATTAGTTAATTATGCTGACACATTTAAAAAAAATTGTTTTCAAATATTACCTGTGGGCAGCATATATTTTAATAACATTATATTGTGAAGCGCCACAAACAATTATGGATTTGGCGCTGTGTGAAATAAAATATTATAATTATATTATAAGAAAACTTAACATTTTCTAAAGACATTAGCAATGATAATAATTAATTATTACTATATTATTTGATTAATTAAACTATTTCGCGCGTGTGAATGCAGTAAATAAAGTTTATAAATATTCGCGCTCACCACCGCGCCGCCTAACGTTATTTTGTGTAAAGGTAACTTTTATAGCGATGTTACGGTAACCGCAGTCTCCGAAGCCGAAGAGCCTGAGTTGCTTTGGGATCTGCGATCGAGTTGCTTTTGTGAATTTTCTTCGTTATGCAATGCAAGTGATTTTATTTTATAACATTGTGTATGTATATGTATGTAAGACAAGTGAGGAGAAGATTGGCGGCTGCTGGCAGTCGTTTTCATGGTTAAGTCAGAAAGTACATTGACACCAGTCGATGCCGTCTCTGGACTCGTTGTTTCTCTTCTCGTCATTTCAATTTCCCTTGTCCCTTCACCAACACACACATCTGGTCTGTCTGACAACACAGGCCTTTGTCTTTGTGGCTGAAATCTATATCCAGCCACACCTGAATCCGTGCTATTTCCGTCAGACGAAGAATAAGAAAATCCATACCAATACGCCATGTTATTATTTTACATATATGTTTATGTTACTCTTTTGTGAGCGCAAAGTCACATCGGTATCCGACGGAGTTGCTAAGAAGTAGTACGACAATCACAGGCCTATCAGTGGCGGCGAGTTTGATACGTCACTGTTTTTTTCTAAAATGGAGTATTCCATAGACTTTCTATGGCTATATGTTCTACATTTTTTTCTGCTAAACCGCTCACGTTAAAAATGTGATTGAGGTTGGAAATGGTTACTTTGTCTTAGCTCTATTAGGCCCATATCACCAAACCGTTGCATTTTTCTCCCCTTTAATGCCTTTAGTGAAATAGTTCCGTCGAGATTTGTAGTTTTACTGACATGTCTGTCATTGCATTGTGTATAATAGCTTCAGGCGGCCAATAAAAAGTGTTGGACGGTGCGTACTAATGTTTCGAATAACCCATAGCAACGCATCGGGCGACCACTGCACAGGCTTAGTACGCGAAAGCAAGACTTCGGGCGGCCGACACAAAAGAGTAGCCGTCTTAATTGCATTGTTGTTGCAATGTTTTTGCCAGCAAAAATACCAATCTTATTCTTTTGCCAGCAGTGTCCAATTCGCTCCTCGTTTGCCATAGTAGTATAAGCACACCAAGGATAGATTCGATGGGCGGCGGCGTCCAGTAAGAAACTAAAATCGTTATTTCCTTATTGTAACCATTGACAAATACTCAGACACATAATTTCCATGCATACACAAACACTGGCACGATGTCTCTGTATAACGATACGACCAGTCACATATGTACTTACGAACATACCTAATTCATCTTTGTACCAATGTGTTGGGTCACAGCGTGATTTGTCCCCGGCCAGATCGACGCATGTAGTCCCGACTGGACAAGGCTTACGGCGACAAGGGAAGTTCCCTGAAACTAGACGCATGTGTAGTGCACGTTGACGGCATCAGCAAGGCATTGCGCAGAGTAAATCATAACTGCGTATCCTAAATATATAATTACTGTATAATCTAACTTACCGCTGCAAACGTTACGTAGCAATGTTTCAAAATATCAATATTGTTGCTACATTGTATGCATTTTCTTTCTATTTATGGATACATACATCATAATGGTATGCAGGTATTGCAGTACCTCAGGTATTGCAATACCTCAGGGAGTTTGACGCCTCTGTCATGCAGAGTTGTAAACCACTGCCTTGTGGTATAGGTTCTTGTCAGAACCGAAGGCTAAGGGAGCAAACCCTAACCAGAAAACCATGTCACTGTGGCAGCATCAAGGGCGGTTGGTGTATGGAACTCCCAACATATCTCGACCAGCCACTGCAGGGACAAATAGTTTGCGCCTGTCTTGACATGTTCTTGCCGGTGTGAGACCTCTATTTGTTCCCCGAGAGAGTGTCGCTAGTAACTTGCAAAAGCCAGCGGCACTTCAACACTTTTTTGCAAGCAGCCTCCATGAAATGTACAACTGCACGAAATTCCATACAGGATCGGCCGTCGCCCGGGTTACCAAGGACCGCGCTGCTCGACCTCATCTTCCGTCGACAGTGGAAAATCAGCTAGGAAGAAGAAGACCAAGAAGACAACTACTGACAATTGGACAATGGAACACCAGGACTCTCCTCGACCGAGAAGGAGCTAACCGACCAGAAAGACATACGACACTAGTAGCAATGGAACTTGCTAAATACAACATCGACATCGCCGCCCTATGTGAAACAAGGTTCTCAGAGTCTGGTAGTCTCAACGACTTGGAATACTCTTTCTTCTGGAGTGGAAAACCCGAAGGAGAAAGAAGGGAGGCCGGAGTGGGCTTTGCTATCAAAAAGGATATCATCACAAAGCTGACAGAAATGCCACGGCCAGTAAGCGACTGAATCTTGACGATGACACTACCTCTGAACAAGGACAACTTTGCTACAATTATCAGCGTGTATGACAAATGACAATGACAAACCCAGATGAAAACAAGGAGGCCTTCTACAACCAGCTGGCAAGTGTGCTCAGTGGCATCCCTCGTACAGATAAGCTACTGCTGATAGGAGACTTCAATGCGAGGATAGGAAGAGATAATGACAAGTGGCCCTTGGTTATGGGCAAACATGGGATTGGGAAATGCAACTCCAATGGCGAGCTTCTACTGGCTCTGTGCTCTGAGTTTGAACTGACAGTGACGAACACCATGTTCAAGCACAAGGATGAACGCAAGACCACCTCGTTCAAAACACTGGCATATGATCGACTTCATCATCACGAGGTGTCGGGATAAGATGGACATCCACAGCACCCGAGCTATGCGTGGAGCAAACTGCTGGACCGATCACCAGATGCTGAGGTCAAAAGTGGCTTTTAGAATACGACAAAAGCACAACAGGCAAAGGACAAATAAGCCGACCAAGCTCAACACTGCAAAACTAAGTACCATCAGCCATAGGGAGAGTTTTGGGCAGGAGATGGACAGTGCTCTCGCCCAATGGAGGAGAAGGAAAACTCAACACTAGACGAGGAATGGGCAGCTCTGGAGCAGGTCGTGTACAACACAGCCAAGACATACCTTGGCAAGCCAGACAGAAAAAACCAGGACTGGTTCGACCCCAACGACCAGGAGCTACAGATTCTTATGAGCAGAAGAGACCAAGCCCACCATAGAGTGTTGCAAATCCGGAGCACCAGACACACCACTGCAGCATACAAAGATGCATGCAGACTGCTACAAAAACACACACCGTGCACTGAAGTCGGACTGGTGGGAAAAGAAAGCAGTGGAACTGCAGAGAGCTGCTGACAGAAACGACATGAAGGGCTTCTACAGTGGACTGAAGGAAGTGTGGGGACCCAAGGAGAAGCGACCTGTTCAAATGAAATCAACAGATGGAATGGAGACCTTCTCTGACAGCAAGAGAGTTGTGGCAAGATGGAGTGAACACTTCCAGAAGCTACTCAATGTCCCTGGAGGCATAGATCACGAAGCTCTAGACAACATCCCGCAGCGCATTACCAAGACAAGCCTCGATGAGATTCCAACTATGTATGAGATGGCTAGAGCAATCGCCGGCCTGAAAGATGGCAAAGCACCTGGAGTAGATGGAATTCCTGCCGAAGTATGGAAGCATGGAGGAGACAATCTGTTCAGAAGACTGCACTAACTAATCACCAATGCCTGGGAGATGGGTTCTGTGCCACAAGCATGGAAGGATGCCAGCATTATAACCATCTACAAGAAAGGTGATCGAACAGACTGTGGGAACTACAGAGGAATCTCTCTTCTTTCCACAGCAGGCAAGATCTTCGCCAGGATCCTCCTCAA
The DNA here is from genome assembly GCA_964017155.1 of Oasisia sp. SBJ-2009. NCBI lineage: Eukaryota > Metazoa > Annelida > Polychaeta > Sabellida > Siboglinidae > Oasisia > Oasisia sp. SBJ-2009. The sequence continues at coordinate 32,923,938 of OZ024855.1, read as the reverse complement.
CAGACTATCTACCCACATAACACCAGAGGAGGTAGTTCCAGAAACACAATGTGGCTTCAGAGGTAACCGGAGCACCATAGATATGATATTTTGTCTCCGACAACTACAAGAAAAGTGCATTGAGCAGGACCGACCACTGTACATCGTATTTGTCGACTTCAGTAAGGCGTTCGATACAGTTGGGAGGACTGGACTATGGCAGCTACTCAAGAAGTATGGCTGCCCAGAGAAGTTCACAACAATGATCGAGGCATTACATACAGGAATGATGGCGAAATTTAGTGTTGGAGGGGAAGTCTCGGAATCGTTCAGGGTCACAAATGGGGTCAAGCAAGGTTGTGTACTGGCCCCCACGCTCTCTTCCATCTTTCTATCAGCAATGCTCGACGATGCTTTCCGAGACATTGGTGATGGCGTCTACATACAGTCCAGACAGAGTGCTGATCTATTCAATGTCGCACACTTCAAAGCGAAGACCAAGACTACTCGGATACTGATGAGAGAGCTTCTATTTGCAGATGACAGTGCACTGGTTGCACACTCTGCTGAAGAGATGCAGAAAATAGTGGATGCTATCTTCAATGCGTCAAAGAAGTTCGGCCTGAAGATTAACATCAAGAAGACCGAGGTGCTGTACCAACCCAACTATACAAGAACCCGAGAGGAGGATATCATGGTTGATGAAAACAAGCTGAACTCTGTTCTGGAATTCACCGACCTCGGAAGCACTATATCAAGTGACGGATGCATTGACGATGACATACCGAGGAGGATGGCCAAGGCTAGTGCATCTTTCGGCCGACTACGCCAGAGACTCTGGATCCACCATCATGTGTCCATGCGGGTTACAAGATATACCGTGCAATCGTGCTGTCCACCCTCCTATACGGAGCCGAGGCCTGGATGGACAGTGTACAGACAACAGGTGAAAAAGCTGCATGCCTTCATGATGCGACATCTGCGTTCGATCATGAGGATAACCTGGATGGACAAAGTGACAAACAAGGAAATACTCGAACGGACAGGGCTGCCATCTATGGAAGTTCTTCTGATCAGAAAGAATCTCCGGTGGACTGGACACCTCATGAGGATGTCACCAGACAGGCTACCAAAGCAGGTTCTCTACTCCCAACTGTCTTCTGGTCACAGAAAGAGAGGGCGTCCTCGTCTCCGGTTCAAAGATACCATCAAGAGAAACCTGATGCTGAGAGATATAAAGATCGACTCACGGACATCACTCTCACCGCAGAGAGATAAATGGAGAGCAACAGTCAAGTGATGGAAGCAGTCTTTATCGCTTCGCGACCGACAGCATGATGATGATGATGACATCATTTGAACATAAATGATGTTGTCTGAACATGGCCTCATATGGCCCTTGCTGAAGTCGTTGTGTGTATGTGCGTTTGTGCAAACTTACGTCCATATTCGTACACAAATAAAAAAAATGTTTTGTTTCAAAACAACCCTACATTGTCGTAATACAGTGGACACTATCTCAACGACAAACAAGTAACATTTTCCTACTTACGCGCTTTCTTTCACAAATAAATCTAATTATTTTAAAACTCAAACATCATTTGTCATATTTCAGAGGACACAATTTCCATTACACACCTGTGACAATGTGGTGCTGGAGTGATGTTAACATGGCGTTAACAGTTTTTATGTACTCAAGATCACTGTTGATAATCAACATGGATTTATAGATACACCATTAGATTGGTGAGCTTTTTACGCCGTTACCGAAATAGTTCCGTCGCGCTTTATAGGTTTGAAGACATGTCTGGCATTGTGTACAAAGGCTTCATAAAATAAAAAGCGTTGGACGGTGCATACTAATGTTTCGGATAGCCCATAGCAACGCAACGGTCGATCCCTACGAAGGCATAGGGCGACGAAAACAAGACTTCGGCGGCCTACACAAAAGACAAGCCGTCTTTATTGCATTGTTTTTGTAGTGTTGTTTCTTTCGCCAGCAGTTTCCAATTCGCTCCTAGTCTGCCATAAGTGTAGACCTATACCCACGCCAAAAACAGACTGCGAGGGACGGCGGCGTCAAGTAAGTAAGTAATTAAAGGTATATATATATATATATATATATATATATATATATATATATATATATATATATATATATATATAATAATAATAACAATTAAATTATATATATATATATATATATATATATATATGTGTGTGTGTGTACATATATATATATATATATATATATATATATATATATATATATATATAAGGCTAAATGCTGCATAGGGAGACCAGTGCATATACGACCGCGTACAGAACCCCGGCCGTATATTTTTATTTAACTGATTTTTCAAAGATGTCTAGTTGGAACATTATCTGTAATACAAATATACATTACGTACTATAATAGGGTTATGATATTTTAATGAATAACATATATATAAAAAAATCGGTCTCCTTAAAAACTTTATTCACAGATGCTGCACAGGGAGAGCGGTGTGTTACCGGAAGTTATTCATACTTGTTTGCGGCAGTATATAATTATAGCGCCAGCATAGGATATACAAAATTGAATACAACGATAACAATAACAACATAAATAAATGTATATACATTTACACTTGAGTAGTTTGTTTTCGAGCATGTTCACTGACGAGAAAATGTCGATGACGATGCTCATTTTGCCGCTTGGCCTTGCTCTCTAACATTAGCTCTGTAAACATGTGTTATATAAGTTATTTTATATAAACATATTTACGAAAATCGATATGCGGAACCCAGGTCGCATCATTTCCATAGAACGTGGTAACAATATTCAGTGTCGTAGCCGTATATGGTTAAGTGGCCTATACGGTAAAGGGCTTGACTCGGAATCATAACATCTCACGATCGAATCGCAGCAAGTACTTTTTAGAAATGGTTGTTTTATAATTTTTTAACTTAAAACTGGTAATTGTTTTTAAAACAAATGTGACATTATTAAGGGTTATATATTTCAACGTATGCGTGGTAAATGCATTTTTGTTTACAAAATTCTACCTTATTTTATATCTAAGACAGCTACAATAATTTCAACTTATAATGTGAAAAAATTTGTGGTTAAGATAAAAATATTATGCAAGCCACAAAATGATTTATGTATTATTAATAGCCGAAACTAATAACAAAGAATATGCATTTCCCCACATATCCAAGCCTAGACAAGGAAGCTATTTTGCCCATGGGTTATACCCTGAAAATGTTACTAAGTGGTAAGTACTACATGGGCGGGTAAAGTTGTACAATGTTTTCGAAACAGTCCTATGCCTGTACTTCATACATGAGGCCGTGGCTATAATTTAAGTACATGTACGAGTAATAATTAATTAACCTAATTTACATAACTAATGGTAATAATAATTTTTGTGGTGGAAAATTGTAAAACCTAACACATTTTCTATGGAGATAGGTGGTACCACAAGCTGCGTGTACTTCATACATGAGGCCAGGGTATCATTTGAGTACAAGAATGAGTACACTTTTTTAAACTATACTTTACTGTACTACGCTACGCTACGCTACGCTACGCTACGCTTTACTATACTATACTATACTATACTATACTATACTATACTATACTATACTATACTATACTATACTATACTATACTATACTATACTATACTATACTATACTATACTATACTATACTATACTATACTATACTATACTATACTATACTATACTATACTATACTATACTATACTATACTATACTATACTATACTATACTATACTATACTGTACTATACCACTATAAGGGAATTGTTTTCACTTCAATAGTTTACCAAAGGGTTCCACTTTTTGTGACTTAGTTCACACACACGCACGCATGCACACACGCAGACACATATGCATACACGTACACACACATACACACATACACACATACGCACTCGCACGCATACACACACGCACACATTCAAATATAAACACGCGCACACACGCACATACACACACGCACGCACACATACACATGTGTCTTGAAGGAGACCGATATATAATTATATATATATATATATATATATATATATATATATATATATATATATTATAATATTATATATATACGCTTTTTAATGAGACCGATACATATATAATATCTCTGTATACACATGCATGCACACACACGCAGGCACATACGCACACACGTACATACACACTTTCACATATAAACACGCACACATACACGCACGCACGCACGCACGCACGCACGCTCACATACACATGTACACATGTGTCTTGAAATAGACCGATATATATATACATGTGTATATATATATACATGTATATATATATATATATATATATATATATATATATATATATATTATATGTATTATAATATTATATATACGCTTTTTAATGACACCGATATATATATATATATATATATATATATATATATATATATATATTATATAATATTTTTGTATATATATATACACACATACACCCACCTTGGTGGTACATTATATATTAGACATCAAGCAGGTATTTTAATTTCAAAACGAAATTTTATTTTCACGTCGTCCAGTTTGCTAGGTAAAGTTCACATCTGTATACACCGGTTTTAATGCATATCTGTGTACACCATGAACCTAGGTTGATCCTTAGAGTGGGTCTTATGTCTGCGATGGTCAGGTAATTTCATATTTGCCTTCACTGCCAACAAAAACATTTTTACAGGAAATGCAATGCATAAATGTGTACACATACGAAGGCAAAATGCACCGATCACCTACAGATGAATTTCAGTAGCAATATATTATAATTATGTGTGTTGTAGCGTCACCGGTGTGTGTGTGTGTGTATGTGTGTGTGTGTGTGTGTGTGTGTGTGTGTGTGTGTGTGTGTGTGTGTGTGTGTGTGTTTGTATTTGTGTGTGTGTGTGTGTGTGTGTGTGTGTGTGTGTGTGTGTGTGTGTGTGTGTGTGTGTGTGTGTGTGTGTGTGTTTATGCTTGTGTGTGTTTGTGAGTGTATGTATTTGTGCGTGTGTGCTTGTGCTTGTGTGTATGTGTATATATGTGTGTGTATATGTATGTGTGTGTGCTTTTGTTTGTTTATGCTAGGGTTTGTGTGTGCGTGTGTATGTGTGTGTGTGTGTGTGTGTGTGTGTGTGTGTGTGTGTGTGTGTGTGTGTGTGTGTCTGTGTGTGTGTGTGTGTGTGTGTGTGTGTGTGTGTTTATGTTTGTGTTTGTGTGTGTATATGTGTGTATATTATGTATGTATGTGTGTGTGTGTGTGTGTGTGTGTGTGTGTGTGTGTGTGCGTGCGCGCGCGCGTGCATGTGTGATGGCTTTAAGCAACAAATGCAGCAACAAGATAATGCAGACAAGTGGTAGCTGTTCAATGTTTGAAATGTAAATGCGTCTAACTGGTGTACGGGTATACCTGACGTATGTTACATAATGGCGATACACTGATACCAGAAGAGAAAGCCAAGACCGCAAATGTGTAGTTTGTAGACATACCTTCTCACCATATTAACGATGAGGTATGTTAATAAATGTGGAGAATAATATTGTTGTTGTTACTGTCTTCATATTTGTTAGGGTATATAAACCCCGGTATCACGTTTTAAGGAATTGCGACTGTCACGTCAGTAAAACATACACCGCGTGAACACGTTTATGCGTGAATTGTGTGTATTGTTTTGTAGTTTGGCTTAAATTATGTTCTGGTTTTTTTCAGTATACGACATCAGCCATATCCTTTTTGCAGCAGCAGCAGCAGCAGCAGCAGCAGCAGCAGCAGCAGCAGCAGCAGCAGCAGCAGCAGCAGCAACAACAGCAGCAGCAGCAGCAACAGCAGCAGCAGCAGCAGCAGCAGCAACAACAGCAACAGCAGCAACAGCAGCAGCAGCAGCAGCACTGCACACTGTACATGTACTGTCCATGTATGTTTGTTGAATAAGTGAATTAACCGGGTTTCGACGCGGCGGCAAGCGACAGCGAAGAGACAATCCCCGTTCCCACGTTCGATATTCCGGCGCCCATGGCCTATGCTCCGCATCAGATCACACGCTTACCTTTTAATCCGTAAACCTCAACTTCAATCAGCGCGAGGGCCTTTTTTGGGCCCCTCATGAAGATGCGGACGTATCTAGTACGCAGCTGCGCAGGACAACCAACGTAGTTCATATCCCCCGCCTTTACGGGACCATGGATAGTGTTGCACTTTCCTTGAACCTTGTGGTGTTCGTCAGACACTTCAAAATGCACGTCCTTCACGCCTCCTGCAACACCCAGTATGTTAAATGTAGCATGTCTCCTGGTTTTCATGGGGCATTAATGGCATACATTATAAATAAAAATATGTAGACTGTTAAAAAGGTAAATAAACACCGCGCCGCGCATAAAGAGCGTGATTACGTCATAGGCGTGAATCAGACGCGGGTTTTACTGGTCGGTGCACGACGCATGCGTCGCCGACTTCGAGCTCGGCGACTTCAACCGCCGCCAGGCTCGCAGTCGGGTGCAGTACGCCAGCAGGAGTCTCACCGGAAGTCGCCCCGCGCAGTCTCCGCTCAACCGGATGTCACGTGCCACGCCGCCGCCGACCAGCTATGTGCCGATGACATCAACGCCAGCAAGGGGGTATCTACCGCAGTTTCCGGGGTACGATCGCGTGTCTCCGTCAGTTTTATATAATAATTACGTCCCACAACCAATGACTGTGCCTCGCGCTAATATCACGTCTCTTCACTATCCCAGATGGTCGCAAACGGAGCCGTGTTTCACGGCGAGTTCACTTCCGTTTTTCCTTCCGCGTTGATTGGTAGCGGGAGATGAACTTGATATCGCAACGTGCAACTAATAGTTGTGTAGCATAATTAATTTCGTCGCCATGGTTGCCACTATTGCAGCACTGAGTATAGTTTCGGTAAGACTTTTGTGGCACTGAGCAAATGCTACGAGTTGTATGAAAATTTCGTATTTTTCTTGCATAAATACACAGCGTATTCATGTATGTAAAATGCTGATGTGTATTATCTTGATTAAATGTTGAAACCGTTAATTTACTTTGCGTTCATCATAATATCCCGAGTCAGATTTTCGGGGCAAATTAAATATTAAAATAGGAAACAAGAGCTATCACTGCATGAATACATCTTTAGCAGTAGAAGACGAATGCTGCATTCACGTAATAACATTACAATAGCATACACATTGTCCCCGTTTGTAATATATACGATATAACATATCGTTGTCAGTACATTGACAAGCTAATGAGCTAAGGTAGGTAAAGAAAGATCTTCAGAAGACGACTAATTATACTATATTTGTGTTGATTAACTTCTTACAGATATTGATTTCCCCGTACAATAGTATTATGTTGCCACTGCCAACCACGATAACGTCTTATAACGTTATAAGATAACGATGTTTAACCTTTCCAGTGAGATGCTTTGCTAGGTTGTGGCTGCCTGCTACGTATGACAGTATAATATTATAACTGTTATAATTGACATATCAAAAATACACTAAGCATAGGCTTACTTATAGGCAATATTAAAAGGTAATCACATGACGGCGGCGTTATACTATATTTGCACACAAATACAATAAAGACACGGATTTAGTTCCACGCACACTGCCTTTTTGCATGCTCTGTAAATTTCCGGCCGGATACCCCAAGTACCGATCAAGCCATTTTCACAGGAAGACGTTTTCCCCGTCGTCACTAGATGGCACTACATGTAGTGGACACTGGTGACTGAACAAACACATTAAATAAAATATGAATTCCAGTAAATAAATAAATTAAAACGGAAGTGCTTAACATAACCAGTGGGTGTTTTAATTAAGTATAAATGACAGACTACAACGTTTGACAGTAAATTGAAGTTGTAGTTTGTAGTTCAGTATTTATAGGTAATACGAGACTTGCCAATTTAGCTGCGCAGAATCCAATGCATTTGTCAACCAAATAGTGCTGCAATGATTTACGGCAATATTTTTATTAAAACTATACATTCTTGAATGCATACTATAAAATACCAATGTGTTTCCAAAAAATGTAGTATGACACCACAATTTCAGCACGATGTTGTTATATGTTTAGGCCGCGTAAGTTGGTTATCATTAGCTTTGCGCAGTGGCAGTACCATAGCCAATGAGGTTTATCCGAGGCGTGGTTATTGCTAGTTGAAAACTATACCCAATACCCCGCACTGAGGACCTGAAATATGGTCCTATGTGCAATTTTTGACTGCTCCTACGGGAGCAAAAATCAACAAAAGTTTCATATTAATATAACTTTTATTCTACTACATGATCACATAACTTTTTTGGTCAGATTAAAAGTATTTCTGTTGCAATGTATCTACTTTATACCAGCTATAAATTAGCTTTTTTTATGTAATTATTGAATTCCATTGACGGACCATTACGGATAGCCCATTTGTATGTAGGAGCATGTATATTCCTGAGTATTGTTTATTAACATTTGCTACTTTACGCATATTATAAGTAGAGGATATGTGGTAAAAATATAATACGTTTATGGCTTAAAGTGTTCCTAGAGTTAGTGTTAATTAATTATTATTTTGCATATGTAGTAATTTACAACAGTAGAAGTATGTTTGCATATGTGTGTAATATGCTGCTTTACATAATGTATCAGTCTTTTTAAAATTGTGATTGGTTATGTTTTGATTAAACAAATATAGGTATTGTTTATTGTGTGAGGCATACTATTTTAATACTCTTTTTTACAAATGTATATTATGTCCTGAATGTATGTATTCTGCTGTATGCTTGTGTGAAATGATTATGCATATTTCTGGTTTGTGTTATCTGCCAATCTTGAAAGTATGCGGGTAATGTTTTATGTTTATATTTATAATAAAATGATAATATAATTACAATAAGTTGGTATTCAACTTTGCTTAAACATTAATTCTATGTTGGAGCTATATTTATTTGAAAATATTATTCTTACAAGTTTTTTGCAATTTGTTTATTCAATTACATGTGTGTCCCTAGATCAGTAGATGGTAATTAGTGTGAGGCAATATTATAGAATTATAGAGTGAAATTTTTATTATAGTTTGAATAAAATTTCCTTTAACCTAGTTATAGGTCCAAATGTTCGAGAACATCTGTTTGCTATTTTATCAATATGTTTAATCCAGTTTAAATACGAGATTAATGTAAAGCCCAGAATGTTAAACTGGTTAAATCTCTCGATATCTACACTGTCAATTGTTAATGTTACTTCATCAACCTATTTGTTAGGCATTTGACAATTTGTTTTGTTTTATTAATATTTTAATGATAATGTATAATAATAATACAAGTTTTATTGGCAACTCAACTGATTTGGATTGACATTATACAATAAAATACAATTAACGCATCTGTATGTAGTTTTAGCTATATGTTTATTATAGGTCTTTATTAATCAAATATTCAATATTCACTGTGTTTCTGTCATCCGTGAAGGTTTTAATTGTATTTGTATCATCAAGTATCATGAGCATAAGTTATCTTACCTCAAGACCGGTCAGTAGTTGCCCAAACTGAGCACTGAGACCATCTCAAGATTCGTTTTCTGATGTTGTAGTTCTCTATTTATGTATTTCTTTCATGTTTTGTTTTTATATCCGGTTTTTCAAGGCTGGTTAATTTGAAAAATTGTAATTATACAGGTCTGGTTGACCTCTCCAATCTCTCCAGAGGCGTGACTTCAGTTCGTTTAATGTTCTGGCCTGGACTGTGTTTTCTGAAAGGGAGTTCCACATTTTAACCACACTGGTCGAGAAGAAGTGGTGTATGTAGCCAGTTGCTCTCTGTGTTTGGAATTTTTTGCTGTGCCCTCTTGTTGTACCACTGGCTTTTTTGAACATCAGCTTTGATGGGCACTGTGGACATCTGCAATCCTGGTTTTCACCAGTCTATTCTTTTGATAATTTTGAATGTCTGGATTATGTCTGTTCTCTGTCTTCTGAAGTTGAAGGTAGGAAGCCGTAATTCTATTAGTCTGTTGTTGTATGGTAGTCCCTTTGTTTCTGGCACAGGTCGTGTTGGCCGCCACTGAACTTGTACAATGAGGTCTCTAATTATTTTATAGTTATGCATTGATATAATTATAGTAAATAACAATGTCAGTGGCCCTAAAATTGATCCTTGGGGGACGCCTCATTTTATAGGTAAAGTATATCATTGTACCTCTTCTAGTCTTACAGACTGCTTACAGGTAGTTGAATATTATTGCTGTGAGCTCCATTCCAATGGCTCCTGGCTATCTCACTGATCGGTTTGGGTTAAAAATAGAATCCATGTTTGTCACTCTTGCAACTCCATACATATTCCATTTCAGTTGTTAAAAAACAGTCAGGTGACACTGTTTCATATTATACTGGAAACATAAATAAAAAAGAGTACAAATAATTACAGTTAAATCTTTAATTATAATGACATAAGATTATGTGCACTTCATAGACATCCCAAAAGGCATGACTAAACGACAGTCCACATTCGACTGGCAAACTGCTCAAACTCATCCACTTCTACATAACAATAATAGTAATAACAATAATAAATATCTGATTGTCTGAGATAAAGTCCTTACTATGACTACCACCACCACCACCACACAAATATGTATTAATCTAAACAATCTACCAGCCAAATGCAAACAACCCCTCAGCCATATATATATCATGAAATGTTTGCAAGTGTGTACATCTATCATGAGAAACTGTTCTAATGTGTGTTTTAAAGATCTCTGCACTGCATGCATTCTGAATACATACCGGGATAGTGTTCCAAAGTTTTCCAAACTTGTAAGCAAATTTACACTGGCCTAAAGACAAGTTGTACTTCTTGACAGGAATATTTGTGCAGTTGCAAGTGTGACAATCATATACACTATTGTTTAACGCAAACGGATCAGTGAGGTAGCCAGGAGCCTTTGGAATGGAGCTCATAGCAATACATCTAACACAATAATATGCAACTAACTGTAAGCAGTCTGTAAGACTAGAATAGGTACAATGATATACTTTACCTATAAAACGAGGTGTCCCCCAAGGATCAATTTCAGGGCCACTGACTATTATTTATTATAATTATATCAATGATTTCCAAAAGCCAGCATAACTTGTGCTCATGATACTTGATGACACAAGTACAATTAAAACCTTCACAGATGACAGAAGCACAGTGAATATTGAATATTTGATTAATAAAGTTGAGTTGCCAATACAACTTGTGTTATTATTATACATTATCATTAAAATATTTATAAAAGAATTTTTTTTTTCAAATGCCTAATAAATAGGTTAATGAAGTAACATTAACAAATGACAGTGTAGATATAGAGAGATTTAACCAGGTTAACATTCTGGGCTTTACATTAATCTCGCACTTAAACTGCATTAAACATATTGATAAAATAGCAAACAGATGTTCTCGAAAAAATTGGACCTATAACTAGGTTAAAGCATATTATTCAAACTAGAATAAAAATTTCACTCTATAATTCTATAATATTGCCTCACACTAATTACCATCTACTGATCTAGGGACACACATGTAATTGAATAAACAAATTGCAAAAAACTTGTAAGAATAATATTTTCAAATAAATATAGCTCCAACATAGAATTAATGTTTAAGCAAAGTTGAATACCAACTTATTGTAATTATATTATCATTTTATTATAAATATAAACATAAAACATTACCCGCATACTTTCAAGATTGGCAGATAACACAAACCAGAAATATGCATAATCATTTCACACAAGCATACAGCAGAATACATACATTCAGGACATAATATACATTTGTAAAAAAGAGTATTAAAATAGTATGCCTCACACAATAAACAATACCTATATTTGTTTAATCAAAACATAACCAATCACAATTTTAAAAAGACTGATACATTATGTAAAGCAGCATATTACACACATATGCAAACATACTTCTACTGTTGTAAATTACTACATATGCAAAATAATAATTAATTAACACTAACTCTAGGAACACTTTAAGCCATAAACGTATTATATTTTTACCACATATCCTCTACTTATAATATGCGTAAAGTAGCAAATGTTAATAAACAATACTCAGGAATATACATGCTCCTACATACAAATGGGCTATCCGTAATGGTCCGTCAATGGAATTCAATAATTACATAAAAAAAGCTAATTTAAAAACCCAAAGTAGCCCCTAAGATAACGACTATTTATTAGTCATAATAGGGGCCTCCTAAGTCAATTATTTTACAAACTAAATTTTAAATAACTATTGCATCACATAGTTGCAGTTACAAAATAAACACACCTACTCTCGATTTATCCATCTTTCGATCTATTATATATAAGGTTGAGTAAAGTTTATTAAATTGTCGAAACATAGAAAACAGCGCCGAAACGACCAATATTCATCTGTAGGTACACAGATGTACCACTTCGTCGATGGAATTTTCTGCGAGTTTGTTTTCAAAACGCTGCCAGTGCGACTGAAGTATCCCGCCGAAACTACCAATTTTTACAATTTTTGAAAACGAAAAACGAAAAACGAATTCGTTTTTCGTTTTTCTTACTTCACTTTTGAAAACGAAAAACCAAAAAGGAATTAGTTTTTCGTTTTTCGTTCGCAAATTTGAAAACGAAAAACGAAAAAGGAATGCGTTATCCGTTTTTCGTTCGCAAATTTGAAAACGAAAAAGGAAAAAACGGTATATACTGGCCGGCCCGCGAGTCGATAGATGCAGATTTTTTACAAATATCTGAATAAATATTTGCAAAGTTGACCGATATTCAAAATCTAGAATACTTATTTTATTACACTTGTGCAAATAAATTGTAAAAACATTATATTTTGACGAAATATTTACAAAATATACACCGAGAGACGAAGTCGCGCGAACAAATGTCCGTGCCGCGAGTCGAAATGGTAACGCGGTGGTGGTAATAATTACAAGATTTATTCAAATTTAACCACATTCGGCATCCGAGATTGAACTCCAGATGGCAAGTCAACAAGGAAGCATTCGGCATATTGAGAATCCAACTCATATTATTATGTATATTCCGCCGTTTTGAGTTATTTGTAGATGTTGTTTTTAAATACGCCACACTCCCCACAGGGACCATTACGCAACGGGGGCCGATGAGTACTTCGTGTAATATAAGTTGTTTATTTTGAAAATGTATGTTCACAAACATCTTCTTTCATCTTTGTCAATCAGATTGTTTGTATAGATTCCAATTGTACATGTTTTGCGCATTGTGTGTTACATCTGGCGGTAATTATAAGCGATATCGCTTAAGTTAAGTGTTCGACTCGCGGCGGTGTTCGACTCGCGGGTCATTGCATTGACTATATACACGGACCGGGATGCTCCAATAACAGCAACAAATTTCAGTTATATGGATTCCCTTTTAATAAGAAAAGATTGGCTACATGGGAAAGTAATGTGAATCGTGAAGGGTGGAAGGCGAAGCCAGGAATATCGAAATTGTGCGAGGTAGGTGTCGACATAATTTTACGTAGCCGTAGCCGTAGGTTCTACTACACTAATAACACTGTCATTCGAAATTTCTCGTGTAAACAAACAACGAAATCGAAGTGTCTAGGCGTACGTGAGCCGTATCTTTAGACCCGTGGCCTAACCGTACGTGAGGATGCGCGCACATCAATTTTTTTATTCTGCGCATGGATGTTGCGTCCGTCTCGTCGCATCGATATGGCGGAATTACACGAGGGAACGATGTTATCGATATGTCAACTTGCGAACAAAATAAAAGGCACAAAAACTCACGTATATTTAGAAACTGAGTGCCAAAAGAGCTACCGTTCGTACGTACATCGACATGCAAGCGCGGAAAAACTCACATACTTTTAGATTTGTTTGCTAAAAATACGGAATGCACGCGTGAAAAAAATTCACCTAGGCACCTGCCTACTTTTAGATCTGAGTGCTAAAGATACGGCAGTAGAGCTTATATAATATAACATGCAGTTTTCACGTACTTTTGGAATTGATAGCTACTAAAGATAAGGCTCACGTATGGAAATCATGCGCATATTAGACAAAGATGCTAAAAATAGAGCTCACGTAACTGAAAATAATAGCATATACGCATGCGCAGAATGAATGCCGTACTTTTAGACTGACGGCCTAAACGTACGGCTCACGTACGCGTAGCCACTGCCAACAAACAAGGCACATGTTTCCATACGATGCCTAAATGCCTGTTGTTCATGTAATGATATAAACAAGTTATACTTTGAAACTGGTTAGACTTAGAGTGAAGTACCTATAATTTTACAACACTAACAAGACCAAATACCCAAAATTGTATTATCAAGAAAAGACACTAGCCCCGTCACGGTTGTGTATATCACCATCAGGCATCACGGATTATGGCGCAGTGAAGTATTTATGAAGTATTTATGCTTCTCAAAAACCGGTTTGCCTCGTTTTTAACTTTGTTACATGTTTATAGACGTTCATTGATTTGCTTGCTGTGACTGTAAAATAGACATATTGATTGATTTATTTGTTGGTTGACTATGTCTATGAATTACTAGGCGTCGTGATTATGAATGGGGTTGGTAAAAAAATCTAATTTTTCTACTTCGCTCTTTGACTTTGGTTTTGATTATGTAGCAAAGGCATAAAGGAGGTACAGGAATGTATGTTGCGAGTTTATGTTTATTAAAGTTTTATCATACAGTCTGTTAAAGGAGAATTGGCTAAGTTAACTACATGTTTATACTAAATCAACAGTTCCTTTTATATATTCAGCTGTTATTCAAGCGTCTACTAAATGTAAGGGGTCATTCCATGTCAAATCAATCACTCAAAACATCACCCGGCTCCAATTTTGATGAAATTTAGTACAATTGTTGGCTCATGCGAGAATATCAAAATAAAATAATAATCTAGGTCAAGTATCATGGAAGATATAGGTCACTGAACTTTGACCCGATTTGCATACTGACCGCTACAGTAATGCCTGTAACTCTGCTATTAAACAAGCTAGTGAAACAAACAATATATCATTGGAAAGCCAATAAACATGCGCATATAACTGTAATAAAATTAAAACAATAGTATAAATAAGAATGTTGTAAATTTCACAATTTGACTTTTAACCTCAGGTACCCAATAAATGTATCCTCTCATTTTGCAAATATTTTGTAGACAGTATCCTATGCTATTGCAGAAAAGTCCCTGAAAATATTAGAGTGGGCAAATAATCAGTTTCAGAGATACATCAAATTAAGTACACCCGTGGATGTAAAATTGCACCAGGACAGCATTATATACCCCAATACAAACATTCGGCACAATCTCTGATTTTGCTAATATTTTCCATAGAACATCCTATGCTATTGCAGAAAAGTTCCTGAAAATATTGGAGTGAGCAAATAATAATGTTCAGAGATACATTAAATTAAGCACAGCCGTGGATGAAAAACTGCACCAGGATAGCACTATATAATCCAATACCAACAGTCTCTGATGTGTAAATCATATATGTATTTGTGCTCACTAATTATACATTTCATTATTTCACCTTTTTTAGAACACTTCACATATTATCTCTCAGTCTACTGAAACTGCAATCATCACACATGAAGCTGATCAACTATCAATATAGTTCAATCTGCAATGCTTACCATTTCTCTGTATGCCACAAATCACATAACAGTACAGACACAATTGACATGTGCATAATTTCAAATGGTCGCGTATATTTATTTTATTTCAGGCACACTTCGAAACCAACCAATTCGAATTACACCGCCTTGCCCTTGATGGGAAACATAAAACATTAAAACAGAATACAGTCCCAAACAACCGGGTCAGACCGAGACTAAACCGGGGAGAACCGTGGCCACACCGGGGAGCACCGTGATAAACCGGCACCAAACCGGGCGACACCGTGGCATATCCTTGACACTCCGGGAGTCCGGGGTGATACCGTGTGACACCGTGTCTACATCGGGATGATCCGGGGTTCAAAACGTGGTGACACCATGGCGACACCGGCAATACCACTGTATATATGAGACTAAAATATGTATACAAATGATCCAAATCTTCACGGATCACTCCGGAGCACCTGGAATTTTGGCCGAGGTACACCGTGGCCAGAACCGGGACAGTGGGACTTAGGCTTTAGGCTCACCTCATATCCCATTGCATTTGATTTTTATTACTCGCTGTAGTTTTCAGTTGTTCGTAGTTTGTTTGGCAAGGTATGGGTATGCTATAAATGGTACTTGCTCCAGTTACGAAGAACAAAACCGTAAAAACTTCCTCCAAGAACCACTATCATTCAAGTAATTTTGGTAGTGTGTTTTAGCAAATTAATCAAAATCATTATGTTAGACATAACATAATGAAATAACACAAATACTTAATTTGCAACAATTTAAGAAAAGACTCACGCCGTTGTTCTTTTCTTCATACTTGTGAATAGTTATTGCAATGTTAACAAATAATTACTGTTACTTTGTACTCTGTCTTATAAAGCTTATTACGGTTACTAGATAGCCTATGTGTTTCCATTTGAATAGTAACATGACGTCTGCTATGTCCATTCAACAAAAGAACAACTCACAAACCATGACATTGTATTATCCTAAAGCAATACTATATATATATATATATATATATATATATATATATATATATATTACTATGATCTTGTTGATAACACTGTAATTCAGTCATTCAAACACTACCATTCATTCCATACTAGACATATTAAATTTTGGAATACACAGCAGATATTCACCCAAGTCAGTTATATTATAAGAGGACAACTTGTATTGATGAATGTGTATGTCCTAAAATAAATGATATACTTATAAATGTCAAGTAATTGTAGCATATTTTTACATGTGCTTGTGAGTTACGGGTTTGAGGGGGAACATTATTTATGAAACTTGTTCCACGGATTTATTGATTGACTAGTACACCAGATCATCACAAAGGGGAGTATATACATAATGTGTACAAATGTACATGATTATATGTACGATCTTTATTTAAAATGCTGTTTAACAATAATATATGAACCCCATTTTCATATATGTGTGTATGTATCAGTACGTGCAAGTTCTGTTGAGTCTACAATAAATGTATTTATTTGAAGTGAACTGAATGTTATTATTTTCTCATGTAGATATGTTAATGGTTTTCAAAATTGTAAATAAAAAGAAGCTATTTCTATTTTATTTTCATTTTTTATCCAGGTTTACCTATGAAATACCACATTAATGTAAAATACTTGAAATATAATGCTAGAAAAGAGGTGAACATTGCAAGTTTTTCTTGTCAAACAGACGCTTTGCATATATCTGATATGTTTAAATTAATGTCAGTGAGTGGACTGCTAATAAGGACAAGTCTCTGTACAATGGCTTGTAGTGAGGTTCCTGTTACCTGTTCCTGAGGTAGCTGCTAATTACAAAAAGACATCATCCCGTTAACAAAGTGCCAGTGTAAACCTTATAATGATATGCTGACTCTCCACCATTTTAAGGCTACACACGAAATATCCTTAAAACAGACATAGGTGATGTGGGCAACGTTAATTCATTTGGGGACATGCTGGCTACAAGTCATTGTGAAGTAGCAAGTATGGTTACTTTCTGTGTAGCGTACAACTGTACCAACCGACAGAAAACAGGATCCGGAGTCTCTTTCCACTGGTTATACAATATATAGCTTAGGTTATTAATCTTTGCGAACATATTTATGTTCCACTGCCATTAATTTAGGAAATTAATAGTTTTAAAACATTACAGTCATATGCAAATTGACCAACACTAATACATGAAATTACCAAACTAATTCTGTTTAGGGGGACATGAAAGGGAAACTGGTCATTTTAAGGAAACCTGTTAAATTACTGTGACACCCCTGCTATTAATTTTTGTTGTAGTTTGCCTAATTGTATTTATTTATTGTTATTACTATTGACACCATATCATTAGCTAGTTGACTATCTTAACATTAATACTTTTCTACCTTCTACCTTTTCTACTACTGTTGTTGTTAGTAATGTTGGCAGCTCTGTTTTGTTGTTGTTTTCCATATTCTCTCATCCACTTTGCATGGTCTGTTTTTTAATCTGTGGAATTGGAGGATGGACTTCAGTTGGTTGATTTTAAATGACCTTTTTTTGTAAAACACCACAACAATTGTGGATCTGATAGAATAACAAATTAAATAGTACTAAGCGGTACTCACCCCTCACACAGTGAGACACTGTAACTGCAAGCTTGTTGATTTGTTTCAGACAGACATATTACTGAGGCAACTGTTTGAACACATTGTACCCAATTAAATAACACTGGCTAACTGATGTCAGTAAATAAATAGCGTGATAATTGTGTAGAAAACTTGGTGCAGTCCTATGTATAAACAGAGACTGCAGTTGCTTTCTGCCTGGCAATAGCATGACTGTCACCAGCCCATGTTGACTTCAAAGTATCATATGTCAACTGATAGCAGCCAAGCAATCTTCTTCTACTGGGGTGTTCTATTTATATCTATGGTTAAATATAATCACGCCGGCTATTCGGTAATATTCGTATGGTAAGTGGTGTGAAAAGCTGCTTGCAATTTCTTTGGCCGAATGGAAATGTCACGGTTGTTTACAACACCATCACGGTTTATGGCGCACTGAAATCCTGTGCACTGCATTGGGGTTTCGAAAATATCTGGTTGCTTTGTTCATTTTAGTTTGTTAAAAAAATCCTGCAAATTTGTAGACGTCCTTTTCCCAACAGTGTCCGATATATATATATATATATATATATATATATATATATATATATATATATATATATATATATATATATATATATATATATATATATATATATATATATAATAAGAGCTATATTTAATCATAATGACGCTCAAACTAATATGAGGCACGAAAATGGACATAGCAGCATCCAGCAAAACGCACAGCCTCCTCACTACATGACCATGACAGTACGTACAATAATCGGCAATTTGACGGCATCATATCAAAGATCCGCTACATCTACGTTACATTTCGTTAGGGTTGGAATGGTAAAGTGCTAAAACAACAATGGAAGATAAGCTGATAGACAGGTTTAGTCATATCATTCTCGATTTATATCATGTTCACGTTAATCACGCCACGATCGGAGAACGAACGTACCACCGTCCTAGCCTGGACGCTGCACTGACGTTAACTAAGCATTGCTAATCCATCCTTTCCGTTATAATTAAACTTCCCTAAACTTCCTACGAATGTTTCTCAACATGAAGCCGAACCGTCCAATATCACATCATATCCATGTGTGCACTTATTACACATAAAGCACCTCCAATCAAGGCATAAAAAATGTAATACGTCATGTGGTTATCAGGTGCCGAGACCGAAAATGGGGTCCAGGTTTTCAGTTGGCCAAACTCTATGTATCTAAGGCTCTGGCGTGAATTACTTATCAGCGCCCCCTTGCGATCTTGTAGGTTGCCCATTGTTTGCGCATCACGCAATATACATTAGTCACTACGCATTACGGATGACGTACGCATGGATGCCTGTCTTAACTCGTTTTTAGGTGGGATTTGTCCTACCGGATAAACGCTTTTTAGAAGTCAACATCGAACGTAGCATTAGCATGTTTGCCAGTACTTGGATCAAACGCTTGACTGTAAGCGTCTTATTCGTTGATTTCTAGCTACTTTTTTACTGTAACGGCGTTGTTGCACGAGATCACGTATACAAAATAATTTCGATGGATTTTCGGATATCAAGAATACATTGTCCGTTGCTGTGCATGTCATTATATGCGATGTTTATAGGACATGTTTGATAAACAGCTTTGTGTGTTGTGGTACAGCACGCAGTGCAGCGAATCGTCACATGCTTATTGGAGACTGACCCTTTCGTGTATTCGTGATGATGATTCCGTATATGGATATGATGGTATACAAGTCGACCTCCCACCAAGGGTTACTCTGCCAAGCCGTCCTTGCGTAAGTGTCCTTTAAACCGTCTACGGCGTTCGAAGCTGCACAATGATGACAAGGCACAGTGCTCTGAGTGGCTGGCTTCCTCAGAGCCCAGTTCACGATCTTCCCTGTAAATGAGTCGTATTTTGGATTTTCTGGAAAATTTTACATCCCAATCGTACAGCGGTTACCGCCACCACCGCCGCAACCACCGCTACCACCACCGCCGACGCCGCCGCCGCCGCCGCCGCCGCCGTCGCCGCCGCCGCCGCCGCCGCCGCCGCCGCCGCCGCCGCCGCCGCCGCCGCCGCCGCCGCCGTCGCCACCGCCACAACCACAACCACAACCACCACCAACACCAACACCAAAACCACCAACACCACCAACACCAACACCAACACCAACACCAACACCAACACCAACACCAACACCAACACCAACACCACCACCAACACCAACATCACCACCACCAACACCACCAACACCAACACCAACACCATCACCACCACCACCAACAACAACAACAACACCAACACCATCACCACCATCACCACCAACACATCTAAGATGAACTATTTAGCGCCAAGATAATATTATCTTAATACATTATGAATAATGTGATATGGGCAATCATATAAGAATACGCAAATTCGTAATCCTGAATTACTAAAGGAAATGTTTTAATTTATCGCCACTTAAAGATTTTAAAATTAATGTTCCTTATATAATGGGAATTGGTAAGGTGATTTAAATGTAGTCAGCCAACTATGAAATCCTGTAAGGGACGTTATTCTAGTTAGCCGATTATAAACATACGTTGTATGAGTGGATGCTATTCTAGTCAGCCGACTAATAACCACTGTAAGTGATGTCATTCAGGTCAGCCGACCATTAACTACCGGAAGGGATATTATTCCGGTCAGCCGACTATTTACCACCGCAAGGGATGTTATTGGGTCAGCCAATGGTCAGCCGACTATTAACCACAGAAGGGATGTTATACCGGTCAGACGACCATTAACCACATTACGGGATGTTATTCCGGTCAGCCGACCATTAACCACATTAAGGGATGTTATTCCGGTCAGCCGACCAATAACCACAGTAAGGGATGTTATTCCGATCAGCCGAGTTTTAACCACCGTAATGGATGTTATTCAGGTCAGCCGATAATTAACCACCGTAAGGTATGTTATTCTGGTCAGCCGACTATTAATCTTTGTAAGGGATGTTATTCCGATCAGCCGATTATTAACCACTGTAAGGGATGTTATTATATCGGACCGACTATTAACCACTGTAAGAGATGTTATTCTAGTCAGCCGACTATTAACCACGGTGAGGGATGTTATTCTAGTCAGCTGATTATTAACCACTGTAAGGAATATTATTATAGTCAGCCGACTATCAACCACTGTAAGGCGAAGTTATTTTTCTGTAGTCAGCCAACTATTAACCACTGAAGCTAGCTGTTGTCTCGCGCTATGCTTTCTTTGGGTCAATGCACAGTGTGTTATTGCCTTAGTTCTAAAAGTTTTAAGTTACGTATTTTTATTCACCTCTAGCCTTATGTATCCATTTTTCCGGAAGAGTTCCGTCTCTCAGACCTTCCAGCAATTTTAATACGGGGTTGTATGGCCTGGGTGGTCCCGTTGTCGGTCTTACTAGAACAAACATACGAGTAGTAGTATTATTGGTATTGTCCTTAATACTAATAATACTTATTGGGGTCATATATATATATATATATATATATATATATATATATATATATATATATATATATATATATATAACTTGGATAACTAGAATAGTGCAAAGATACAGACAGTTGGTAGGGAAACTGAAGAAGACAAGAGTTGAACAGATTATTCTCTCAGGAATCTTGCCAGTAATCGGAGGAAGAGGAGCAACCTATAGAAATTGCAAGAGGATGGCAATCAATGCTCTGGTGGAACAGATGTGTGAGGAGGAAGGGGTTGGATTCTTGGATTTGTGGAGGCGCTTTGTTGGGAAGGAGGACATGTACGTGAGAGATGGCCTCCATCTAAGCGGAAAGAGCGCAGCAGTTTTCTCTAAGAACCTGCTTCAATCTACGGACAGTGGAACAAGTTGCAATTATTTAAACTAGATTCGCAGGGGGATTCACAGAGAAGCCAAATACTGGAGGCACAGATATAACGGCAAAGAACAGTCTGGAAAACTCTACAACATTTGGTTATAAATGTGTGTGTTTAAATGCAAGGAGCATAGTAAAAAAAAGAAATGAACTAAACATTATGGTAGAAGATCCTCACATAATAGGTATAACTGAACCTTGGGCCACCCCCCGATATATCAGATGCCGAATTAGGAATGACAGGATATGTCATGTTTAGGAAAGATAGAATAGGGAGAAGGGGAGGTGGCGTTATTTTATATATTAAAGAATCCATTCAGGCCTACGAAATTAAATTAGAAAAAGAAGCAGAATGTGAAGAAGCTGTGTGGTGTAACTTAGTTACAGGAAACTCAGCATTAACTGTTGGGTTAGTTTATTGAAGTCCAAACATAAGCACAGATGAGAATGAGAAAATACAAAACATATAGGAAGGAAGTCAGTAACCGGGACTGTATAATTATGGGGGATTTTAACCATGGGCGTATACAGTGGAAATCCCTACAGAGTACTGGGAGAGATGATCAAAAGTTTTTAAATTTAGACAAGTTTCCTTACCCAAACATGTGTTAGAACCAACCAGGGGTGAGAACGTATTGGACATAGTTTTGAGCTCACAAAAGGAATGTATTGATAATGTCAGGATATGTGAGCCACTGGGGTGTAGTGATCACAACCAGATATATTTTATCATCAAAGTAAAAGGAAAACAGAATCGTAAAATACGGTACAGGAAAATTTTTCACAAAGGAAGATATAAGGACATGAGGAAACATTTAGCAAAGATAGACTGGAATAACACACTGGAGAATAAGACAGCAACAGAATGTTGGAATATCTTAAAGAGGGAAATTGACTGCATTGTCGAACAATTTGTCCCCTTGAAAAAACAGGGGAAACGGTCAAAAACGAAACACTTATCAAAAGAAGCCATTAGAAAAATCAAATACAAGCAAACGATGTGGAAGACATATAGACATAATGGAAGTGAAGAAGACTATCAAGAAGACATTTATAAAGAAGCTACAGCTGAAATTAGAAATTCAAAGAGAAGCTATGAACAAAAATTAGCTTTTAATATAAAACATGACAGCAAGAGTTTTTATGCGTATGTTCGAAGTAAACAGAAAGTTCAGGATAAGGTAGGACCTCTAGAAGGTAGTGATGGGGACATAATAACAGAGGGATTCTTAATGGCAGAAAACCTAAATGAATACTTTAGTTCGGTGTTCACCAGGGAAGATACTAGTGCATTACCAGTACCAGAGACTAAATTTGAAGGGAGAGAGTCAGACTATTTAGGACAACTAATTGTAACACCAAAAATGGTAGCTAAGAAAATAAGGGATATGAAGGAAAATAAGTCACCTGGAGTGGATGGGATTCCTCCCAAATTACTACTAGAAATTGTAGAAAAAATCAGCATACCACTTGCAACAGTGTTCAATTTATCAATAGAGGAAGGAGTAGTTCCATTATAATGGAAAGAAGCAAACATCATACCATTATTTAAAAAAGGATCAAGAAGCAAGTCAGAGAACTATAGACGAGTTAGTTTAACATCGGTGGTTCGCAAACTATTAGAAAGACTAATTAAAGATCACTTAGTTGATTTTCTTGTTAAAAATAACTTGATTAACCCATCTCTACATGGGTTTCTAAATGTGAGGTCATGCTTAACAAATATCTTATGTTTTTTGGAAGATGTCACAAAGTGGGTAGACGACGGTTCACCAGTAGATATAATATACTTAAATAAAGGCCCATGGCATAGACAATGGTATGATTAACTGGATAGAAAAATGGCGCGTTGATAGAAGACAAAGAGTGGTAGTTGATGGGGAGGTTTCAAACTGGAAATCGGGATCAGTATTGGGACCTATTTTGTTCTTAATATATATCAATGATTTGGATGATGATATAACAAGCAAGGTGTTGAAGTTTGCGGACGATACAAAAGTGTTTAGAAAAATTGAAAGTGATGCAGATAGACAGCAATTACAAGATGATCTAAATAAGTTGAACGAATGGTCTGAAATATTTTTTTCTCTGTTAAGGAAGAGAGAAGGACTAGAGGACATGGAATTACATTAGCAAAGAAGCAGTGTAGACTAGATATTAGAAAATTTTCATTTCACAAAGAACAGTAAATGAATGGAACAGATTATCGGCTGATTGTGTAGGTGCTAGTAGTGTTAATATGTTTAAAAATAAAATTGACATGTACCTAAGAAGGGCTGCGTACATTTAGATAGATAGGTTGGACTCTCGATAAGCCAAAGGGCTTCCTTGTCCACCTGCCATCTAGAGTTGATTCTCTAGGTGGCAATCTTGTTAAATCTTGTTACACTGTGACGCATAGGCATACGTCAAACAGAGCTAATCCATCCGAGCTGGGACTCTTAATCACACAGCGCCCTCACACGGATGGTATGAATACTTAAAACAGATACCGTAGTAAATGACGAGACGTCCGAGATTGGGCGAGATCTGTGCGCGTTTGGTTCCATCGGGGAGGGGAGTGCCCCAGCTCATATCTAATAGCTCTGCCTCAACGTACTGGATACGTAAATTAATGTATCCAGTACGTCGCGATTTGCTTACGTTACAATACAAATTATACACGAGGCCTTCGTGAAGTCTTGCCTATGCCAACTATGTTGATAACGGTTAAATATGTGAATTGCAATATGAAATCACCTAGAGCAAACATTACTGTACATAGTTGACATTTTATAACGCCTCTGCCTTAGGTTTTTTCTTATATACTTAATATACTTAAACGTTAAAGCTATGCGTTAATTGTCGCGATATAAATATAATTACATTTACATCATGAAACATGTAGCTAATGCTGTGTATTCTCATACCTATAGAAATGGGCGGCGTGGTCGTCTGGATTACAAGGCAGCTTTCAGTGAACGGCACAGAAAGCATCAGGATACTCAAATGGGATAGTAAGAAAACTGCAGCCGCTGAAACATATCACACGCAAGTGTGTATACATCTAAGTAAGTAATTGTAACATTTATATAGCGCCAATATCCTTGAAAATTAAATTCTAGCTCAGATACAATCAAAATACTTTGGCGTAATCATAAACGGGGACATTGAGTCGTCATTGAAACATGGAACCTCCTACTTTGTAAAGTGGAAAAGCAATTCCAAACAAGATTTTTTACAAAATATGTTTAGAATTATTTTTGTATCAAAATAGGCTAGATTTTGAGAAGATTTAAGTGTAAAATAGGGAGTTAATTCCAGATCGTTGGCGCCGCTAGAGAGAAAGCACGTTTGCCAATACTGAGCTTAGTTTTAGAAACAAAATATTGTTTGGAAACGGATGATCTAAGGGATATCAACTCGCTATCAACTACTACTCTTTGGTGGGGAGGTTCAACCCATTTGTATCAATTCGCCTCCAAGCATAGTTTACAAGGATTATTATTATTGAGCTGGCTGAGGAAACATTTGAAACATATGTCCATATTGTGACTACTGACCTATATTTGTAACATGTAGTGCAAATAAATGGTACGAAAAGCTGGTGCTAGTAGTAAAAGTGTTGTTTGTGTACGAAAACACATCGTCCCGCTAAAAGCATTGATCATCACCGACGTTCCAACCAGTGATCTATATAGGGTCTACCCCTGTTCCCTGTATTTAAGTCTTCATACAGCTTTACCCGTAATGTATAATGTATATAATTATTGCATAATCCCACCGACAAATCAAAATAACATGGCAATACATTTCTTTAAAACTACTTATTTATCCTTACCAGTGAATCGTCGCGCCATTGTTAATAAAATAAAATATGTATAAACTGATATTCCCAGCTTAAATAATGTTTTACAGTAGCTTGGACAGCGCTCAAGACACGTTTGAAAACCGAACGTTTTAATATTGCGTAACGCGAAATTCTCGTGTAACTGTTATTCCGTCACAGAGAGTCAGCCGCCTCCCGGAAGACACAGGTAAGTCGTCGCACGCAGACTACGCGCTCAAACTTCCGGCATTAGCCACCAATGGACCTTGTGCACTATGTCTTCAGTATCTGGGGGGGGGGGGGCGCTAAATCATTATGGGACACTAATAATAATAATAATAATACAATTTTTATATAGCGCTAATTCCCGCATGGCGGATCGATGCGCTGCACGAGAAAAAATACTTAAATTAATGTATATTAACAAATAAAAAATGTAAATTATATAAATTAATATAAATCGTACTAACTCGCAAATCTTTGTATGTAAATTATATAAATAAATTATATTAAACACCGCTTTTAAGATGTATAGTACTAAAACAAGGTATGCAAATTATATATATTCATATAAAATTAAAACGCTTTCTAAAACTCTGTACGTAAACATACATATAAATCTATAAATTAATCTAAAACATAAACACTAATTAAAATATTATTACACTAAAAAGATATTATAATGCAATGTCCGTCATTTTAAAACAATTTAAATTAATTGAAATGTCTACTAAAAAGATATGTCTTTAAATACTTTCTTAATATAGGTAATGTCCCGGATGCACGAATGTTCACAGGTAGTTCATTACACAGTCGAGGTGCTGCTGCGCCAAATGCCGAATCACCAACACACTTCTTTGTCATGCCTTGGTGCGGTGTTGGCGCATAGTTCTGGCTTAGGCGTCCGTCACGCTTTCGTGGTTTAACAAGTTCTGCCAGATAAGATGGCGCCAATCCATTCATACATTTAAAAGTCATTACCAACGTTTTGAAGGCGATTCGGCTCTCAACTGGCAGCCAATGCAGCTCCTTCAACACTGGTGTGATGTGGTCATGTTTATTGGTGCGTGTTATTAGCCTGGCTGCATTGTTCTGGACACGCTGTAGCCGAGCTGTCTCTGTTAACGGGATGTTATGCAACAGTGAGTTGCAGTAGTCGAGTCGAGATGTGACGATTGCATTGACTGCACTTTTCGCGGCTTCTGTTGTTAGATAGTGCCGTATTGATGACAGTCTGTATAGATGGTAGTTACATGCGGCGCACACAGCAGTCACATGATCTGTCATCGTCAGATGTTGATCCATGTGCACTCCCAGATTCCTTATGCTGTGTGATGGTGAAACCGTATCATCGCCAATTGTCAAGGAGCAACCTCCGTACACCTTGAGATGATGTTTTGAAGTAAAGATTGTCATCTTAGTTTTTTCATCGTTTAATTTCAGCATGTGCACCGCCATCCATCGTCTGACTTCCCCAATACAATCGGTGAGTCGCCTCGCAGTTTCCACTTGGTCGCCGGGTTTAGCGGGATTGTACGACGCATATAATTGAATGTCGTCGGCATATTTATGATATTTTATGCCATGTCTTTTGAATATCCGCTGCATTGGGGTGGTGTAAAGAGTGAACATGACAGGTCCGAGGACCGAGCCCTGTGGCACACCACTCTGTAGCGGAATAGTCGCGGATGTTTTTGAGTCTATCTGGACATAGTGGGTGCGGTCTTCCAAGTACGTCCGGAACCATGATAACGCCGTTTCACGCACTCCGTACTCGTCGTGCAATAGTGTCAGCAAATGTTCATGGTCAATCGTGTCAAATGCACTTGATAAGTCCAGCATGACAAAGAACATTGCATGATTCTTGTCGAGTTCACTAGCAATGTCATGCTGAACACGCAGTAGAGCAGTTTCTGTACTGTGAAGCATCTTGTATGCTGATTGGTATTCTTCATGCAGCCCATTCAAAGTGAGATGATCAAGCACACGACGAACTGCGACTTTCTCCAAGACTTTGCCGACGAATGCTATGTTTGACACTGGTCTGTAGTTCTTTAACAGGTCTTTGTCGAGAGTGCCGGATTTCAGAAGCGGTTTTACTATTGCTGTTCTCAAAGTGACCGGAAAGAGTCCTTGCTTAAAGCTGTTATTCACTATTGCCACCAGATAAGGAACGTGTACACCTACTGTTTTCTTCAACAGATCAGTGGGGCAAGAGTCCAGGCCCGGTGGTGGTGTGATGTTTATTACGTTATTTAACATATTACTGTGTTGCCCAACTAATCCGAAAAGCTTTATTACTGTGTTGCCCAACTAATCCGACAAGCTTTATTACGGTATTGCCCAACTAATCCGACAAGCTTTATTACTGTGTTGCCCAACCAATCCGACAAGCTTTATTACGGTGTTGCCCAATTAATCCGACAACCTTTATTACTGTGTTGCCCAACTAATCCGACAACCTTTATTACGGTGTTGCCCAACTAATCCGACAACCTTTATTACTGTGTTGCCAAACTAATCCGACAACCTTTATTACGGTGTTGCCCAACTAATCCGACAACCCTTATTACGGTGTTGCCCAACTAATCCGACAACCCTTATTACGGTGTTGCCCAACTAATCCGAACTTGTATTGCGGTATTGCCCAACTAATCCGACAACTTTACTTAGGTGATACTTCTCGACACAAGAAACAAGTGCCACCTTGACATCAACTGCAACTAGGGCCTACTTACGATGTTGAGCTATCGTCCCGGGCACTGAAGTAGAGGGTTCCATGTCAATGTATTATGTGATGCCGTTGTTTAGAAAACGTTTATGTAGAAACAAATTATTCGATATGCGTGGTAGCACACAATGTTACTAAAAACGGACAATTATCTTTCATGGGAGAGCTTTCGCTGACAGCCGTCGCCACTGCTGATGCATTTTCTTACGCCTGGTGTATTAAATAGTCAAATATAGTAAACTCATCGACGATAGATTGATATTTTATATGACGCGTTGGAGGTAAAACAAGTTAGAGTAATTATTAGACTTGTTGGATAGGTGTGTAAGTTCTAAGTTGTGTCTCTAGAAGTCTAAAAAAATCTATTGAAGAACAGTGTTTTTAGGGACTAAGCATAACATGGTGCACTTTATTATACATTTTGAGTTATATGTGCATATTTCATGCACAAAGAAACATTATTTTAATCATAATTTGCTCTCATAACTGGTTGACAGTACATTGTAGGTTCAGCACAGAATATTTAAAATGACACTGGTTCATAACACATTAGTTTTATTTACCAGTGCTTTAGCATGAAATAGTCTTCATAGATTGTTCATAATATTTCATAAAGCAATCCAACATCAATTATGTCAAATGCATGATTGTTGACATTTTATGCAGGGGGCCAAACATATTATATATTTATTCATAATACACTACACATATGCAATCTAAATAACTAATATGCACAGTTCATTTTTCAGTGTTCACACAATCCTGAAGGCCAAGGACATAACTGCATGCGAGACTCTTCATTCTTTTGATTCCTGGATGTGAAAGACGTATACAGTTTTAAGTATCAATCAATTTATTTCAAAACACACAACATTGAAAAAGAAACAACACAAATCAAGAACAATTTAGTCACATGGTACGAATGCTATACAATGATGAAATAACTCATAAAACACGTCTGGTCGATATTGTGATGGGATCATCACTCTGGTACCCCACAAGACACAACCGTCTTGTACACTTCACTCATCTATTCTACAATGCTATGGTGCCATCTTCGGGTCGATCCTTTCCCCAGGCCAACCTCGCATCAGGAATTCACTGAATTGCGCCAACGTCGGATCACGACTAGTGCAGTGACTGGTTTGCGCTGCGCTCACATGCGAAGGATCCAGTTCTTCCACCGGTTCTGGCAATGGCAACCTACTGAGACAGTCCGCATTGCCATGACTTCTGCCAGCTTTATAGTGGATCTTGTATTCGTCCCCACGTGGCGATGCCGTGATCGGAACTTGCTTAAGTTCACCAAACAGCGACACTCGTGGTTTGTGCTCAGTCGTGATCACAAAGCAACGTCCGTATACCTGCTTGTGGAATTTCTGCAATGCAAACATTATTGCAGCTCCCTCCGTATCAAGCTGCGAATAATTTATGTCTGTGTTGAGTGTCCTTCATGCAAATTCAACGGGACGCTCAGTACCATCTCCCATGATGTGCGAGAGCACGGCACCAAGTCCGTAGTTCGATGCATCGCACTGCAGCAGTATTGGCTTATTCGGCTCACAGTGCACCGACACTTCCGCTGACAAGAGGAGTTATTTCGCTCTTTGGAAATTCCGCTGCTGTTGTGGTCCCCAGAACCACTTCTGTCCCCTGCACAGTAAATTGTGCAATGGCGCTAGCAAGGCCGACAGGTTGCACAGGAAGTTTCCGTAGTAGCTCAGTAAACCTAGGAATGCTTGAAGCTCCTGCATATTCTCTGGAGATCTCGCTTTTTGAATGGCTTCCACCTTATCTTGCAATGGATGCAGCACATATTGGTAAATCTTGTGTACACAACCTTGTGTACACAGTCGCCATTATTTTGACCGCCAGATCAATTGTCTGGTTCCCATATGTCGTAAGGGCTAGATACCCGTCGGCTGTAGGGGCAAATAGCTCAGGTGTTTTCGGTATCGACTCTCAGGCAGCAACGACACACCTGCTGCGGTGTCCAGCTGCATATAAAACGTGTTGTCACCAATGCACACAGGCACTCTAATGCCACTGCTCTTCAGTGCATCAACAGTGTGCGTGCTGTACGCCATGAAGTGGTTAAGAAGCGGTCATCTTGTTCGTCGGGTGACCAGTCCGTCACTGCACGCACACGTCACTTGCCATCGCAGACATTTCACAAGGCGATGAGTGCCATGTGAAACGCAACGGAAACATCTTCCCAATTTGAACTTGCATGCCTTTGGTGCATGCTTGCCACGAAAAGTGTTGCCCTGGTGCATGCTGACCCTGTTTTCCGTATCTGTTGACCTGTCGAGAGTACCTCCCCTCACTGTTTTGAGGTGAATCCCATACGATTAACATTTCACTGGAAGATGCGCATTTAGTGGCGCCCCCTGGTGAATGGAACTGCCGTGCGTGGTCCTTCACCATCATCACACTAACAGCAATTGCCACCGCTCGCTCGAACGTTAGCTTCTTCAAATTACTGAGTTTCTCCCGGAGTGCTGCGTGACTGGGATTTACAATGCTATTGTCCGAGACAATAAACGTCGGAACTTCTGCCATGGCGAAGTTGGTTTGCATGAAGCGGACAATGAAGTCAGAGCATAGATATAAATAGAACATACCAGTAGAACTATAGGGGAAAGATTACTGATCTAACTCTGTGAGTTAGACTTTTACGCGATTGTCCCGACGTTTGGAGTGGAACTAATTTTAGACTAGGGTATAAGGGGCACTTTCACGCCCGTTCAGTGTATATCATCATTCTGCATACAATTAATCACATACAAATTCATGTGCAACAGAAACGGGTCGATAAAATTGCAGAACACATTACGATGCCCCCATCAGTGAAATACTAGTTTTAGTGTTAATGCTTAACGAGCTATGCAACACAGTGCAATACACAGTGCGTATAGAAAACTGGTTTCAGGTTAACAAATTATGAGTATACCGCTGCCATATGACCGGCCGATTTTGGATCGGCCGGTCATCGTGGGACGTCGTGGGGCATCGGCCGGGCAAAAATCGTGGCATCGGCCGGGCGCCCAACGCCCGGCCGGCAGATATTTTGGGTTGTTTGCCACAAAAGCGGCACTTGCAGCAACAACAATCAGCATAAATTCATCCTCTGAGTCCGCCATGGTGAACTTTGGGATGTAGGTCACCTGGGCGAGCATATTGAATCCCTCTATGGAAAAAAATCAAACAAATTTTAATTAATAGCGCTTAATTATGAAATCGGCCGGCTGGCCACCGGCTGTGTGTATTCGAAAAATCGTAGCATCGGGCGGACAACGGTCGGCCGGTCGGCCGGTTCTGTTAGTTCCAAAATGACCAAACCGGCCGACGGCCCGATGGTCCCACGACGCCTGGCCGATTTCATTTTTCTGGCGTCGGCCGGCCGGCCGGCTATCGGCCGGCCGACGGTTCAGTGAGTTCCCTGCTTTAATCTTAGTTTTTCCATTTTGTTTACGATAGGCCCCACATGCATATATGAGAGGTCATGTACGATGAAAAGTATATTTAGAAAACATTTAGAACTACATTGAAGATAGCTACAACATTTACCGAACTAAACGTTCAACGTTTAGAAAAAAATCGCTGTTATTGAACTAAACAGTTATGTTCACCGCAAGAATCCTGCGTATATCTGGCAAATCCATCGCAGCGACTCGAAAACCGGAAGTGCAGAATACATCGCCTGCGTCCGTGACCTTTGTAGCGCACCTTTGCTCTCGCGAAGTGCCGCGAGCGCAGGAGACAGTAGTCCTGTATAGGCTGTACGACCTCGTGTTGAGACCAATCCCAACTTGGCCGTCTCTATCGATTCCATGACAAATCGTGCCTAAACCGCTGTTTACACGGGCGACTAGTTGGCCAATACCGAGTTGGCCAAGTAGTCTGCCAAATAGTTGTCCGTGCAAACGGGCCTTAAATCTTCATAAAACTCACTGAACCGGCCGGCCGACGCACAAAAAATGAAATCGGCCGGGCGTCGTGGTAAAATCGGGCTGTCGGCCGGTTTGGTCATTTTGGAACTCACAGAACCGACCGACCTGCCGGCCGTTGTCCGCCCGATGCTACAATTTTTCGAACACACACAGCCGGCCGATTTCATAATTTAAACGCTATTAATTTAATTTCAAATTAGTTTTATTTTTTTCCATAGAGGTATTCAATATGCTCGCCCAGGTGACCTACATCCAAAAGTTCATCAATGCGGACTCAGAGGATGAATTCATGCTGATTTTGGTTGCTGCAAGTGCCGCTTTTGTGGCAATGTCTCAGAGAATCTGCCGGCCGGGCGTCGGGCGGGTATCGGCCGGCCGGCAATATCAAACATATTTGATAACGCCGGCCGACTTCGTGCGGGCATCGGCTCGACGCACGACGCCCGGCCGATGCCACGAGTTTTGGAACTCGCATAACCGATGCCCGGCCGATGCCCTACTACGTCCGGCCGATGCAAAATCGGCCGGCCGGCTTAGTGGGTTCGCGGCTTTAACCGTAATGTATCATTTATATAATTGCATTTGTTTAAAACTACTTATATATCCTTACCACTTATTCGTCGCGCCATTGTTAATAAAATATGTATAAATTGATTTTATCAGCTTAACTAATGTTTTACAGTTGCTTGGTCAGCGCTCAAGACACGTTTCAAAAACGAACGTTTTAATATTGCGTAACACGAAATTCTCGTGTAACTGTTGTTACGTCACAAAGAGTCAGCCGCTTCCAGAGGAAGACATTAGTCTCGCTTAACCGACTGTCGGTCGGCTGCGGAACTACGCCGAGAAGACAGTCTGGTCAGTATGTCGGCTTTTGAATATTTATCCGCGTGATCTATACAATGCTGCCACCTCACGGACACTGGTTAATCTGCCGTAAAGTTGAATTGTATTTCTATCTAATTTGTTTTAATATAAGTTTAATTTTGAATAGTTTTTATAATACAGGATTATTTGATGAAAAGGTATCCTTATTTAATTTGTGTGTTATTCGTGTGGGGTTAAACAATGCTGCCACCTCACGGATACTGGTTAATCCTGCCGTAATTCTTATTTTATAAACAACTGTAAATTTGAATTTTTACTTATTTTTGTGTTAATATAAGTTCAATGTTGAATACTTTTCATAGGATATCATTATCTTGTAAAAGTATATCGTTATTTGAATTTTTATTTCATAGTTGGCCTGAGAGCCATCAGCGTCTCTACCCTAATCTGGGGTAGGGCCGCCCTGGCGGCACGAAAATGCAGACCCTCATTTTCCCCAGGCGGGTGTGAGGGGCTTAAAAGTGCTGCAACCTCACGGAGCCTGAGTAACCGAGGCCAGGAAGACACAGGTAAGTCGCCGCACGCTGACTACGAGCTCAAACTTCCGGCATTAGTCACCAATGGACCTTGTGCACTATGTCGTCATTATCTGGGGGGACGCTAAATCACTATGGGACAATAAAAAATGGCAACAAGGGTTTTTAGGTTCTGTATACTATTTAGATGATTTTAAAACCGGTTGCCAAGATTATACCAAAAAACATGATAATATTGAATTAGTTGACATTTGAATTATTTGACATTTACCGACACGTGTGTGTGTGTGTGTGTGTGTGTGTGTGCGCGTGCGTGCGTGCGTGCGTGTGTGCGTGCGTGTGTGTATGTGTGTGTTCTACCATACTGATATACATAATATCAAATAGTTAGTAGCTGTGCGCGCGCAGTGAATACCGGAAGTAACCATATATTGTTCATGCAAGGACAAACTAACGATAATTATAGCGCCTGCAGCTTCTGCCTAATCGGAAGGATAAAATGTTGCAATTTATATACAAGCGCATATATTCTTCTGAAATAATTCAAGACGACAGATTTACTGGAACAACTGAAATAACCCATAAAACACATAACAACTACCACAACTTACCCAAAGATAACCAACAATTTGGTCAATTTTATTTCAGTTTTCCCATATAAAATTTACATGTCAGGTATTCTCAGGAATAAGTTAAAATACACTAATACAAAAGTCGACGCAAAATATTTACATCATCGCACGGATTAGAAATAAACACACTATACAATATTTATACTATATACAAATTTATCATCTACACAACTACACTGCATTGTCGATGTTGTCGTGTCTACAGACACATTTATTTGGCACAATAAAATGATTCTTTAAATCACGACTGCCTTTTCTGAGAGAGACTTTGTGGAGCGCGGTGATGTAGCAGTAAAACATCAGACTTTCAGTCAACATAATCCTGTTGCTGCTGCTTCGAAACTTGGGCTATTGTGTAGGAGTACCAGACTGTAGACAATGGTGGATATGCGTACGGGTAACGTTTGTCCAGCAGTTGTGGGGCTGGACGCATAATGCAAACAACATTCGTTGATCCCCAAGCAAAAGTGGTGGAGTTGTGTGACGCCCACGGAAGATGTCTATAAAACATCACACAATTCGTTGTATGAGTAGATTAACTGTTTGTCACATCAACGAAGTGTCAAATGACTCCAGGAATCTCGTCAGCTAAATCCAGTAATCTTCGCGGTCCCTAGACGTATGTGCGTCACAAATAACAAATGATGCAAATCGCAGCGCTCTGAGCAGCATTTACACTGTTCAACAGCACCAGCAAACCGTGATGGCAAACGGCAAAATAAACCCCCGCTGTATAGAATTACTGAGACCCGTTTACACAGTTCGACGCCAAACCGTCGAGAATCGAAACAGGCGATTTTTAAGAAAGCGGTGTTTGTATTATCGTCTGTTTATGGAAAGCAAGACGGCAGACAATGCACATTTACGAGCACTTCCGATCGATGTATAGCGATGGGCGGTTGTGTGGTCACTGTATACACAGACGCCAGACTATTGTGGTGTTAACTGAAAATGCACGTACGCCATACCATTGTTGTGTTCACTGTATATGCAAGTATGTCAGGCCATTTTCAATGTGTATGCACGTACGTCAGACCATTCGTACCACGGAGCTATACGTGTTGCGTTTTGATGTATCCAGTTGGCTTAGCAAATTCGGTCAAGCGGTCAAAAAAATGGCTGCCTGAACACGTGCTTTAATTCGTAGGTTTGTGTTTTTCTGGTTTCAGAATAATTGTTTTTATGATAAAAAAAACACCTTTGTTTGCTGTAGGAGATGTCATGTCGCAGTAGTAATGTAGTCCATTACATTTAACCGTTACCAACATCTTTGACAAAGCTAGACGGAAGTCTCGGGCATATTTTTGATTTTGACCCAAACAATCCGCATCGTACTGCACACATCAATTGTTCGCACCGATCTAACCAAGTACGTTATCGATGTCAAACGTTCCTGCACGTGCGAAACGAACGCCTCATGAGTCAGGCCCCTGGTTATGTCGAAGTGTGTCGTAACTTGATCGTTTCAATGCACCACCCGTTCCGTCTCGCGTCGACAACCGCCATTCACGTGAATCGTTCGTCGATCAGACGTAGTGGCTCTTCGTTTCGGTTGACCGTTATTCCGGGGTCAAACTACTGATTCGTCGTCTGAATCCGTTTGTTCTTCCTCTCTCTGTTTCAGATTGGCATGTACATCGTTTTTCTCGTCGTCGCTGAAAAGGCAAGTAAAAGCATTACTATAGAGTGCAGTGCTGTTAGTAATACTTTTACTAGTTGCGACCAGGTATGTCGGATCTGGGGCCCACGTCACCAACGTTGTTAAGAGCTCTTAAACCCGATTTTGCATTTTAAAATAAATCAGTTTTGATCTTTAACAGTGATCTTGAATACATGAAAACTGTCAACACCACGACGCACTAACGGAGCATTGCTACGTGTGTGCCATGGGAACCGTGTTCTCGGTAATACGACAATGGATATCTGCGTTTTGAAAAAATACATTACTTTAACAACGGATTTTGTTACAGGGTGAATTTTCCTTAAGAGCTCTTTACCTGAGCGAAATGGTGCCCATATGACGTTGGATTAATACGATACGTCTCACAGTGCAAATAATAAAACTGGGGTTTAATATAAACAGTGCGATATCAACCGTAACAAAATGTCACATATTTGTTTATAATATTTCAACAATGTATTTTCCGATGCAGGCATAATTATGAATTTGACATTCATTTTTTACGCGTAGAGCTTCGGACTCCCGACTATGAGTACCCGGTGTGGCGGTCCAGAACGTCGAGCGGTCCAGAACATCGAAGGTTAGCAGTTCATGTCAAAGGTTAGCGGTTCACGTCTCGGCATCGTGGTCGTTGTGCAGAGAAATTGCAATAACACGTGCGCGCTGGAAACTGTAGTGTGCAACGTAGGGGGTCGAAAGGTAGGTCGTCGCTACAGCGCGCCGAAATGATTTATTATGTAACACAATCGTCGCGGGGGTCATGAACTCAGTCTCGACATTCTGGCACGGGGTCAAAGTTGATCGGCCACCTGAGGTCACCTAAGGTTACGCCAGTTTAGCGCGCATGTGCATACGTGGAACGACGGTCTGGAGTGCTGACGTTGCAGACCGTCAGGCCGTAACGTCGCGCTAATATGTGCCATGAATCGCTAAACTTTGACATGAACCGCTAACCTTCGACGTTCTGGACCGTTCGACGTTCTGGACCGGCACACCGGGGTCGAATCCAGGTTCTGAAATTTGAAACTTTGGGCAAGTATGTTCACTCTACGTTGCCCCAGTTCACTCAGCTACATGAATGAGTACTTGGCTATAGGCAGTGGTGGATATTTATACGAGCTGCTTTCGCGCATTAATTGCGGCGTGGCAGAGAAGGTGAAATGGTGTTCGAATGAGGACCGGGTACTGCGCTTTACCTTTTACATTTTGGCAGCAGCACGAGTGTATGGAATAGTGTTGAAAAAATCAAAGCGACAAATATTATATGAACTTGAAGTTTGCATCCTGTTTTAGTGGTTTAATCCAGTGTACAACGTTGAACTGTCATCTACTTACAAGCCACTGTCGTCAGAATCGTAATCAATTGCCGAATTTCGTCCGTGTCTGTCTTCGTGCCTTTGGACTGTAAGTAGAACAACTGGTGCGTCAGGTAAACGTTGCATGTGAAACAACAGGTACTTGCTGCCCGTACGAGCAGCAAGTACAACAACTGTTCGCTATCATCTTGGGACTT
Source organism: Oasisia sp. SBJ-2009 (assembly GCA_964017155.1). Lineage (NCBI taxonomy): Eukaryota > Metazoa > Annelida > Polychaeta > Sabellida > Siboglinidae > Oasisia > Oasisia sp. SBJ-2009. The sequence continues at coordinate 32,886,127 of OZ024855.1, read as the reverse complement.
GTTTCATGAAGTAGTAAGTAAGTATGACATCGTAGCGGACCGACGGACCGACGGACGGAAGGATGTCATCGACGAACAGCAAAGTTGACCAGGGAAGACTTGAGAGAAGCAACATAACTACATGCAAGAGTGCATATTTAAGGACTATGTAACACAGTAATTATTACGAGAACTAGAATGCAACGCGCCGACAGTGGCAGCAACTTCTGCTCGGTCTATGTATTCTTTACAAACCTATCGGCCGGTTTCATGAGACCAATTTAGCATTCACGTAACTAAATCGACATAGAATTGACCCACAATACACAGTCACAGTTGGCATACAAAGCAGTGAATAGGTTGACTCTAGACTATGTGTGGGTTGTTCAAATCGGTCTCGCAAGAGCACAGACCAACATCGTCAAGGACTATAAATGTAATTGGTTCACAAATATGGAAAGACTTAGATCTAGTAATAATAAACACGATCTCTCTCTCTCTCTCTCTCTCTCTCTCTCTCTCTCTCTCTCCCTCTGTTTATGAGGGCATGCATGCATAAACATTTCAATTAGACAACACTGACGCACAATGCAATGAACATTTTTACTAAAGGTTTTATTATATTTATTAATGTTCTTTATCGTGTTTTATAATTTATTTTTATTTTTATTATTATTCACTATATTTTAACGCATTACGCTATTTATTAGGCAGACAATTCTTTAGTGTACCCTTAGGAAGATAAAATGTACATTTCATAAGGTTATCGCGAATGAATAATATTTTATATTATTAGAACACTTTCTTGTTATAGTAACATGTATGCAGTACAGTAACTGTTATTTCGCCGCAGTTCGAGCGGCTGGTACATTATCTTCATAACGACAACCAGTGATCTTGAATACGAACATAATTATTACTTTTGCCTAATCTACGACACCAGTGTCCTCACCTGAGTAAGACTTATTTCTCCGTCCCACGACTACGCAGCCGCAGATGACGCATGGTATGATTGCCAGTAGAACCACGAGAGGCGCCACTATTGCAACTAGCGCTGGCAGCGTTTGGGATCTCAAAATAAACGCCATATTTGTTTCTCGCTGCGCTGACGATTCGTCTGTAGAAACACACAACAACACATTTGCCATTAACCGTCAGATAGTCTACAAAACTCTACACCTATTTCAAATACAATAAACAATAGGAAAGCACATGTAGTTAGGGTGATTACTGATTAGGTTACTTTGGTAAACGTACATCGGTGTTGAGTTTGGTTTAACATTCACTTTTGCGAATGCACATGTACAGTATGTTCACGCGATGCATGTGAGACTTACAAGACATGAACGTTTCTTACAACAGGTTGGTCCAGTTGTAAGTTGTGTTTAGAAATAATGCCTTTAGCGCATGCTCACTTTCAATGGCGAACCATTTATAACGATAGTCAAATGCCGTGGAAAGGTTGTTCAATTACCTTTACTGATTGTCGTACTGGTATCGGGAATGTGTGTCACGTACGAATGACTGGGCAAGGTTTGTGTACTGTTGTCACTGTACGTGATGTGTTTTAATATTTCCAACACCTTTGTTTTATTCCCTCGGATCTGGCCGGAGAGTATTGTTGATTTGTTGCCGTGTATAGAACGTTCCACGGATAGCTGTGATGATACTTCGTCGTAATCACCGGTTCTCCTTTCGCTCGACGCAGTAGAGGGAGGCGGTGTTGTAATATTTTCTACGGTTTTTCTTTGAGCTAGAGGCAAAAACAAAACCACAGCAACTTGAATTACAATTTCCGACAACGGTCTGGAGACATTGTTAACAATGGATACTGCTACGAAAACCTACAACACTTATAACAGGTGAACATTATTCAGCAAAATAAAGACGCAAGCCAATAAAATTACCTTAGTAACATACCTTTGACACAACATTCTTATGTGGCATGGGAACATGGTTAAAACTCTTGAATTCAGTTGTATCATGAGTAGGTACAGTGACACTTAAACGAATGATTATCCATTACAGCACATAATCCGGCACAAATAGACAGTTTCGGCTATAGATTTTCACTGTACGGTCAGACGTACTAGCTCCCGTGGTTTTGGTGGTGGTAGAGATCGGATTATACGCCATATCTACAGATGTATCATATATACAAAATTTGTTTTTATGTAACCTTTGGTAAGGGTTGGCCAAAGGATTACCCCCAAAACAATTACAAGAGGAAAGGGGTGTATTTTTGGTTTCCGCGGTTTTGGAGAACTAGAAGGTGGTTTTTGTAAATCTATAGAAGAGCGAGTGTAAATCGTGGTTTTCGGAGAACTTCAACTGCCAAACAATTGTATTGTTAACAGAAACTCTTCAAACTTGGATCGCGTACCTGGAATTGTCTAATAGTCCATATATCATAGCGTTATGCTATCTAATAGTCCATATATCGTATAGCTAAAACTGTCTAATAATCCATATATTATAGTACAGGTGAAACTGTCTAATAGTCCAGACGTCGTCAATGTTCACAACAACGGTTACAGTACGAGTTGTTGGATCCAAGATTGACGTTTAAAATTGCCTATATGTTAAGAAACACTTATTAGACGTAGTCACTTTTTGGGGGCAACTTCCCAGACATAACTTATAAGTCTAAAATAAATGACAAAGCATCGGACGTTTGTTGGTTTCGTAGATACCTACACGTGACTCGCAAGGTGGCGGGCAGTATGACGTATCCGTGAATATTTTGTAGCACACAATGCACGGTCATAGTAGTGAGCGGCTTCAAACTATACAGCGTTAGCGTCGTTCCCCTTTCTGTCGTTTTCCATAGAATACTGTCGAGTGTTTCTACAAGGAAAGTAAGCTTGCTGTAAGAGTGTTGACCCTTCGCAATGAACCAATGACATCATTCCATGATAGACGCAGAGCGCGTATAATTAATGATGGTTTGAATAAACCTGACCTCCATGGATATGCCCCTGTATGTGGGATACACGCAAGTCGCATATCTATCATGTCAACTGACGACGACAATACAGTTAGCACAGGCTATGCGATATGTGTACTTGCCGCACACGTAGTACCACATGAGTGACGTATCATCGCACACTACGTAGATTTTGCATTGATGCAGTGGCGTGGTGTTAAGAAGGTAGGAACCTTCGTTAAGCGGACCGCAGGTAGAATCGCCTTGCTGCTATTTCGAAGGTTGGACAGTTTAGTTCACTCTATGTTGCCCCACTTCATCAATTGGTCAAATACATATGTGTATACATACATATAGCTGTACATACAGACACACACATACATTCATACATACATACATACATACATACACACACACATATATACATACATACATACATACATACATACATACATACATACATACATACATACATACATACATACATACATACATACATCAATACATACATACACACACATACATACACACATGCATAAATACAGCTGTACATACATGCATACATACATACATACATACATACATACATACATACATATATTCATACATACATACATACATACATACATACATACATACATACGTACATACATACATACATACATACATCAATACATACATACACACACATACATACACACATGCATAAATACAGCTGTACATACATGCATACATACATACATACATACATACATTCATACATACATACATACATACATACATACATACATACATACATACATACATACATACATACATACATACATACATACATACACACCAACATAACACGTTGATGGAGTACAACACACAATGTACACACACACACACACACACACACACACACACACACACACACACACACACACACACACACACACACACACACACACACACACACACACACACACACACACACACACACACACACACACACACACACACACACACACACACACACACACACACAAACAAACAAACAAACAAACAAACATTCTTCATAATAGATATTAGTACACGTGCTAGATGGTGCCCCTAGAAGTCGATGCGTTGTTGAAGATAACATACCTGCTAGAGATGTCAAGGGTCTTGAGTGAGCAGTGGGTACGGACTATAATCGTATGTTATATTTACCTTCATCAAGCTGCATCAAACTCACCGTTGAGTCGCACGTCATTTAGAAACCACTCCGCCACGGGCATGGGTGCTCCTCTACCGCTGCAGTTGAACACGGCCTGGGCTCCGGGGTAGGTGTCTTGGCTGGTTGGTCGAATTACGACTTCTGGTGTTGCTGAAGTATGTAATAAATACAAAATAGGTCTTGGCACAGATATATGTACGGTACAACCTTTAGTGCTAGTTAACAAAGAGCCGAAAGTTAAACAGATCTAGGAAATGTTCGGTGTGTTTCCGTTCACCTTAGTCATTCCTTTTTTTCTGGACATCAACAGTAACTTACATATGTAAATACAGTAGCACGTTTCTTACTTAATGTTTAATCAACGTCTTGACTTTTGTCGAGACAGAAGATATTTTAGATGACCTTTACATGCAAGATGATGGCGATTAACGTAGTGTTTTGTAAATCACACCTGGTCTAAGGGGAGGTTCGCCGCGCCTAGTTCTATTTTAGATATATCGGCTGTCTAATATAATGTGTTAGGTTCTCAGTAAATTATATAAAGTAAAGTAAAATGTTGTATAAACACATTTTCACCAGTAGCACAATAAAAACAATTTATGCCCGCAGTCATAGGAAATGTTTAAGTGAACCTACACTGGACACGTATTCGAGTCCGACCACTTTGGCCAAAGTGATTAAGACCTCGACATTCGTAATAACCGGTATCATTGTATTGCGCATGACGGATGTAGAACTCGTGCCGCGGAGAACCGCTGGTTGGCTTAACATCTATGCCGTCCTTTTTCCATAATATTGTTGGTAATGGCCTGGAAATATGACGCAGCATATGAATATTTTATCTGTTGTTGTTATTATTATTATTATTGTTATTATTGTTATTATTAGAAGAAGAAGCAGAAAAAGTCAAAGTTTATTTCTCCACGTGTACTTATTTGTTTGGTATTACATCAATTCATTGACACATGCAAACCTGCATTTACGTACATACAATAAAATAAACATACCACATAAACATAGCCATACTATTATAAACAATTTCGTCAAAACAGCATGACATACGATTTCACATGCACATTTCGCACTCACCATCCCGAAAAGAAACAGCGAAGAGTGACGTCATTTCCCACTGTCACATTCGTGTGCATGGGAGTGGAAAATATGAGAGAAGGAATGGAAGACAAGTCGGTGTCTTTGTACACACCTACAATACATTCAGTTGGTCAGTCGTCAACAGTGTTGGTATCTGTAACTGGTAGTATTATGCATTTGTCAAGTCGGAATAATGTATCATGTGACATTCTTGAGAAACATGGTATGTTATATTGTCTGAAAAACCACAGGCGCTAACTGAATTGCAGTGTATGCATTATTTTGGTCAAACAAAACTATTCCTAGGTGGAAAATCAGCTGTCGGAAAATTAACTGAGAACTCCAGACGTCAGTTTCTTGTTAGGCAAACGTTGTAGAGGGAACACTATTCAACACGTTTCGGTGGTTGCGATATACTGTATCTGGTTGTCTCGTTACTGCAAAGACGTGTAAAGGCTTTAGATGAAACCTATTATATTGTAGTTATGGTTTTTGGTGTTTAATTTGTATGTATGTTCGATTCAAAAATTACGTTGAACCTCATATTTTCCAACATTAATATAACACTAGTTTTACTTATTATGCACACAGCGCTATAAATGCCGTAGGTGTCGCAAAATTCAGCATCGGCATAGCATAGTTATATTTTATAGAATTAATGAATGCTAGGTGTGTTTGCATCAAAATTCTTTACATGTACACCGCTGCCCATCACAGTAAGAGGTACCACAGTAACTCATCCGAGAGAGGGCGCTCTAACGCAACTAGGGTCTTTGTGCCATCTTTTACGTATTCTTGACGTGTGTAAAATGCGGAACTTTTTGTGGAACGCTTGTTTAAATCATCCTACAATCAACTGTTGAACTCGCATGACTCCGAAGCCCCACACATAGCTAAATATGGATACAGTATGACTTGTCCGTCAATGTGAAGGCATAATATGTACATTAATGAACATTTACAGCCGATGGAACGTCGACTGGTGGCCCGTCGACAAGTGTGCTGGCTCGATGCCGGAACGGATGTTTAAAATCATCTACAATTCGCCGTATGCGTCACATGAGACTGCTATGTCTTCACATATAGTTAAATATTGATATCGTATAACATGTCCGTCAACATGAAAGCATAATATATACAGATTTATACAAGCGTTCCGCAAAACATGCAATCAAATCCACGTTAGTCGCTAGAGGCGCTGATACGCAACTAGACCCTAGATGCGTATCATACATTATTAACTATCACCAGCTATTGTTACGTCAACGTAAACGTCATTGCCGCATACGTACGCTTCACGACGATCTTCGCATAACTGCCGCCAGAACTTCTCAGCAGGACGGGGTTAAAGACATTGCACTTGTAGATGCGACCGTCTTGGCCATCTTCCATCAACACGTGCGAGAACACGAGACCTCCTGGCAGCAAACGAAAAAGGTACGGTTCTTAAACTGAAAACGACGAAGGATGTACTCGTGTGCACATAAGTCATAACATAGAATCACACCGCCTATCATAGGCCCTATGCCCACGCATTCCGGTAAATCATAACATTATGGATCAAACAAACATCAATAGTTTACTTACGTTATCATTATGTATAATTCGTTATCATGAACTGATTTTCGAAATTTCAAGCATTACATTATAGGTGCATCGGAGTATGGAAAAGCTAAAAAGAAACTGAGTGAAGTGGACAGGTCATAAATGAAATGGAAAGCCTACCCAAGTAAGCGGAGAAAAACAAAGGCCGTCGGTAAAGGAAACACCACTGTTGGAATTGAACTACTGAGAAAAGACAAACATGTAGGACATATATTGAATTCGATGATGGAGCTGCTGGTAGACAGCGGAAACACCACAGCGGCAAGAACAGAGCAGACGTTAAGATAAGATCGAAGCAGAAGCATCAATCCCGCTCAGTCGGACAATGAGAAGAAACAACAGAACGTAATTCGTAACGTTTACCGTTGTCGTCAATGGTTATTCGCTCGTTCAGCGCCACCACACGCTTGTCGTTGCAGCCGCGCGCGCATCCGACGGTGTACCACGTGACCGTGGCACGAGGGACGCTACGCGTGTGGTCGCACGGCAGCACCCACTGGCGGCCTTCGTTGACGGTATAATTGGTCACACGACGCTGATGGCCCGTCTTAGCAGTTGCCTGCAACACTGATGTAGCCATACGTGCGAGTAATGTAGGAAGTTATTCCACTACATCTACTCTTTCGGGTCGATCACAGTAAAGCAGGAACAGGTCTTTCCAGATTTGTAATATTTTAACTGACCAGTGACTAGGTTTAAAACATTTTCGATTTCAATAAACAATAGTATAATAATATATATATATATATATATATATATATATATATATATATATATATATATATATATATATATATATATATATATATATATATATATATATATATATGAATAACCAATCATATAATACAAGCAACACTCAATCCGTTGTGTTGAATGCTAGTTGAAATACGTACATGCTTCTTGGAGAATTGCTTCGTTTGAGAAACCAGTCCCAGCCTCGTTCCTAGCTTTGCATTGATAGCGATTGTATGATTGGCCAGATACAGTCGCTATCACTAACTTCGACGCGCCATCTGGCGTTCGTTTGACGTCATGTCCAGGCACTGAACCGGGCAATATTAGAGTATCATTGCGGAACCAGTCGTACCTGCAGTAAAATATAATGCGTCTTAAGTTTGCATTCGATACACCAACATATCTAAGATCCCGCTGTTCGGGTAGTTTGTTCTTGTTTGTCGGACCGACGGACCGACGGACCGACGGACCGACGGACCGACGGACCGACGGACCGACGGACCGACGGACCGACGGACCGACCGACCGACCGACCGACCGACCGACCGACCGACCGACCGACCGACCGACCGACCGACCGACCGACCGACCGACCGACCGACCGACCGACCGACCGACCGACCGACCGACCGACCGACCGACCGACCGACCGACCGACCGACCGACCGACCGACCGACCGACCGACCGACCGACCGACCGACCGACCGACCGACCGACCGACCGACCGACCGACCGACCGACCGACAGACAGACAGACAGACAGACAGACAGACAGACAGACACACAGACAGACACACAGACACACAGACACACAGACACACAGACACACAGACACACAGACACACAGACACACAGACACACACACAGCCAGACACACAAGACAGCCAGACAGTTGTGGTCCAATCAACAGGTACGGCTTGTCTGCCTGCATCTATATCTATTCACGTGGGAGTTGAACGATCTTCCTCTCGACCGAATTAGTCTGTCTACCTCACGGTCTGCTGCTCTTCAAATCAAACCTACCAATTCGCCCGCCAGCAAGCAACATTGTTGTGGCCTCCTTCCACCGTGCCTCCCAGCCTACTATGTTGCTTAACGATATCATCATTGCGCAACAAATCGACCACTAAACATTATAATCACCTAACCCTCACTGACCATAAACAAACACGTCTTTGTTCCTTACCTCGGCTCGGGCTGACCAGAAGCCACACATCGCAGCACCACTGTCTGGCCAGGCTTATAGTAGGTCCTTGGAGCCGGACCCTGCGTCACGAGTGGTGGACTCGAAGCTGAAACCAAAGAAGATCCCGCATAAACTACACGGGACAAGATGTTACAACAAACCAAAACGTTTGCGTTAAAACACACCCGGGAGTATCATTTCCAGAGACTTTTATACACGATAGTAATTAAATCTTGCTAATTTTATTACCAGTGTATTTTCATTTATAATTATGTTAACATATATTAATGTAACTAAATGTAAACGTTGTATTGTTGATGAATCGAATATATAAAATAATTTGTTTCATAATCCGCTGATTTAATCACATTTCCCGTATGGTTGCACGCATAGTGTAGTAGTAATAATAATAAAGATGATTATCAAAATAATTATGATTAGTATTATTATTAAGCATAAGACAAAGAATTCGTTTTGCATCCCATGAAATCGAACTGAAAATGAATGCAACATCTGTGCATTTTTGTGTAAAAATGCATAAGCCGACGAATTGTATAACAACAAAAGAAAGCGGGGTAGGCTGATAAGATAGGATTAGACTGAAACGGGCAGGACATGTGGAGAGAATTAGAAATGAAAAATTAGCAAAGACAGCAGATGCCCAGAAAGTGGAGGGGAAATGGAGGCGAGGGTGAGCGAGAATGCGATGGAGCTAGTACGTCGTTAAGATGATCTAAAAAGAGTGGGAGGAGAATGGAGAACAACAGCGAACGACAGGAGTTGGCGACTGGTGATATAGAACGCAGTGAGAGAAAATTGAAGAGGGGAAAGAAAAGACGAAAACAAAACCATGACCAGCCTCACTCCTGACGACAGGGACAACGAGAGGAGAACAACAAACATAGCGCCTGTCCGTCTAACCATACCAGGCCTAGCGCCTTCTGTGATCATTCGGCGGCGCTTGATTACAAACCCGATAGCGCTACCTGTGACTCGGTTGTATAATGATGTACTCACGCTACGGCGACCGCAGCACGATTTGCTAAAGCATATATCAATTTCTCCAGGTAACGACAAACGCTGAATCTTCGCCACCTGCGGCTAGCTGCCGTGTTCCCACGCCACCCCGAGGGGAACTGCACACGTGTCTTTTCGTTTCTCGAGTTGAGCGCCTCAAAATACCTGCTACGACAGTTTCCGTGGGTGTTTCATACTCACGTGACTTAAGCGTCTGTGAACGAAACATAACTCAGCGAGACGACACGGGTGTCAGGCCGACACAATCAGCGTCGTTATCTGGAGCTAACTGGTAACCCCCCGGGCGTTCTCTTTGTCTCGACAGAGTCAACCCGTCAGCCGTCTAGCCGGTTCAAGTTGCGGCACGCGCGCCATTGTTTCGGTGTAGTTTGAAGCCGTTTATGTGTGATCGTCGCCAAAGCGTATCCAACTAGACCCTAATTGCGTATCAGCGACTAACGTGGATTTGTTTGTATGTTTTGCGAAACTCTTGTTTAAATCATCTTCAATTAGCTAATGAATTCGCATGACTCCAAAACTACACACATAGCTAAATATGGATATAGTCTAACATGTCCGTTAATGTGAAGTACAAATGTACAATAATGTACGTTTGTTGCCGAATGAGCCGATGGAACGTCGACTGGTGGCCCGACACCGGGCGACAGGTGTGCTAAAACGATTCCGGAACGGGTGTTTAAAATCATCTACAGCTCGCTGAATGCTTCACACGAGACTGGTAATGTCTACAATCATCTACAGCTCGCCGAATGCTTCACACGAGACTGGTAATGTTTACAATCATCTACAGCTCGCCGAATGCTTCACACGAGACTGGTAATATTTACAATCATCTACAGCTCGCCGAATGCTTCACACGAGACTGGTAATGTTTACAATCATCTACAGCTCGCCGTACGCTTCACACGAGACTGGTAATGTTTACAATCATCTACAGCTCGCCGAACGCTTCACACGAGACTGGTAATGTTTACAATCATCTACAGCTCGCCGACCGCTTCAAACGAGACTGGTAATGTTTACAATCATCTACAGCTCGCCGTACGCTTCACACGAGACTGGAAATGTTTACAATCATCTACAGCTCGCCGTACGCTTCACACGAGACTGGTAATGTTTACAATCATCTACAGCTTGCCGAATGCTTCACACGAGACTGGTAATGTTTACAATCATCTACAGCTCGCCGAACGCTTCACACGAGACTGGTAATGTTTACAATCATCTACAGCTCGCCGTACGCTTCACACGAGACTGGTAATGTTTACAATCATCTACAGCTCGCCGAACGCTTCACACGAGACTGGTAATGTTTACAATCATCTACAGCTCGCCGACCGCTTCAAACGAGACTGGTAATGTTTACAATCATCTACAGCTCGCCGTACGCTTCACACGAGACTGGAAATGTTTACAATCATCTACAGCTCGCCGTACGCTTCACACGAGACTGGTAATGTTTACAATCATCTACAGCTTGCCGAATGCTTCACACGAGACTGGTAATGTTTACAATCATCTACAGCTCGCCGAACGCTTCACACGAGACTGGTAATGTTTACAATCATCTACAGCTCGCCGAACGCTTCACACAAGACTGGTAATGTTTACAATCATCTACAGCTCGCCGAACACTTCACACAAGACTGGTAATGTTTACAATCACCTACAGCTCGCCGAACGCTTCACACGAGACTGGTAATGTTTACAATCATCTACAGCTCGCCGTACGCTTCACACCAGACTGATATACTTCATACATAGTTAAATATTGATGTCGTATAACAGGACCGTTATTATAAAAACATAATGTCTACATACACATTTAGAGTAGCAATTATTTTGTCGTGCACTGATCACATGTTCTTGGACTTGGACTTGTCTTTGAACACACTCACAGCTCAGACACAGCCACGGGCTACGCGGCTACAGGGTCAACTTTCATTTTTGCAGAAACCGATATCTAATTTATTACAACTGAATAGTTTACATCTCACTGACCCTCTATCTCAACAACAACCTTATCCACTGTATCCACCTGAGATTATGTAGAAATGGCTCACGTGTTCTTGCCGCGATCCGATCATATGGTCTTGTCATACTCATGCTAGTCATGGTCTTACAAAATATACTCATTTATATTTGTTTTGCACTAACCAATGAACGTCAGTGCGCGATATGTTAAGCGGGTAAAATGTGTTACATTGTATTGTATTCCGCCGTGCAATTAAGGTTGGTGTCACTTGGTGAATTTTGCTGTGTATTTACTTATCAATATAATGAATTTTAGTTAATTGAATTTTTTGGTTGCATTTTATAGTGTTAGTGAAACCAGCCTGAAGACCGAAATAATCGACCATGCAATTTTGAAGAAAGCTCGTGCTGTCGTAACTGAGTCTGATCACCCGCTCTCTACGTTCTTCCATGTACTTCCGTCTCAAAGGAGATACCGTTGTTTAAAATGTAAAACATCTCGCTATAACAGGAGTTTTGTGCATGTGGCCATTAGAATGTTGAATGCTAAATGAGTCATATTGCTGTCAATCGGTCGAATTGTTCTTATAGTGGATACATCTGGAAATTCATTTGCATTTTGTTGTGACCATCCCATATATTTTAGATATGATCATGAGTTGTACAATGCATATCCTTTTTAAGGACAATAAAGTTAAAGTGATAGTGAAAGTTAAAAGTCATTGACATTGTACGTAAATAGTCTACATACTTTTATTATAGTCTGTATTAGGCTGCATTTAAGTAATTGCTAAAAGAAACTGTGCACCTGGTTTCAACGTTGATGTCGTTGTACAGCTTTTATCAACAACAACACCATGACTGTGAAGTAGCAGTCTCGTGTGATGCATACGGCGAGCTGTAGATGATTTTAAACATCCGTTCCAGCATCGAGCCAGCATACCTGTCGTCGGGCCACCAGTCGATGTTCCATCGGGTGTAAATGTACATTAATGTACATATTATGCCTTCACATTGACGGACATGTCATATTGTATCCATATTTAGCTATGTGTGAGGAGTCGTGCGAGTTCAACAGCTGATTGTAGGATGATTTAAACAAGCATTCCGCAAAACGTCCCGCAAAACATTCCACATTTTACACACGTCAATTATACTAAAGGACGGCGCAAAGACCATAGTTGCGTTAGAGCGCCCTCTCTCGGATTAGTTATTGTAGTACCTCATTGTATTAGTATACATTCAAGCAGCCGAGCGTATGCTAGGGATTTAGTTGCACACACACGCACAACACCCCCAAATATCACACACACGCACACACTCACTCACTCGCTCGCTCGCTCGCTCGCTCACGCACGCACACGCACACGCACACGCACACGCACACGCACACCACACACACACACACACACACACACACACACACACACACACACACACACACACACACACACACACACACACACACACACACAAAGACGCACGTTAAAACCAGTAATAACGACGTTCGTTATTACGTTATTAAGACGTAACGATGTACTCACGGAGGTGTCCGGAGATCATCGCAGTGAACGTGGCTAGAGCCGTCAGGACGAGACCGACAAGGCTGGAGCGGGGAACGTCACGTACGTACATCGCAATCTTCTGGTTTCTTCCGGTCAAATGCCCGGATGTTCCAGCTGCTTTTTCCTCTTCACTACGTCACAGCTGTTTGTAGCGGTCACTGTTTCCGATGCTTTCTATGTTGCTGTGACAAGTGCTGTTTGAGTTCGCTTTCATCACTCCATTTAAACGTCTGTGTGCTCAAATTTCGTTGCCAGCCGCTGTTTAAGTTCCAGTAGAACCAGTTATTTCGGCGTAGCAGTTATTGTTGCGTCTTCCTAGTCCGTTGTTTCGTCTGTTTGGTGGTTGTCCGACTGCTGCTGACTCTGTTGACGGCTGTCGTACAGGTGCTGTTTCTCACGTCTCGTCACGAATGTGTTTCCTTCAAAGAAGAGGAGAACGCGGTAACTACACACGACATACGAACAATGAACCCGCCTCCTTCCACGCGGCCGTTTATACAACCAAAAATGAAAGCAGTCAGCCTCCTTGAGCGTGGTTATACAACATTCATGACTAACGGAGCAAAATACATTCGGTTGCCCACCATTCGAGGCTTCGGTGGCTCAGTTGCCCCGGTTATAGCACACAGCCAGTTTCACTTTGGAGAGGGTGTTTATAGCAATAAAACAAATTTATTTGCGACAGCGTGGTTTAGTCATAGAAAAACGGTGAGTCATTTTCCTTTTAGAGAGCGTGTTTATCCCAATAACCAGGTCTGTATTGCGAAAACGAATTTTTTCCAAGAAAAATGGAAGAATGAAGAGAAATGGAGATGCTGTTGGTTTTTTTACCACATTAAAAATGATTAAAAATGTCTCAACGATTTAAAACGAATATATATATATATATATATATATATATATATATATATATATAATTTCCATACATATTGGGACGGATGCTTAATATAGCCCCCTCCGCAAAACAAGGACATTGAATTGAAGCCCATTCCATAAACCCCTTCCACAAACAGTTGTAGGGTCTTTGATCGTAAGTGAGCGGGTATGACTTCGAGTGGCTGAACCAGCCCATGGATCGACTGCGGTACGGGGGTCACAATTCTATAATAGAAAATTGACCTCCCCCATGGAAAAATGACCCACCCCTTGTTTCTCTAAAGATATTTATTTGTTGTATGTATTTGAGTAGTAATCACATTGACAGTAATGTTTTTTTATTTATGCATTGCACTTCGATATTGTTATTGTTAAGCCATAATACTTTTTTCCAGCGGAAGATCACCTTTTCAAACTGACACTGTTCAATAGGTATGTTTTGTTGCACACTTGCACCAATATTAGTATTCTATTTTATGTCTAAGTTCATGGGAAACATGCGCAGCTGATGTAGGCAAATGCAACTTGAGGTGGGGTTATAGTATATTGACCCATGGTTCATAATGGATTATAAATAACAAAACCAGTTTAGGTAGTTATATGCCCGGGTACGAACAATACAAGCATCACAGTAAATATCCATTTGATAATTACAACAAAATATTAATATTTTGGTGGGGGTATGGTGGGGGGGGGGGTGTCAGTTGTCTATGGCACGGCACGGCACGGCACGGCACGGCACGGCACGGCACGGCACGGCACGGCACGGCACGGCACGGCACGGCACGGCACGGCACGGCACGGCACGGCACGGCACGGCACGGCACGGCACGGCACGGCACGGCACGGCACGGCACGGCACGGCACGGCACGGCACGGCACGGCACGGCACGGCACGGCACGGCACGGCACGGCACGGCACGGCACGGCACGGCACGGCACGGCACGGCACGGCACGGCACGGCACGGCACGGCACGGCAATTACAGAATAAATGCTTTGCAGTGGTGTGGATCATTTTTCTATGGCATAGTGTATTGCCCCATGCTCGTAATACATAACAAAATCCAATTTGGGTGCCTGTGTATAAACCAAACAAGCATAACAGTAAATATCCATTTGATAATTACAACAAAATATTAATATTTTGGTGGGGGTATGGTGGGGGGGTGTCCGTTGTCTTTGGCATGGGATGGGATGGGATGGGATGGGATGGGATGGGATGGGATGGGATGGGATGGGATGGGATGGGATGGCATGGCATGGCATGGCATGGCATGGCATGGCATGGCATGGCATGGCATGGCATGGCATGGCATGGCATGGCATGGCATGGCATGGCATGGCATGGCATGGCATGGCATGGCATGGCATGGCATGGCATGGCATGGCATGGCATGGCATGGCATGGGATGGGATGGGATGGGATGGGATGGGATGGGATGGGATGGGATGGGATGGGATGGGATGGGATGGGATGGGATGGGATGGGATGGGATGGGATGGGATGGGATGGGATGGGATGGGATGGGATGGGATGGGATGGGATGGGATGGGATGGGATGGGATGGGATGGGATGGCATGGCATGGCATGGCATGGCATGGCATGGCATGGCATGGCATGGCATGGCATGGCATGGCATGGCATGGCATGGCATGGCATGGCATGGCATGGCATGGCATGGCATGGCATGGCATGGCATGGCATGGCATGGCATGGCATGGCATGGCATGGCATGGCATGGCATGGCATGGCATGGCATGGCATGGCATGGCATGGCATGGCATGGCATGGCATGGCATGGCATGGCATGGCATGGCATGGCATGGCATGGCATGGCATGGCATGGCATGGCATGGCATGGCATGGCATGGCATGGCATGGCATGGCATGGCATGGCATGGCATGGCATGGCATGGCATGGCATGGCATGGCATGGCATGGCATGGCATGGCATGGCATGGCATGGCATGGCATGGCATGGCATGGCATGGCATGGCATGGCATGGCA
The DNA here is from genome assembly GCA_964017155.1 of Oasisia sp. SBJ-2009. Taxonomy (NCBI): domain Eukaryota; kingdom Metazoa; phylum Annelida; class Polychaeta; order Sabellida; family Siboglinidae; genus Oasisia; species Oasisia sp. SBJ-2009. The sequence continues at coordinate 32,869,934 of OZ024855.1, read as the reverse complement.
TGGCATGGCATGGCATGGCATGGCATGGCATGGCATGGCATGGCATGGCATGGCATGGCATGGCATGGCATGGCATGGCATGGCATGGCATGGCATGGCATGGCATGGCATGGCATGGCATGGCATGGCATGGCATGGCATGGCATGGCATGGCATGGCATGGCATGGCATGGCATGGCATGGCATGGCATGGCATGGCATGGCATGGCATGGCATGGCATGGCATGGCATGGCTTGGCCGAAATTTAAGATTAGATACCGTCTTTTGAAGTGAAATAGTTGGTTATGTGCTGTAATTTAAAATTATGATCAAAACCATTATTTCAAATATACATCCATAAATTATGGGGGTGGGTAATTTTTCGATAGGGTGGGAAATGTTTCTATTACTGAAATGTTATAGAAAAGTGACCCGGGATCATTATTCTATATAGAATAATGTCATTAATGACCCCCAGGTCACTTTTCCACTGGGTCAATATTCTATGCGAACAAGAACAAGAAGTTAATATTGTTACCCCCAATTAAGTACACCAATCAATAATCATAAGGTGAACATAAACAAAACGTCATCATAAGTAATTTTAAAGAGTAAGTAAGTAATTATACATAGTTAATCTCTCAATATACGAATGTATAGTAATTTGTACGTCAATACGATTTTTTTTCTCTTAGTATTAGTATATGACACCAGGTTGTCTCTTTCAAAGGTCCTAGGTTCTAGTCACTACGCGCCGTGCCCCGCGCTGATTGTACAGAAGCCCTAAGGAGCCCGTAATCTACACTTTCACATATTGTCATCAGTCACACTATCAATGGGGAGCTAAACCCCCGCAAGTCCGATAAAAACCGCAGAGAACGGATACACATATGCCATGCCGAGAGCTTAATCAAAATTAGAACCCTTCTGATTACATGTTGTTATAAACTCATCGCAGGTTAGTTATTCTCCCTATAGCCCGATGTCGCACGTCTGTCCGTGTTAAATAGTCTCTAATCGAGTGTTGGCAGCCGTTTGTATATACCGTTAGTGTTTTTATGTTGTTGGGCATCCTTTATCGTGTGTGTGTGTGTGTGTGTGTGTGTGTGTGTGTGTGTGTGTGTATGTGTGTGTGTGTGTGTGTGTGTGTGTGTGTGTGTGTGTGTGTGTGGGTGTGTGTGTCTGTGTGTGTGTGTGTGTGTGTGTGCGTGCCTGCGTGCCTGCGTGCGTGCGTGCGTGCGTGCCTGCGTGCGTGCGTGCGTGCCTGCATGCGTGTGTGTGTGACAACAATATGAATACACACGTTTAAAGAAAAAACGACTGTACAGACTAACGGTTAAGTTCTTCTATGGCGCAGTATCCAATCCTCAGGACTGCGCGGGCTATGCACTCTAGTCCCTGGCAGACCTGTTCAATCGAACACCATCTCGGCTTCTCTGGGAAGCAACTAGCCACGCTGCAATTAACGCGCGACGATTATTCATACACAAACATCGATCACTGCCCACCGCCAGATACTCATTCATACAGCTGAGTGAACTGGAGCAAACAAACTGGCCCAAGGTTCGACTCGGCAGCACAGGATTCGAACACTCTTAATTGAGTGTCTGAACCTCTACCCACCGCGCCACCGCGCTATTAAATTGTGATATTGTAACTGCTGTAGTGTAACTCCAACTCGACTATTATGCAAAAAAAACGCGCTGCAATTTATGTGTAGAGGTTATTCGTTTTCACAACACACCACTGTCTGTGGACGGGTATGTGTTGGACGGGTATGTGTTGGACGGGTATGTGTTGGACGGGTATGTGTTGGACGGGTATGTGTTGGACGGGTATGTGTTGGCTAAACTCGAGCAGTGTTCAGTGAACACACGCGACAACTCAAACCCGGATTCCGTTGATTAGTCTAGTCAAGTTCCCGAGGCTGGCAACAGATTTCACCGAGTGACGCATATAAAAACAGCGACGCGGCCGCTTTGTCACGGGTCATTCTCACGTCATCGTGTTAGTCATTGTGCCCGCGCGAAGGTACGTAACAGTGCAACTGGCCTACCCTAACCGGCGTGTCTGTGATCGGGCATTCCGTTGTCACAGCAACGGTTCCTTTGTTAGTGCAGGTGAGCATGC
>OZ024855.1:32827824-32857824 GCA_964017155.1 Oasisia sp. SBJ-2009 | reverse complement strand
GTTAGACGTAACATGACTGCCAGGGAATAACGTGTAGACTGCTTTGAAAAGTCCCAAAGACTCGATGCAGAGCTATGTCGAAGAAGCTCCTCGCGCGCACACACAAACGTGTACATATACACATCCACGCACATACATAGTATTACATACACACAAGCACGCACAAATACACACTTACACATATATACGCACACACACACACACACACACACACACACACACACACACACACACACACACACACACACACACACACACACACACACACACACACACACACACACACACACACACACACACACACACACACACACACACACACACACACACACACACATATATATATATATATATATATATATAATAATATATATATATATATTTATATATATATATATATATATATATATATATATATATATATATATATATATATATATATATATATATATATATATATATATATATATATATATGCATATATGTGTCCCTACTTTTAAGGATGTTTATTTGCTCCGACGTAGGCGTGATTGATTGCATCCAGGACCTGCACACATAGGCCTAACTCGAGAGCAGCAGAATGCCTGCGCTAAAACACACCGACTGGAGCCGATCTGTGAGCTGGAGGTAGCGATGTGACATTGTTCAAACTTCGAACATCGTGTAACTGCTGTGGTATGTTTTTCTCTTAGAACTTCGCAAGCGTTGTCACCCTCGAGACTGGCCAAAGCTGGCCCGAATGGCGAGGTGACCGCATTATTAAGACAATTTGTCCCTATTTTACTAGTGCAAAAAACTAGAGTGATTGTCGATTTGACTATTGTCGATGTGACTAGAGACGGAGATTCGACTGCATTGTGACGAATCGAGTATTTATGTTTACCCGTTAAAGGCTTTCGTTGAACGTGACACGTGGACTTCGTCTGTACCTATGACGAGTGACGTCATCGTAACTGCCCTCGGTTTTCTGTTCTTGGTTTCATGACCGAATTACGAATTGTGTGTGTGTGTGTGTGTGTGTGCGTGCGTGCGCGTGCGTGTGTGTGTGTTGTGGTGTGTTGTGGTGTGTGTTAGTGTGTGTGTATGTGTGTGTATTATGTGTGTGTGTGTGTGTGTGTGTGTGTGTGTGTGTGTGTGTGTGTGCGCGCATGTTTGTATGTGTGCGTGCGTGCGTGCGTGCGTGCGTAACACAAACGAACAGTTTCACGAAGCTGCAGTTTTCCTTCCATCAGTTGTGTCCCGTGTCATGCCCACTGCCCTCTGATGCTCTGGTTCTTCCTCCTCCCCTCATTCATTCACATCTCTCTTTACCCAATCCTCCCACCCCGTCTCCTTTTTCTATCCACTGTCCGGACATCTGCTTCGGTCACCAATTCTTCATCTCCCATACGTCACACGTGCCCATCCCACTTTTGTCGACTCCTCCCCGGCTCCTTCTTAGCACTTCCCTCTACACCAGCCTCCATCCTCGTCTCCCCCTTCTTCCCTCTCGATTCTCTTCATCTTTCAAATCGCACATTGATATTTCCTTGTCACGTTATGTTGCATCTTACTTAAGAAGACACAAGAAATGGCACTTTTGTTCAGAAAAAGGGAATTTATATTATTAGTTACTGACAAATATATAAATCAAGTGAACGACTGTCCTTTCGGACATTTCCCTTTACCGTGTTTTGAGTTTAAATAGGATGGATCGTATGTGTGGCGGCCTGTACAACATACCACAGTGCCGAAATGTTAGATACCACTGCTTTAGTGAAAGGAGACTGAACATATGTTACTCGGTAATCATTCACTCTGTCGTGGGATATCTCTGTTGCACATCACTATTCAGTGCATAAGACATACAAAGAGACTACTATATCACCTTACCCATCGCGATATCTATTTATCAGAAATGCTCAACATCCATGTTGGATCAATGCAATTTGGCGACGGAGCATTCAATCACGTTAACATACGCATGCCATTGCCTATAGCACTGTACGCTCATAATTGTACAGCTGATTAAATTGGCGGAACGTGGAATGATAACAATTGCCCAACTGTTAACAAGGCCGCCAGCGGACGATGCGATGATACGACATCTATGTCGATCAGTGGGTCAGCGTTGTAAACATTTATATGTAGCGCAATTTTCCGTCCTTAGCATTGCTCAACGCACGATACATTTTACTTCCTTGCAGACCTGTTCAATTAACACCATCCCGACGTGTCTGGAATCTTTCAGCCATTCATACACAAATACCCAACACTGCCTTACTTACTCAATCAGCTGAGTGAACGTAGGCAACGTAGAATGAACGAACTTGCCTAACGTTCGGCACAGGATTCATTCTGGATTCGCATGACAGGAAACCCAATGCGATAGACACTGACTTAATGCGCTCCATACAATAGGATAATCTATACCGAATGGGTGAGGAAAGATTAAGAACAGATTATCGCAGCAGCAGGACAAGGGCACGCTCAGTGTTGAGCAGAGACGAGAGGTAGATTAACTGAGTAGAAGTGAAGAGCCGAGAATAGGAGAAAGCTATATGTGTAGATTGACGACACTAATCGGGATGGTTGAATAAATATCACCTAGACGGCGACATGGTCTAAATGATGAGACAGACGCCCCCCCCCCCCCCAGCGAAGACACTGAATAAGGGGAAGAGCATGAAAGAAGACAGAAAGAAGGCGAATGTGAGTGAAGAAGAATTATAATAATAAGAAGATGAAGAAGAAGAGAGAGATGACGAAGAGTTGTGGGAAATGGAAAGACGAACAATACACGTGTATCGTACGTATTACACGTGTATCGTACATATTACACGTGTATCGTACATATTACACGTGTATCGTACATATTACACGTGTATCGTACATATTACACGTGTATCGTACATATTACACGTGTATCGTACATATTATACGTGTATCGTACATATTACACGTGTGTGTGTGTGTGTGTGTGTGTGTGTGTGTGTGTGCGTGCGTGCGTACGTGTGTGCGCGCGTGCGTGTGTGTGTGGTGAGAGAAAAATGGGGAAAGAAAAGACGAACAAAATTACGACAATAGCCATGGCCTACCTCACCCTTCACTCAGAAATGCCAAGTGCAGAACAACAACGTTTAGATAGCGTATGCAATCTAAGGAATCCTGCGCGAAAATCCATCTTCTGTGCCGATTCAGCGGAGTGTTGAATATTATGCAGGTGACGACACGTGATACGGAGTGGCATGACAGGTGCACAGATCAGTCTCTGTCCCACTACGGAACACATCTCGAGTGTAAAACACGCTAACTCTAACCGAGATACTGCGACAAATACACGAAACCCAATTGATGCACGTTTCAGACGATGTCCGTCTGCTTGCCTCTAGCTACGGCACAGATATGCTCGAGTTCTACCAGCCCAACAGGACGTTGCGATCGGCATCGGATTCCCTACAGTCTAGTTGTAGGACAGCGAACATAGCAATTGTAATTACTGTAAGGTTTTTTGATTGATATATATTCACATGAGTGTTTGGAAGACCTTGAGCTTTGTTGGCACTGGACCAACGTTGTGAACTTTTATTATTAGCTAATTAGCATAATTAGCATTATTAACGCTATTTAAACTTGATCCAAGTATAACGTTTGAACTAATAAGCCTAGAATCATGTGTGATAGCACTTTTCTACACAAGTTTGACTCGAGTAATTCATTTCTGGTATTTTTTATCGCAATTAAAGGTCAAGGTAAATGTATAAAACCAAGGTCAAGGTCATTTTTGACTCATAATTGTTGACATTTACTTAACTTCCCCACTTCACGTAACTGACAATCAGTCAGACAATCAATGGTTGTATTTATAGTTAATTTTACTAAACACAGATACACTAGCCTATGTATTCCCTACTGCGTGTGTCCAGGACACGTCTCGGCTAGTAGGTGACAACCTTCTCCGTCGCTACTCCTCGTCTAGGGATCCGTCTTCCACACGATATGCGCCACTGCGCCACTGCGCCACTGCGCCACTGCGCCACTGCGCCACTGCGTCACTACGCCACTGCGCCACTGCACCACCGCGCCACCGCGCCACTGCGCCACTGCGCCACTGCACCACTGCGTCACTGCACCACTGCGCCACTGCACCACAGCACCACAGCACCATTGCACCACTGCACCACTGCACCACTGCACCACTGCACCACTGCACCACTGCACCATTGCACCACTGCGCCACTGCGCCACTGCACCACTGCGCCACTGCGCCACTGCACCACTGCACCACTGCACCACTGTGCCATTACAAAGTATTACTTGTATATATATATATATATATATATATATATATATATATATATATATATATATATATATATAACGCACAGTATAAAAGCTAATGAATTAGTAATGTGTGTATCGTGCCTTATGAAGAATATTCTTACATCTAACTTTGAATGTTTCTTGAAAACCCCTCCCAATTTAGTACATCTTCGAGTTTCATCCTTCGAATAGTAGTCAAAAAGGATTTGAAATGTCATATGGTAAGGCCGGTGACGTCAACGAAATTATTTTCATCGTGAAAATTTGCTCTGTGTGTGCGCCGGGCCCGGTTGTATAAAGGCACCATCCTCCAATGAGTTTGTCTGTTCATCGAGAGAAATTGACTGTAATTGACACTGACACGTATAAACCTGGGGTCACACGAATAATGAACGGTGAAAGTTTGTTGTCGGCAGAAAACGTAATAACCATTTGGATGAGTAAACAACATCTATACGTCTGATATAAAAAGATATCCCTTTATTTGTACACAGGTTGCTGGTGTGTGGGTGGCGACGTGAATGTGTCTAAGACAAATACTTCGAGTGGAGAAATACACCTGGCACTAACAGTAAATAAACCAACGATTATCACTAATTTATACTGTGTGCTGTTTTCAGTATTGTGTAAGTTAAAAGAAAACCATATTGGCTAGTGCATTGTCAAATAAGCATCATACAACTTACGGTGCGGATAACATACCATTATAAATAATATATAATACCAAAATTGATATAACTATTATAGAGAACGGTGAATGACAAGTAACACTTATACAGCTTTCTATTGTTGACGAGTTTACGTTGGCTACTACGTGTAGGTGCACACGTTTTAATTAACCTTTAATTCACTTCATACATCTTATATGGGACCGAAATGTCATTTGCTACTGTTGACTATTTTACCAAGAACACCAGCGAACACTGCGGGCTGCATGACACAACATACAACGGTACAATTGTACCATATCGATTTAACAATTGCGATAACTGTGTGTACTGTATTTTGTTGTGTTTGAAGATTGATTATGTGGGCGGTTCCGGTTATTATGTAAATAAAATATTATACATACATTTGAAAGACTAAACTTTTAAAATGTAAAGACATCCCAAAAGATTCCAAAAATAAGGATTCGAGAAAGTAGCGGGCAGCTCAAACTCGGAATAAATGAAAGTGGCCCACTTTGAGCGGCGGTAACGGCCGTCACATTTGCATATTCGTTTATCACACGTTTATTTGAACCGGTACAAACACGTCTGCATATATTACAACTGAATGTTATCAGTCCTGAATCACGGGGTCACGCGGTTTTTATTCCAGTGCGGTGTGACTACAATTGCAATACTTCGGTTAGACGTTGCTGATTTGCATAAGTTGGTGTACCGCTTAAACGCGGGCCGCTTGTTTGCCAGGGTACTGAAACGTTACCCGTCACCATTCAGGATCATACAACACCTGGCGTTGTTCGTACAAGAAGACTATTTGATTTCGTCTAACCATACAGTTCGGGTCGCGTGTCAAAAGTCCTAAATTGTTTGAGCGACACGTAGTTACATCCCACGCAGGTAAATAACTGCTGACAACCAGACCAGAAGTTCACCAGCCGTGGGACGTCAACTCATACAGCTGAGTCTCACATCCACCGATTCAGGATAAGGCGCCCGTACGAGCTCAAATTTCGGGGAACATTTCCCAAATCTCACGGCGGCCGCAAGGGTGCCGGGCCATCCTGCGCGCGCCTTTCCTCGCCGTAGGCGCATCGGAAGCTTTTAGCGCGGGGTTAAAAGTTCCCGATGTGTCGTATAAATGTTTACTGTCGTAGAAATTACACACGCACACACACACACACACACACACACACACACACACACACACACACACACACACACACACACACGCACACACACACACGCACGCACGCACACACACACACACACACACACACACACACACGCACGCACGCACACACACACACACACACGCACACACACACACATACGCGCGCTCGCGCACACGCACACACACACACGCGCGCGCACGCACGCACAGAGAGGAGAGAGAGAGAGAGAGAGAGAGAGAGAGAGAGAGAGAGAGAGAGAGAGAGAGAGAGAGAGAGAGAGAGAGAGAGAATGACAACAATAGGCCGCGCCGAGAAAAGAGGAAGAAGAGAGAGAACGGAGAAAGAGCAGAAAGAAGAGAAATGGGAGAGAGAAGAGAGAGCGAAAGCATGATAAACGAGGAGCGTGGTAGAGAGAGAGAGGGCGCAGACCGACATTGTGCTAGTATTGTTATTGCCATCGGCACAGTGGAAGAAATACCGTCAAGACAACGGAAGTAATGAGACGACCCTGGAAAGGAACCAAAGAGAGAGAGGGATAATACTCTAAGTTAATTTGCCAGCCATTTCCTCTGTTTCTTCATCATCGTTATCATCATCGTCGTTTTCGTCGTCACCACCACTGCCACAATCACCATCAGTATTGTCACCGTCGTCGCCTTTATCTACCATCATCATTGCTCGGGTTAATTATAACTTACATCGTCATACGCTACGAATTTCGTGCGCACATTTCTTCATTGATAAACGAAGTGACAAAAACATTCCCCGCGCAGAACCGACACAGCCAAAATTACAAGGCGGGTATATACTTTCTCACAGACCGCAAGCACATCGAAATGACTTGGGAGGCAATGTTGACTGCCTCCTCAAATTACACCGATATTAATGTCAACGAAACGAGCCGTCCCGTCATATTTCTGAAGCGCATTGCAATTACAACGGCCACATGTATAATTACGCACGGTCACGCAATTTGTACCTATAAAAAACGACATTCGCGTAATTATAATCGTCAGTAACGAAAGATGACAGCGTCCGTTCAACTGTGGTTTTTAACCGATAGGTATCGTGCGCGAGGAGCGGGTACGAGAAGACACAGTGACGCGCACAAACAATACACGCCTTGTGCGATCATAGGCGCCTTGCCCGTAGGTCTTGTCAAACAGTGTAAACACCAGAGGCGTGGAGCAGCATGCTGTAGACGCCTGTCATAGAACGCTGATAACATCACCTCCCGGCGCGAAGGCGGATTGACTATCCCCGCTCGTGTCTGCGCGTGTCAATGCAGACATTGTACGCGACAAGAGAAGTCAGAAAAAGTCACGATGTTGTGACACCGGGCGGCTGTTGAGATGGTCGTTTGAAATATGGCCGCGCGGTTTACCGGAAGAACGAGGCAGGACAGTTTTTAGGAAAACGTTTGCAAATACAGCGCGCTAGGTCAGCGGTTATTTCAATTAGATCTCCCTTGAACGCAGTCGACTAAGACGATTCTTGACCGATGAAGTATGACATAAATTCATAAATCGCAATGTAGCGTCAAAAAAGCTAGTTGTCAGCATTAGTCCCAACAAAAGTTAAAAGCATATTTATCGTTGATATAATGACCATTAGGTTATTCAAATCAGTGAATTGTAGGCCTATTCAGTGATGGGTATAGGATATATATATATATATATATATATATATATATATATATATATATATATATATATATATATATATATATATATATATATATATATAAGAATGAAACCTTATTTCAACAACAACAGCAGCAGCAGCAGCAGCAGCAGCAGCAGTAGCTACAACAACAACAGTAGCAACAGCAGCAGCAGCAGGAGCAGCAACAGCAACAGCAACAGCAACAGCAACAGCAGCAGCAACAGCAGCAGCAGCAGCAGCTAAACCAACAGCAACAGCAACAACAACATAGTACAGATTGTGACTCTCGACTAAGAGAATCCGGATTTAAATCCATGCCACATTGTTTGAAATTGTTGCAGCGTTGCATGATAGCACCGTTATCAGCAAGGCGAAGTGTTACAGTATGCTACTTTCTTATCAGGTTCTCCTCGTTAAAACCAATGTTCCAGGCGGGATCACACCAGCGAGCTGTCACGGCAGTTGAAAAAAAACGTATGTACATCGCAGATAAGACCCACACAGTGGTACACAATTGGCGTGAAAACACGAGCCTATTATGAGCAACACAACACGGTCTCTGTTATGAACGCACATTTCTTGATTACACTGTCATGTTACCTTGTTTATTTCGTATGATTAGGGCGCAAACAGATGCAAGGTGCTAAAATGGATGCCGCGGAATCCAACATAGTGTTTAGAAAAAAAGTGTAGTGAATTGTGACCGATCACGACAAAACATCGTGCATATGGGTAATACCTTGCCGTGATTCTTGCGTCGTATCTTCGATAACAATCAATATTCCAAAGTACTTTATAAGCGAAAATGTGTCTTGATGTATTGAAGTACAGGTATGATTAGATACATAAACGTAAACCTTTGCCAACATCGTGCTAATAAAACAGCGAAGTCAAGCAATTACCGTTGTAATGGTGAATGAAATTAAACATGCTATTTTTGTTTAAAAAAAGCATAATGAACAATGGCGTGGACTATTAGATCTAGTTCTGTTTAGCAAAAACTAGAGTGCATTAGTGTCATGCCGGCAATTACAAAATAGAAGTAAAACTACACACAGTGTATCATTGTCCAACTGAGCTGAACTGTTAATTGGCTTTCGAACACACGTAGTGTCACACATGTATTTTGCAAGCAGTTGCTCGGCCAGTAATGCGTGGAATGTGAGAGACAATGACCCCCTGTATTAATGGAATAATTGCGGACATCAGATGGAAGTCAGTGCAGTTTTTTACACAAACTATGAAACATTGTTCCTCGTTTCATTGAATATCCCATACCGTCGCTGTAAGTAACCACCTGCTCGTAGTCTCCATATACACGTCTGCATTGTACTGCCAATGTTCCATTAAAACTGCCATTGAATTGGCATTTCCTTGAAACGACCATGACAAACCGATTAAATTGCATGATTCTTGTGAAAATTTTACCGGTAAACTGTTGCACTGTTTTGGCTTGTGATTGTCCTGTCGGAAACAAAACTATAAGCACAATGGGAACAGTCGGGTTGTTATAACCCCAAACAAAGCAGAATCCAATGTTTCACCGTGGACAACATGGTGTCGGTGCCCCCAAGTGCTCCCAGCCTCGTTTTCGTGCGCGAGACTCTCACGGCCCATAGTCTCATCTGGGAGTATGCCACGTTGCATATTCACTCAGAATAGCCAATATGAACTCACATTTTGTGAACTCATTGTATTGAAGTGGCACGTCTGTTCAGCAGCAGTAAGCATCTATTCAATTAATAAGTCAAACATCACCTTTGTTTAACTATATCCTCATTGGCAGAATAAAGGTTTGGATTATAGAAGCGAATTGATTGTAACTTAAAAATTGGTAATCCGAAGAATTCTCCTAATGTGGACAGTTTTGACGTTTTTACCATCGCTGAACTCCTATAATTATTATTAGTACTATATTCCTATTTTGAATTAACTAATTGTGCCACCACGACAGGGTTTCCCGAATAACAATTAGGTGTACTTCGACATTTTACTACTGCAATATAAATGAGTTTATTAAATACATAACAAATATGGAACAAATTATAATTGATAAACTGCACTGACGCTACACACCTTCAACTAGAGCGTAGCCGGTAAGTTCACGACTTATTCCAGTTTAATAAATGACCTAACCGTTGAACTGAACGGATGGGTGGTTTTCAGTTCATCTCTACGTCTGTGGGTAAATTATACACATGTAACTGGTAAAAGGGGCGCATGATAAATTGGCTGGCTATTCAGTGGAAAAAACCCTGCTGAATCTGCGTTAAGATGCACACAGCGTGCGCCATTGTGATCAACGAGGTAATGGAGCTGTAAAACCGTCCTCTTGTAAATCACGGCGCACAGGGCTGAGTAGGTGTCCTATTTAATGAGTCACACTGCATACGCAGATTGGTTACACACGTATATACACACGCGTGCACACACGCGTGCACACACACGCGTGCACACACGCGTGCACACACACGCGTGCACACACACGCGTGCACACACGCGTGCACACACACGCGTGCACACACGCGTGCACACACGCGTGCACACACGCGTGCACACACGCGTGCACACACGCGTGCACACACGCGTGCACACACGCGTGCACACACGCGTGCACACGCGCACACGCGCACACGCGCACACGCACACACGCACACACGCACACACGCACACACGCACACACGCACACACGCACACACGCACACACGCACGCACGCACGCACGCACGCACGCACGCACGCACACACGCACGCACACACGCACACACGCACACACGCACACACGCACACACGCACACACGCACACACGCACACACGCACACACGCACACACGCACACACGCACACACACACGCACACACGCACACACGCACACACGCACAAACGCACACACGCACACACGCACACACGCACACACGCACACACGCACACACGCACACACGCACACACGCACACACCCACACACCCACACACCCACACACCCACACACCCACATACCCGTGCACGCGTAAACGCACACTGCATACACGCGTACACGCGTACACGCGTACACGCGTACACGCGTACACGCGTACACGCGTACACGCGTACACGCGTACACGCGTACACGCGTACACGCGTACACGCGTACACGCGTACACGCGTACACGCGTACACGCGTACACGCGTACACGCGTACACGCGTACACGCGTACACGAACACGAACACGAACACGAACACGAACACGAACACGAACACGAACACGAACACGAACACGAACACGAACACGAACACGAACACGAACACGAACACGAACACGCACACGCACACGCACACGCACACACACCACACACACACACACACACACACACACATATATATATATATATATATATATATATATATATATATATATATATATATATATATACGCCTCTGTAACTCCTCCGCAAAGTATCCTGGTATAAATGCTTTTATTTATATACATCTCCGCAAATTTCAATATATCCAAAATAGTAACAAGCATAATTGTAACGACTGCGGTCAAAGTGAACTTGATAAGGAGCAGGTGGCACACCTTGTATAAATCGGCTGTCCAACCAGAAAACAAACGATTTTACATTTTGAACGAAGTGCTTCCCAAATTGCCACGTTCGCACGTGCGCAGCCGTGACAATTGGCGATACCTGAACAGACCAGATGTGAGACAACGTTGTTTTTGCCTGACACACTAACACGCATTAGGTATATTCTACATAACGAAAAATATACTCCACGCAAAGAAAATGTAAGCCAACCAGTCATATTTATACCAAGCACTACAACCGCAACACATTAACAAATACCATTGGACTGATCTCAATTCAAACGTCAGCGGAAACGTACCAACCTGCCTGAAGTAGACAAACCAGCCGACTCGTCAAGTGACGTTGTCCTCACGTGCCGTTAATCAGGTATCACGTCGACGTATTATCCATGTTTCTGAAGAGTAACTCACTATTCGACCAAACACACCACGATTCACTGACACCGTATGCTTATGTCGTGCATTTAGTAGCTGCATTCTTCTGTGTGTTATCGTTGTGCATCGCTAAATGTCCTATTGCGTATCTGATGCCCCCGCTAACAGGCTTTCATCAGCACGCCGCACGACGACAAAATAATTACACAGATCGTAAAAAATAGTTGTGCGGTCGATGTCAATTGCTGTATTTACGTTCTGGGTTCGATTGGCGGTTCGACATAACAGACGCTTTGCAGTCACGGGAACGGGTGATAACACAGAACGTCATAGGAGCTTACGGATTACATAGAGACTGTCGTGTTATCGACAACGGTGTGTTATCTATGCTTATTGGACTGATTCAGAACAGTTCTTGTGGTCGTGTCTGACTCAATTAACATTAACGTCTCAATCATATAGTAGCTAGATGTTGATAAAGGAAGGTAGTAATGCAAATGGAAACGGAAATCTTATCTGACCCCACCCACTTCTTACACGACCATTACGACCTTCTCCCCTCTGGGAGCAGGTACAGAATGCCAACTGTAAAAACCCAGCGTGCCCTCAAACCATTCATTCCATCTTCCATCAAGTATATGAACCAGCCACATACACTGAATCATTGGCCCACATATCACAGTCCCTACCACTGCCACTGCAATGTTGTTTTTTCACATTTATTTATCTTATAATAGTGTCATATTGTTTTAGCAAAATAAAAATGTATTCTAGTACTTGAACAATTTTTACAGCTACCGTTTACATATCTGATTTTAGTGGAAAAATGCATTACTCTCTGATTTAAATATTGTGTTTTTTGTATGCACCCTACAAAGTGCAAGATGCATATCCATTTTATGACTAGACAACATAGTTATGATTATTATTGTTATTTATTCTGCGGTGGTAAGGTGGTACTTATACTGCGGTGGTAAGGTGGTACTTATACTGCTGTGGTAAAGTGTTACTTATACTGCGATGGTAGGGTGGTACTTATACTGCGGTGGTAAAGTGTTACTTATACTACGGTGGTAAGGTGGTACTTATACTGCGGTGGTAAGTGTTACTTATACTGCGGTGGTAAAGTGTTACTTATACTACGGTGGTAAGGTGGTACTTATACTGCGGTGGTAAGGTGGTACTTATACTGCGGTGGTAAAGTGTTACTTATAATACGGTGGTAAGGTGGTACTTATACTGCGGTGGTAAAGTTTTACTTATATTGCGGTGGTAAGGTGGTACGTATACTGCGGTGGTACGGTGTAAGTTATACTGTGGTGGTAAGGTGGTACTTATACTGCGGTGGTAAGGTGGTACTTATACTGCGGTGGTAAAGTGTTACTTATATTGCGGTGGTAAGGTGGTACGTATACTGCGGTGGTACGGTGTAACTTATACTGTGGTGGTAAGGTGGTACTTATACTGCGGTGGTAAGGTGGTACTTATACGGCGGTGGTAAAGTGTTACTTATATTGCGGTGGTAAGGTGGTACTTATTCTACGGTGGTAAGTGTTACTTATACTGCGATGGTAAGGTGGTACTTATACTGCGATGGTAAGGTGGTACTTATACTACGGTGGTAAGGTGGTACTTATACTGCGGTGGTAAGGTGGTACTTATACTACGGTGGTAAGGTGGTACTTATACTACGGTGGTAAGGTGGTACTTATACTGCGGTGGTAAGGTGTTACTTATATTGCGGTGGTAAAGTGTTACTTATATTGCGGTGGTAAGGTGGTACTTATACTGCGGTGGTAAGGTGGTACTTATACTGCAGTAGTAAGGTGTTACTTATATTGCGGTGGTAAAGTGTTACTTATACTACGGTGGTAAGGTGGTACTTATACTGCGGTGGTAAGGTGGTACTTATACTGTTGTGGTAAGGTGGTACTTATACTGCGGTGGTAAGGTATTACTTATATTGCGGTGGTAAATTGTTACTTATACTGCGGTGGTAAGGTGGTACTTATACTACGGTGTTAAGGTGGTACTTATATTGCGGTGGTAAAGTGTTACTTATACTACGGTGGTAATTATACTGCGGTGGTAAGGTGTTACTTATATTGTGGTGGTAAAGTGTTACTTATACTGCGGTGGTAAGGTGGTACTTATACTGCGGTGGTAAGGTAGTACCTATACTACGGTGGTACTTATACTGCGGTGGTACTTATACTGCGATGGTAAGGTGGTACTTATACTGCAATGACAGCGGTGTATATATCGACTAAATGTTATGAGTTAAGTAAGGAGCTATTTTGAGGATTTAACAGATGAGACTTAGAGCGTGACTTAGCATGGCTAGATGCTCCCCAAATAAGAATGAGTTCGTATTGTGTAAAGTGTTTTGAGCAATCCCACATCAAATGCCATGGAACGATAAAGAAATCGACCGTACTTATACCAATAGTACAATTTTGCGCATATAAAAGTAAATACATTGCCTAAGAAAAACACAGAAACAAGATTGAGCAATGGTTAATATTGACAATCCGTTCTGTCATACAAATAGAAAAATGTAAATATGAATTTTTGGTTTTTTATTTGCTCCCGTAGGAGCAGTCAAAAATTGCACATAGGACCATATTTCAGGTCCTCAGTGCGGGGTATTGGGTATAGTTTTCAACTAGCAATAACCACGCCTCGGATAAACCTCATTGGCTATGGTACTGCCACTGCGCAAAGCTATTGATAACCAACTTACGCGGCCTAAACATATAACAGCATCGTGCTGAAATTGTGGTGTCATATATTGTTTGGAAACACACTGGTATATTATAGAATGCATTCAAGAGTATGTGATGTTAGTAAATATATTGCTGTAAACCATTTCAGGACTATTTGGTTTACAGATGCATTGGAGTTTGCGCAGTTAAATTGGCAAGTCTTGTAACAAGATCGCCGTATTATGAATACTGAACTACAAACTACAACTTCAATTTACTGTCAAAAGTTGTAGTTTGTCATTTATACTTAATTAAAACACCCACTGGTTATGTTAAGCACTTGCGTTTTAATTTATTTATTTACTGGAATTTATGGTTTGTTTAATGTGTTTGTTCACTGTATCTTTACGATCAGTCACCAGTTACCACTACATGTAGCGCCATCTCGTGACGACGGGAAAACGTCTTCCTGTGAACATGGCTTGATCGGTACTTGGGGTATCTGGCCGGAACTTTACAGCGGATGTTTACAGCCGTGTCTGTATTGTATTTGTGCAAATATAGTATAATGCCGCCGTCAAGTGATTACCTTTTAATATTGCTTATAAGTAAACCTTTGCTTAATGTATTGTTGATATGTCAATTATAACAATTATAATATTATACTGTCATACGTAGCAGGCTGCCACAACTTAGCAAGGCCTCGCACTGGAAACGTTAAACGTCGTTATCTTATAACGTTATTTAGAAATATTTATCGATAATAAACGTATTTTTATTGCGTCTTATCCGTTTCCATCACAGCTGGCGCCATCTATCGAGGAGTGAGATACGTATTCCTGTGAAAACGTCTTGATAGCAACGTAGTAATTTGGCCCGTGGTTGGCAGTGGCAACATAATACTATTGTACGGGGAAATCAATATCTGTAAGAAGTCAATCAACACAAATATAGTATAATTAGTCGTCTTCTGAAGATTTATCGTTCGAATACAGTTTACCTACCTTAGCTCATTAGCTTGTCAAAACATTTCTTAATTGTATTTCATTCGTAACATGAGACTTATTATTTGTAATTGTATTGCTTGTTTTTAATGTTGTGTGTTTTGAAATAAATTGAATTGTCAATGTACTGACAACGATATGTTATATCGTATAAATTACAAACGGGGACAATGTGTATACTATTGTAATGTTATTACGTGAATGCAGCATTCATTTTCTACTGCAAAAAAATGTATTCATGCAGTGATAGCTCTTATTTTCAAGACCTCTCTGATAAGGACATTGTAGATCAGCACAATAATACATATTTTAATATTTAATTTGCCCTAAAAATCTGACTCGGAATATTATGATGAACGCAACGTAAATGAACGGTTTCAACATTTTATCACGATAATACACATCAGCATTTTACATACATGAATACGAAGTGTTCATACAACTCTTGGCATTTGCTCAGTGCCACAAAAGTCCTACCGAAACTATACTGCAATAGTATGGCAACCATAGCGACGAAATTATTTACGCTACACAACTATTAGTTGCACGTTGCGATATAAAGTTCATCTCCCCCTACAGAATCAACGCGGAAGGAAAAACGGAAGTGAACTCGCCGTGAAACACGGCTCCGTTTGCGACCATCTGGGATAGTGAAGAGACGTGATATTAGCGCGAGGCACAGTCATTGGTTGTGGGACGTAATTATTATATAAAACTGACGGAGACACGCGATCGTACCCCGGAAACTGCGGTAGATACCCCCTTGCTGGCGTTGACGTCATCGGCACATAGCTGGTCGGCAGCGGCGGGGCACGCGACACCCGGTTGAGTGGAGACTGAGCGGGGCGACTTCCGGTGAGACTCCTGCTGGCGTACTGGACCCGACTCCGCGCCTGGCGACGGTTGAAGTCGCCGAGCTCGAAGTCGGCGACGCATGCGTCGTGCACCGACCAGTAGAACCCGCGTCCGCTGCGGGCGCGTCCCGACTTCACGAAGCACTCGTTCACCGACAGGTTGTGGCGGATGCTGTTGCGCCACGCGCACGACGACGAGCGATAATACGGGTGGTTGTCGAGCACGTGCTGGTAGATGTCGGCGAGTATGAGCCGCTTCTCCGGCGAGCCGAGGATCGCCGCCGCGATGAGCGCGATGTAGGACTGCGGCGGCTTGCCCGCGTCGCCCGTCGACGATTCCGACGTGTCGGCGTCACGTGACGACACCGGAAGTGACGGCGAGCGCGGCGTCTCTACGTCGGACACTGTGCTAGTGATATGGTCGTCGCTAAACACACCGCTTGACGAGTTTCCGCTACTATCAGATGTAGTAAAACGCGAAGGAAATTCGACAAACGATGATCCGGAAGTGGCGTTCTGTGATTCCGAAAGCAACGGTGATTTTCCAATAACATTTCGATTACCAACGAGGAACCGGCATTCGTTTACCGACCAGTTTCGGTCTATCGGTGATATCAGATCGGCTACAGCGACGTTACGAATGCAGTCTTCCATTGTCAACTGCGGCGAGAACGACGCATGTTCAGTCTCAATTTCCGGTCTGTGTGACGCTTCCCTGTGGATAATAGCGCTATCCGGCTTTGGCGGGATGCCTTTTATGACAGTCGTTGCTGCATCGTTGGCAAAGCTTTGATCGTTATTAGAATTATGTTCTCTACCGTTCACCGCGGTGTCTTCTGATCGTGTTCTATTGACACAATGATTTGCACAATACTCAACCAACCTGGGGTTATACGTGATGACAGACAACCCTCTTCTCATCTCAGGATGCTGAGACATTACGCTACTGCAACTGTCCAACGTTGAATGTCAAATTCAGCACACTTTGCCAACGTTCACGTCGACTTGCACAACATTGTCTTTATAACAGCATTTATCCAGAGTCAAGGCAAATTTACACGCAGTGTATCCGATCTATGTTCACCGCCAGAGGAAATTATGCGACTATTTCAAAATCGGTTCTATTTATACTGGGTTTTTTTTTCTGGCAAAGAGAAGCAACGTAATTGCGAGTGAAATGTTGTTTTCGTCGGAGATGTCAGCGGTCGAATATTCCCACCTATACTTTCTACAGAACTGCCATTGCGCGATATCGACCAATAACTTGGTGTACGCATCAACATTGAATGACGCCCCCAATTAAGTAATTGAAGCTGTAAATGGTTGTATTGTTATTGAGGATTAATTTAAATCAGTGACACGCGGCAGTGTCCAGTTCTCATTACGTAGCGTGTGCAGCCGCGTGTGACAAAGCGTATGCAGCCACGCGTGACAAGGCGTGTTCAGCCACGCGTGACAAACCAACGCAAACAGAGTCACACCTTCTCATGGACGAGTGAATGTCGAATCGACGGTCCGTTTGCGATATATCTGTATTCATCTTCCCAAATACCATGACCGGTTTTTATAAGGTCGGTCATTCAGACAGACAGACAGACAGGCATGCACGCAAACACGCAGGCATGCAAGCATGTAGGTAGACTGAAACACCTGCTCTGTATATTTGCAAAACGAAATATCTAATTAATTATTTTAGTCGTAATTACATCTTTGTAACATCGGCGATTAACCTTACTTGGATTTTGTAAGCGTGCTAAGTTTTGGTTATAGGCTTAATTGTCCATTTTCTTCAGTCGGACCTCAGTCGGTGTCTCTCCCGATCCGACAGTTGACACCCTCCATCTCGTCGAATGGATAGTAGAGAAAATTCGTTTTGGAGGCGGGCTGGGCTGTCACAGGGAAGAGGTGTTCCAATTCCATTTTCAGTTTCAGTTTGCATGCAGGTGATCTGCGTACACAATCTGGTTTCTCATCAGATACCCTGCAGTGCTGTAAGATCTACTTCGTCTGTCCGCCCTCTGTTTTTGTAATCTGACTCATACACTTGAAATTCGATATTCATTGTCGTGCTTGGTTGAACAAAGACATAGGTCGTGTGTTAATAATGCCATCGTTTCACTTTCAAACGAATTACCGCGCGTGACGCCGACCCCCTATCAAGAGGGAACACGCAAACAAAGTTTCTCATACACTTGAAATTCGATTTTACTTCTTGTGCTTGGTTAAACAAAGACATCCAGACGAATTACCGGGCTTGACGAGGGCCCCACAGAGGGAACACGCAAAGAGCATCACCGACTTCGTTTCTGTTTGTGCTGTCTTGTTTGTGCTGTGACTCATCAAACTAAATTGCTAGAAAAAAACCAGGTCTACTATTTTTAGTACTGGGGGCATTGATGAGAAAGTATCCGCCGTTGCGGCGCTGAGCGTTCAGCTTCTCCGCCATTTCGTCTCGTCGGCTGGCTCCTCTGACGGTAGACATTGGAAGGAGGATGGGCGCTGTTGAAGTTTCGCAGCCCCAGCATATAACATACTATATAGAACTTGAGACCCGGTTCGGAGAAGTAACCGTACATAACTGGTCCCCACCTCTTTGTCCATAAGCGTAATCACAGTTTAAATTACTGCAATACGCAAACAATGTGAAACTGGAAACTTATCTGCATAAGTGGTCCCACCTCCTAGGTTGAATTTTTTGGGAGGAAACCTTAAAAATCTTAAAACAGACGTGTCTGCTGTGGCAGTTAAGTCAGTACGCAAAATAATACATAGCTGGTTCGAGTCGTTGGAGACCGGACTATGAACGGAAATGGCAAAACAGCATAACGAGGTGGCGGCAGACGTGACGTGCATGCCTGATAAACCGACTCACACAACCTCGACGGCGTTAATTACCGATGGTATAGAGAACTGAAGTGACTACGCCGCTTAGTTACAGGCCCATTTCGTTCCTATCAGTGCTCTCTGTCGTAGACCTATCTGTTAGCATGGTGTTGTATTTTTGGCTGCACTGTAGTTAATGCTCTGACAATTATACCCATAGTTCTATAACTTTCCCTGAACACATAAACCGAAAACTCTGATTCAACGCGGTTTTATGTTCCGAATCCCACAACGGAAACAAATACGCAAATGGAATCTGCCTTCACTAATGAATTCAAATGCCAGATCTCTGAACAGTGACAAGGTGGACGAATTGCATGTAGGTGTACCAACACACGATCTTTCAATTGTATGTGTTAGTGAGACATGGTTTAAAGACTATATGAATTCAAGTAGCCTTGCTATGCAAGGGTTTTGATT
Source organism: Oasisia sp. SBJ-2009 (assembly GCA_964017155.1). Lineage (NCBI taxonomy): Eukaryota > Metazoa > Annelida > Polychaeta > Sabellida > Siboglinidae > Oasisia > Oasisia sp. SBJ-2009. The sequence continues at coordinate 32,838,212 of OZ024855.1, read as the reverse complement.
GGAGAGGAAAGATAGGGGTCATGGACGAGCCGGTGGTGTAGCTTGCTACATTAGACATGAGTTAATGTATAAGAGATTAAATGATAAGGAGGTTCATGATTTAGAAGTAATGTGGATTAAGGTTATGCCAAAGAAAATGCCTCGAAAATTCTCATGTATGCTGTTAGCATGTATGTATTATACTCCAAAGACGGAATATTTGAAAATACGTGATCATTTGTAATGCGCAAACATCCAGAATGTCACGTGATCATAAGTGGCGATTTCAACCAACTTTGTCCAACTAATGTTGTAACACGTGGACATGCGATATTAGACCAAATATAGACGAATATTTGTTTGTCTGCTGAAGTAAAACCACGAGCGTGTTTGAGAGTGAGTAGATGAGTGGATGAGTGGGTGAGTGAATGGGTGATGAACATTTGAGTGAGTGAGTAAGTGAGTGAGAGAGAGAGAGTGAGTGAGTGAGTGAGTGAGTGAGTGAGTGAGTGAGTGAATGAATGAATATGCTAGTGAGTAGGTGGGTGAGTGAATAAGTGGGTGGGTGGCTGGGTGAGTGAGTGAGTGAATTAATTTAAAAATGAGTAAGTGAAAGAGTAAGTGAGTGAGAGAGTGAGTAAGTAAGTGGGAAAGTGAGTGAATGAGTGAATGGGTGGGTGAGTGAGTGAATGAGTGGCTGAATGAGTAAGTATGTTAATAGGTGAATGAGTGAGTTGGTGACAATGATTAACCGCAGTGATCAGGACACGATGGAATATCTAGTGAAGCGGCGGCTCGTCCGTAACTGTCAGCGGTCTCACACAACTGACGCCCGGTTCGGAGAAGGAACTGTATCACACGTTACATGGCTTGGGAGGCGTCTGATGCTTACAGTACAGACTCATGGACAAAACATTTAAAAACATAGGATACTATTGCCAATCCTAGTGGTGCCCATCCATGTACATCTGACCAGTTTCCCTCCATGTTGAACTTCCAGCCTATGGGCAAGGTGTATCCAGAATTTATATGATGGCGGTTTTTAAAAGGATATCGCAGTAAACCCAGATGTTACTTGTCATAATTTGTGACCCACCATGCCAAATTGAGACGCTTCTCGAAAAAATGGTAGTGTGTTTTATTGCATATTTGGATAGAGCAGTTTCAGACGGAAGTACTGATACATCAATGTTACTTATAGGCACACTATTTCTAGAGATAAACTTATATGAATGTCGAAAATGCCAAATGGACTAATTTGAGAAAAACGGCTTTAAAGTTTTCACTCCTTTATTTGTGAAGATTTAACTTCTTGCAGACATGTTTTGCTCCAGGTGGACCAGTTTAAATACATAATAATTATGATAGTGTATATCTATGCTTGAAGCCTACAACCCATATTTAAAATGTAATATGGACAGCGCCAATACAACATTTTATAGGCAGGCATGATCATCAAATCTAGTCTGAGACAAGAGTGACAGGTCAGATGCAAACATAGCCAGGAAGTAACAGCAGTCGGCGTATTTGAAGGTTTTACGCAGTGTGGTTTCATAAAGCAATCAAACCAGTCAATACATTACATACTCAACACATTATTATTAAGTTAATAATTAGATTAGATTACTTAACGTACTGCATCTTTAGTGGTGAGGGAAAATAGGTACCAACGTCGGATTTTAGCGTAGTGCAAGCCATTAAAACTAAAGTGACAAAAATATCCCGTCACTGTTATGCATGAAATAATCGATTACCACGTCTCTAAGACTCATATCGCTGAAGCCACAGCGAGCAGTTCATTTAGAAGATGAGAGACCATGTTGTCCTTGCTCAAATTCATATAATAATACTGAAATAGTTCGTTTTAACAGTGAATTGTCAAGGAAAACTAGCGTAAACAAAAAAAACTGGAAGTTGACAGCTGGCCAATCAGAGAGCTAATTTCTGTCACGAGGTGACGCTTAGCCTTCACGAAAGTCCCATTAACATGCAAATTTGTGGAAAGTCTTTAATGAAAACGCTGTTAGAATTTTAGAATTGAAATCCAGCTTTCTGATGGTACCAAACATAGCGCCATCGGAGACAGTTTACTTGGATTATTCCTGAAGAGAAAGTGGGAAATTTGTTGTGTCTAAAACAATCACACTCTTTAACCGACGTTTGATAGGTGTCAAAACACACCCAGATAAACCCATTTAGACATTAGTCATGACATTTAGACAACTTACATAATTTATGTTAGATTATACTATTTGGGAACGATTCCCGCTGGAAAGTCATTATCGAAACAAATCAGTGCCGTAATGTTTTGGCTCGTATATAGTTATAAGGTCCAGCGAGAAGCGTCTCATTTTGGCGTGGCGGGTCAATTTTTTTTGCCATAGAGTGCGGGATTTATATTTTTAGGTGGCAGAGTTTCCGGTAACGAAACAACCTCCTCTGTATTGGTGGATCTGTGCTTAGATACGGATCTGTGCTTAGATAACAGAAACACCTGATTCCGTACAGCAGCTCGTTGCGTGTTTTATATATCACAACGTATACTATGGCGACAAACAGTGATGGCCGAGCTGAGAGAGATGGGGCTGTCGTGGGGAGAAGCTCAGGCCTCAGCCAAGGACAGGACCTTGTGGCGGAAGATTGTTGTGGCCTTATGTCCCACTGGGGACGAAGAGGATTAAGTAAGTAATACTATAGGTGGCAAAGTTATATTGAGAAAGTGACCAGGAAAAACCGTAACGCACTTCTTACCAATTCCAAGTAAACGCGTCAAGCCCAAGTAGATTATTGATAGCTGCAGACTACATCAGAACAAATCTTTCACGTCATCGACAACCAAGTTAGCTGGAGATTTCTTTTCTCAACAAAAATTAAATTGCATCTGTCCTCATTATCACGGAAACGTTTTGCGTTGCCTTGACCTTATGACCTTGTTATTATTTAACTATTCACAATTCCATAATAAAATGCGAACATATCGGGCAGTTTTTTGCTTTGACTTCGTATGTATACCATGCTGGAAATGGACGATTGATCGCAAATGTCTTAATAAGTTTCCGTGCCTTTTGCGGTTTCCTCGAGATATGAATGTAACGTCATCGTTACGTCACGAAGCGCCATGTTTTATTGCGCTGGGGATTTTGCTTTTGCAAGCAGACGCTTTCAAGGGAACGGTTGATGGCTAACCCTTTCAGGTAGGCTATTTTAGGCACGTCATGATTCGTTGGGCTCCAATAATTAATTTAAAGTTTCATTGCTATGCCCGGATAAAGAACTACAGTTAAAACAAAGCGTAACACAGATAAGCCAATATATTCATATGGTGTTCACGTGGTAATTATGTCATCCAGTGTTCACTATATCAGTATATGCTCACGTCCGTGGTACTAAAATCTCGTGTTCTAACGCTTTTGGCGTACATTGCGTGATATTGCAGTTTCACGTAACACATGACCACTTTATACAGCTTAGGATCCACGCTTTTTGTTCTAGACATCTTCGACTAAATTTGTATTTTGATGGTTTATTTAATTTTCGTAAAGCCCTACAAAACAACTTTTCTCATAAAATATTAATTTTCTTTCCACGGTTTCGAACATATGTATGTTAAGGCGGGAACTCACTGAACCGGCCGGCCGGCCGGCCGGCCGGCCGGCCGACGCACGAAAAATGAAATCGGCCGGGCGTCGTGGGAACATCGGGCCGTCGGCCGATTTGTTCTTTTGGAACTCACAGAACCGGCCGACTGGCCGGCCGTTGCCCGCCCGATGCTACGATTTTTCGAACACACACAGCCGGCGGCCAGCCGGCCGATTTCATAATTTAAGCGCTATTAATTTAAATTCAAATTAGTTTGATTTTTTATCCATAGAGGTATTCAATATGCTCGCCCAGGTGTACCTACATCCCAAAGTTCATCATGGCAGACTCAGAGGATGAATTCATGCCGATTTTTGTTGCTGCAAGTGCCGCTTTTGTGGCAATCTCTCAGAGGATCTGCCGGCCGGGCATCGGGTAGGCGTCGGCCGGGCGGCAGTATCAAACATATTTGATACAGCCGGCCGAAGTCGTGCGGGCATCGGCTCGACGCACGACGCCCGGCCGATGCCACAATTTTTGAAACTCACATAACCGATGCCCGGCCGATGTCCCACGACGTCCCACGACGTCCGGCCGATGCAAAATCGGCCGGCCGGCCGGCTTAGTGAGTTCCCGGCTTTAGAAAACTTTTAAACTTTACTTTACCAGTTTTTTTAAATTAAAATTGCTTAAACAAACGCGCACGCGCGCGCGCACACGCACGCACGCACTCACACACACACACACACACACACACACACACACAAAACATGATTTAATTGGTTTAATCGTCATTAATACAACATATCGTGCTATACGATAGGCACCAGACATGGGCCCAAATACACTTGTATTAGTATTTGAAAGTACTTAAATACTTTTTTTTTTATATTTGATGTTGAGGAATTAAAAGTGTTTGTATTTATATTTAAATACTTTCCTAAAGTATTTGACATTTTCAAATAATTTCAAATATTTTTGTTCAAATACATTGTTAGTATCAACATTTCTGTTTCGCGATCAAAGATAATGCTTGCCAAACTGATTTTGTTCAATGCAAATCACCAAATCACTTGTTTTCAAGCTTCAAAATACCCACTGAAGACAACTTTACTGTGTCTTTCACCCAACAGTGGTACTTACTGAAGAAAACAGTTGTCAGCACACTTCACCCACAAGATCCTAGCAGTCATTAGCATTGTGTCTTCTGAGGGCAACATAGGCATTTTATTATATACCTCCTGGCTTAACTTAATAAACAACATATTATGGTCTTTACCTCTGAGCAATAACAAGACTCCCTAGCACTGGTCTACCTGTCGTCTTACGAACAAAACACTAATTACGCCTATGAACTAGATGTCTCGATATATGATTTATTTGTTTTACCTACATAGTAATATATCCTGAAAATAAACGTATTTGAAAAAAATATTTGTAATACTTTTGAATGTGTTTTTATTTAAATACTCTTGCTTTTCAAAGTATTTGTAATTGTATTTGTACCCCTCAACAGTATTTGTATTTATATACATTTCAATGTATTTGACCGCACGTCTGATAGGCACTTGATTTATGTTCTACTTTAAAACATATATAGAATAAATCAGTTGTATATATATATATATATATATATATATATATATATATATATATATATATATATATATATATGTATATATATATATATATATATATATATATATATATATATATATATATATATATATATATATATATATATATATATGTAAAATGTAAGCACCTAGCATATAGAGCCATATCCAGTCTTAATGACAATTAAAGCAATTTTTATTTTACTTCCTTCAAGCAAACACCATCTCGCCTTTTCTGGCAAGTATTCAGCCACCGAACATAACTCGCTACAGGTGAGAGGCAGGCACAGTTGCACCTTCTGATGGCCAGTGTATCTGACTGGTGGTTTCGTCGCAAAACAGTTCGAACTCCGGCGGCATTGGGACGTTGTCAGAGATGGGATCGATAATCGGAGCAAGGCGAAGGAAATCGAGTGGAAAAGGTGCAAACGTGGTTGAGGTACGGGGCTAGGCTAAAATGATTTTGTTCGGTAAAACGCTGTTGTTTCCGTTGAGCTCCCGAGTTGCACACATCATGACATACCAGCACTGCAACGTAGCCAAAGTAGGCACGATGCAATGAACGACTCGACTACGTTTACAAAGTAAATAAATTTATTAATTTATAAATAAATAAAAATATTAAGCTTAATAGAGTAAAATATTATTCATCTGTACATATATATCTATATAGGCTTAACACATATTAATCAGACAAGTATGTATGTATATATATATATATATATATATATATATATATATATATATATATATATATATAATATGTACGTATGTATGTATGTATGTATGTATGTATGTATGTATGTATGTATGTGTGTGTGTGTGTGTGTGTGTGTGTGTGTGTGTGTGTGTGTGTGTGTGTGTGTGTGTGTGTGTGTGTGTGTTAGAAAACATTACTAGCTTTACTATATTACATATTTAATTATTTAAACATATATATTATATAGGCCCACACACAGAATATGTATATATATATATATATATATATATATATATATATATATATATATATATATATATATATATATATATATATATATATATAATATGTACGTATGTATGTATGTATGTATGTGTGTGTGTGTGTGTGTGTGTGTGTGTGTGTGTGTGTGTGTTAGAAAACATTACTAGCTTTACTATATTACATATTTAATTATTTAAACATATATATTATATAGGCCCACACACAGAATATGTATATATATATATATATATATATATATATATATATATATATATATATATAATATGTACGTATGTATGTATGTATGTGTGTGTGTGTGTGTGTGTGTGTGCGTGCGTGCGTGCGTGCGTGTGTGTGTGTGTGTGTGTGTGTGTGTGTGTGTGTTAGAAAACATTACTAGCTTTACTACATTACATATTTAATTATTTAAACATATATATTATATAGGCCCACACACAGAATATGTATATATATATATATATATATATATATATATATATATATATATATATATATATATATATACATATATATATATATATATACATATATGTATATATATATATATATGTATATATATATATATATATATATATATATATATATATATATATATATATATATATATATGTGTGTGTGTGCGTGTGCGTGTGCGTGTGCGTGTGGGTGTGCGTGTGCGTGTGCGTGTGCGTGTGCGCGTGCGCGTGCGCGTGCAATTGCGAGTGCGTGTGCATGTGCGTGTGCGTGTGCGTGTGCGTGTGCTACAAAACATTATTAGCTTTACTATATTACATATTTAATTATGAAACACGAATTAACAAACGTTACAAAAATAATCACAATTCATTGTTTTTTCTCTCTGAGCAGACTGACAACGCCAGCGCCAGTCCACGGCCGCGGAACAATGGAACGAAAGTGATGGAAATGACAGAAGTGACGTTGATGAATGACGTGCCCTTAGTCCGAAACGAGGCCTCGTTGCTTAGCACCAGTCCCGCATTCACAGGAGGCAGTCTCTCGCCCAGCCCCGTGGCAGCGTCGGTTCTGCGAGACATATGCGAGATGTACGGGGCCTTCGACGCAGGGCATAAGCCACAGCCCCGTGTGATATATCTGACGGAGGAAGAAGGACACGAGACCGGGCAGCTGACAGAAAAATGGAGCGTCGACCTTTTGCATCTTGGCGACGGTCCGGTATACCAGCAGGAACTACGCAAAGAAGAGCAGGAGCAGCTCCGTTGGAAACAGGAGCTGAAAGAGCAACAAGAGCGAGAGCAAGAGGAGCTCATACTTCAAGAGCTATAGGAGCAGGATAATATGCTAGAACAGAAAGTAAAAATAAAACAAATGACATCGGGAATAAGACACCGTTGAGCGTCGTATTTTCCAACATTAATATAGAACTAGTTTTACTACTATGTACACAGCTCCATAAAAGTTGTCGAAAAAATTCAACATCGGCATAGAATAGTTATTGTTACGTGAACGTAAGCGTCACTGTTCCATACGTACGCTCCAAGGCAACGATATTCGCATAACTGCCGCCAGAACTTGACGACATTGCATTTGTAGATGCGACCGTCTCGGCCATCTTCCATCAACACGTACGAGAACACGAGACCTCCTGGCAGCAAACGGAAAAGGTACGGTTCTTAAACCGAAAACGACGAGGGATCTACTCTTGTTCACATAATATACACTCACACCGCCTATGCCCACGCATTCCGGTAAATCATAACATTGTGGATCAAAGAAACATCAACAGTTTACTTACCAGTATATAGTATCATATGTATAGGTTATTGCCATGAACTGATTTTTGACATTTCAAGCGTTACATAGCAGGCGCATGGGTGTATGTAACAACAAAAAAGACATCGAGTGAAGTCTACAGGTCACCCCGCATAAATAAAATGGAAAGCCTATCTAAGTAAGCGGAGAAAAACAAAGGCCGTCGGTAAAGGAAACACCACTGTTGGAATTGAACTACTGAGAAAAGACGTGTTATGAACAAACATGTATACTGAATTCGATGATGGATCTGCTGGTAGACAGCAGAAACACCACAACGGCAAGAACAGAGCAGACGTTAAGATAAGATCGAAGCATCACTCCTGCTCAGTCGGACAACGAGAAGAAACAACAAAACGTAATTCGTAACGTTTACCGTCGTCGTTAATGGTTAGTCGCTCGTTCAGCTCCACCTCTCGCTGGTCGTTGTAGTCGCGATCACATCCAACAAATTCGATGCTACTTATAGCTGGTATAAAGTAAATACATTGCTACAGAAATACTTTTAATCTGACAAACAAATTATGTGATCATGTAGTAGAAAAAAGATATGTTAATATGAAACTTTTGTCGATTTTTGCTCCCGTAGGAGCAGTCAAAAATTGCACATAGGACCATATTTCAGGTCCTCAGTGCGGGGTATTGGGTATAGTTTTCAACTAGCAATAACCACGCCTCGGATAAACCTCATTGGCTATGGTACTGCCACTGCGCAAAGCTAATGATAACCAACTTACGCGGCCTAAACATATAACAACATCGTGCTGAAATTGTGGTGTCATACATACATTGTTTGAAAACACACTGGTATGTTATAGAATGCATTCAAGAGTGTATAGTTTAAATAAGAATATTGCCGTAAACAATTTCAATACTATTTGGATTGCAATTCCATTGGATTCTGCGCAGGTAAATTGGCAAGTCTTGTAATAATAAGCATTGGGAGCATCGTCGTATTATATATACTGAAATACAAACTACAACTTCACCTTACTGTCAAACGTTGTAGTCTGTCATTTATACTTAATGAAAACACTCACTGGATCAGCTAAGCACTTCCGTTTAAGTTATTTACTTAATGGCATTGATGGTATATTGTAATGTGTCTGTGTAGTCTGTCGTTACAGTCATCAATTATCTATACATGTGGCGCCATCTAGTGACGACGGGAAACATCATCCTATGAAAACGGGTAGATCGGTACTTGGGAATTTTTCCAGAAGTTGACAGCCGATGCAGCAAACAATGTGCGTGCAACTCAGTTCGTGTATATATTGTATTTGTGCAAATATAGTATAATGCCGCCGTCGTGTGAATACATTTTAGTTTTGCTCATAAGTAAACATATACATCGTATATTGTAGATATGTCAATTACAACAATTATAATATACTGTGATACGTAGCAGGCGGCCACAACTTAGAAAAACCACTCACTGTAAAGGTAAAACATCGCTATTGTACAACGTTAACTTAGAAGTGTGTATCGATAATACACGCATTTTATTACATCTCATCCGTTTCCATCACAGCCGGCGCCACCTACCGAGGAGTGAGATACGTATTCCTGTAAAAATAAAAGTATTGATCAGTACGTGGGGAAAGCAGAACATTATCATAAGTGGAACTCAATCTCTGCAAGAAGTTAATCAACACACATTTTATATAATTCGCCGTCTTCTGAATATTTGTCTTTCGAATACAGTTTATGTTTCTTTGTTCATGAGCGTGTCAGTTTGCTGCCGACAAGATTATATCGTAGATATTACTAATGAGGACAATGTGTATACTAGTGCATTGTAATGTTACAGCGTAAATACAGCATTCGTCTTCTGCGGCTTAAAGAGGGTTTCATCCAGTGGCAGCTCTCACTCTCATGTTCGAGACCTCTCTAATAAAACAATACATGTCATTGTGAACCCCCCTCCCCCTAGCACAATAATAAATAGTTTGATATTTTATTTCCCCTGGAAATCTAACCGGGAATATTCTGACGAACGTAATGTAAATAAGTCAATGGTTTCAACATGTAATCGAGATAATACACATCAGCGTTTAATATGCACGTATACACTGTACACTTTTGCAAGAAAAACACCAGGTATTCATACTATTCATAGCATATGCTCAATGCAACAAAAGTCTTACCGAAACTATACTCAGTGCTACAATAATACAACAACCAAGGCGGCGAGAGTGTTATGCTACACAACTATTAGTTGCACATTGCGATATAAAGTTCAAGCAACGATGATTTTCCAATAACGTTTCGATTACCAACGAGGAGCCGGCATTCGTTTACCGACCAGTTTCGGTCTATCGGTGATATCAGATCGGCTACGGCGACATTGCGAATGCAGTCTTCCATTGTCAACTGTGGCGAGAACGACGCATATTCAGTCTCAATTTCCGGTCTGTGTGACGCTTCCCTATGGAGAATAGCGCTATACGGCTTTGGCG
>OZ024855.1:32822824-32825324 GCA_964017155.1 Oasisia sp. SBJ-2009 | reverse complement strand
AGTCAATGTCTATAGGCACGGCTCTGTTTACACTGTGGTTTCCTGTTTGGTGTTTCACAATCTGGTTGGGTGTTTCGCAAGACCTGGTTTGGTGTTTCGCAATAGGCCCACGGTCCTATTTAAACTGGTGTTTGGCGGCAAGTCGGCCTCACTTGCTTCAGCAGCCGCTCTACTCAGTTAATCAATATTCATCGACACCGTTGGTATTATTTTACCCGGTTAAATTTAGGCTCCCACCCACCCTCCCTTATTGACTGTTTTACTTATGTATGTAGTTCGATTATTGTCTAATTGTGCCTATGTTTCTTTCAATTATTATAAATGTATTGTGTAGATGTTAGTTAGTAAGTAGTCTGCAGATAGTTAGTAGGTAGTCTGACTTGTAGATCAGGGAGTTTGCATTGTTAGGTGGCGATTGTCTGTATACTTGCACATGTTTACTATGTATGGTGATTATTTGAACATGTGGTTATTGTATAACATTAAAACAATGCAGATCTACAAGTTCACCCACAACCCTGTCTTACTCTTATTTGTTCACGAACCTGACCGAGTGTCAGGGCGGTTTATTGCGAACAGACTGATTAATGAAAGCAACTAATAAAAAAATAGATGAGTGACTCAAACACGTGCTAACGACGCCATGAATGTTTGCACTGCGGTCTCAGTGATTAACCGCAGTGATCGGGATACAACGACATCACTAGTGAAGCGGCTACTCGTCCGTCTGCGGTCTCACACAACTGACGCCCGGTTCGGAGAAGGAACTGTATCACACGTTACATGGCTTGGGAGGCGTCTGATGCTTACAGTACAGACTCATGGACAAAACATTTAAAAACATAGGATACTATTGCCAATCCTAGTGGTGCCCATCCATGTACATCTGACCAGTTTCCCTCCATGTTGAACTTCCAGCCTATGGGAAAGGTGTATCCAGAATTTATATGTTGGCGGTTTTTAAAAGGATATCGCTGTAAACACAGATGTTACTTGTCATCACTTACTTGCCATATATAGTGCGGGATTTGTATTTTTGGGTGGCAGAGTTTCCGGGTAACGAAGCAACCTCCTCTGTATTGATGGATCTTTGCTTAGATACGGATCTGTGTTAGATAACAGACAAACCTGATTCAGTACAACATCTCGTTGCGTGTTTTATTATTTATATATCACAACGTATACTATAGGTGGCAAAGTTATATTGAGAAAGTGACCAGGAATAAGCGTAACGCACCTCTTACCAATTCCATGTAAGACGCGTCAAGCCCAAGTAGATTATTGATAGCTTTAGTCCACATGTTTCACGTCATTGATAACCAAGTAAACAGAAGATTTATTTCCACAACAACAATTAGATTGTATATGACCTCATTACCACGGAAACATTTTGCGTTGCCTTGACCTTATGACCTTATTATTATTATTATGTGAAAGCCACAATTCCATAATAAACTGCGAAAATATCGGGCAGTTTGTTTACTTCGTATGTATACCATGATGGAAATGGACGATTGATCGCAAATGCCTTAATAAGTTTCCGGGCCTTTTGCGTTTTCCTCGAGATATGAATGTGACGTCATCGTTACGTCACGAAGCGCCATGTTTTTTGCCCTGGGGGATTTTGCTGTTGCAAGCAGACGCTTTCATGGGAACGGCTGAGACTTAACCCTTTCCGGTAGGCTATTTTAGGCACGTTATGATTCGTTGGGCTCCAATAATTAATTTACCGGTTCGTTGCTATGCCCGGACAAAGAACAACAGTTAAAAAAAGCGTAACACAGATAAGTCAATATATTGTTATGGTGTCCACGTGGTAATTATGTGATCCAATCTTCAATGTATGTTATATAATTACGATATTATTCTACATTTTATATTTTATGATTTTATATTTATATTAGATCATATCAACTATTATTTATCGATGTTATAAAGATTTTTTTATTCGTACCTAATGTATGTGATTGCTCTTATTTATATATTTTATTTAAAGTAGTATATTTTATCATAATCATTTGGTGCATGCAATGCCATGTGCATATAACTGTAAGACGACCCAACATTATAACGCATTCCAATGTTTATTGCAACTGCAATGAAAACACATGGCAATAAAGCCGATTTGATCTTATCTTACGTCCCTGGTACCAACATCTTGTGTTCCAACGCTTTTGGCGTATTTTTGTACCTTGCTTGACATCGCTGTTTCTTGTGACGCGACTATAATTCACACCGCTTAGGATTCATGCATTTCGTCATAGGCGTCTTCGACGAGATTCGTATTTTGCTGGTTTATTTTATTTGCATAATACCCTACAAAACACCAATCCTCATAATATTAATTAAACATACACACACGCACGCACGCGCACGCACGCACGCACGCACGCACGCACGCACGCATGCACGCACACACACGCACACACACGCATGCCTTAATCGTTATTAAGACCAATCGTCGCACTATATAATAGGCACTATATATATATATATATAT
>OZ024855.1:32812824-32820324 GCA_964017155.1 Oasisia sp. SBJ-2009 | reverse complement strand
GCTGGCGCAAGAACTGCAGCAACAAGAGCGAGAGCAAGAGGAGCTCATACTTCAAGAGCTAGAGGAGCACGATGAGATGGTAGAGCAGGAAGTAAAAATAAAACAACCGGAGAATCCGCCGACTCGTGTCGCCGACGCGGAACTGGTGGCTCCCTCTGTGAAGATCGTAAGCAAACTCAAGGTAAATAACATGGGTGAGTGAAAATGAACGGATTATTTCGATGTTGAATAGGTTTACTAGGGGGTATGTAATAAAGACTAAATTAATGCAATAGATGCAATTCTCGTGTGGCATGGTTGCCTCGTTGGAATTAATTCCTTATTTCCTTTCTAGGCCAGATAAATGAATTAAGTTGGGAGACTATAAAGCATTATGCCTATTCTACATGATTCCACGAAAAGCATAGCTACTTTGAGTGTGGATTGGGGCGTGCCCTCCAAGGCACAGTCGAAATGTGTAGAATGCCACTGTTGTTACCCTTACAGCTTGTGATCTGAAACATATGTTCGACGCACATCCCCAGACTTGGCAAAATGCCAACACTACCCAGTCAACACCGCGAAAACGTTTCCAAGCCGAAACAAATACCAAAAAATCACGCTATCGAACTGGGTACCAATGAGCCCCAAACATGTTTGCTTCCCATCCCGAATTGTTGTTAAGTACGGCTGTGCAAAATAACCCGAGTAGCCGTAGCGCCTGTGGACTCCACTCCGACTCCACACGTTGTTAATCCGAGTGACGGACTGACAATCACGCAAAATGTGGTTACTATTAAACTTGAACTTCAACATTGACGTATTACCTTAATTGCTATTAATGATAACACTAATATTAATTCACTATAAGGCAAGAATGTTTTTTTCTTAGACAGTGTCACCACGTTCCCCATCTCGACCCTCTTCCTTATCGCAACTCTAAGACTAAGTACACCAGTGCAAGACCTTGGATACCGATTTGGGGTTTCAAAATCTACTGTTTCACGAACCTTTATTTCTACAATACATGTCATGCACGTACGTTTAAAGGCATTAGTATACTGGCCTGAACGTGAACAGATCCGGAAAACAATGCCCCTTCAGTTTCGCAAACGTTTTGGACTTAAGATTGCCATCATAATTGACTGTTTTGACATTTTTATAGAACGTTCTTCCAATCTCATGGCCCGTGCTCAAACCTGGTCACAGTACAAGCATCATAATACAATAAAGTATTTAATTGGCATCACACCACAGGGAAGTGTGTCTTTTATATGGGAGAACCAGCGACAAATATGTCACGAGCAATAGTGGGGTTTTAAATAAACTCCTACCTGGAGATGTTGTATTAGCTGATAGGGGTTTTGACATCCAGGAATCTGTTGGATTGATGTGTGCTGAGGTTAAGATTCCATCATTCACTAAGGGGAGGAAACAACTGTCTGCAATAGATGTGGAATCCAGTAGGGCTATAGCAAATGTCAGAATTCATGTTGAAAGGGTAATTGGATTACTTCGTAATAAATACACTATCCTACAGGATATAGTACCTATTGATTATTTAATTACTGATGCAGACAGCAAACATATCATTGATAAAATTGTTACAGTATGTTGTGCATTGACAAATTGTTGCGAATCTGTAGTAACAAGTGACTAAGTTGAACTCCAGTTTGAAGTGGACATGTTGCTTTCTAGTAGCTGTGATAACATTTGTTTCAGTCAGATTCCAGTTTGAAATGATCAGGTTAATTTGTTTAACCAATAATCATGATAATATAGATCATATATGCTCAAGCTTCACACACTCACTGGTGACTATTGATCACTATTAGCAAGCACTATGCTATGCTGTTGTGTTCGAAATAAAACGTTTGAAATGTGAAATGTGATTTATTCCACCATTGTCACTCATTCTGCAGAATGACAATATAATAATTAAGCACACAGTCAAGCAGTGTAGTTAGTGCCTCATCATACATTCGTGCAACACAAAACAGTTTCTTATTGACATTTCCCAAAGTTCATTGAGCTTGTGAAGCAGTCTTTTTTTTTTTTGGAGCTGAACTTGGGCAGCTCTCGACACTTTCCCTGTGGTGTTCGTTAGCAGGCGTGGATGGTCCCTGTGCAGCTGCTGACGTTGCTGGCTGAATTTTAGAAAAATATTTCCCAACTATTTCAGGTAGCACAGCACGTTTAAAGAATCCAGTTGCTCGCTTGCAGATTTCATCCCAGAGCGCATGATCAGGCTCCATCCGGTCATGATGCAGGCCTTCCTTGGTCCAAATTACAAAGTCACAATAGTCCACATTGCATACAAATACCTGTGTCTGTATTTGGTAATAGTACTGGTGAGACTTTTGCAGCTGTATCTTACCGGCTACATTTTCCATGCATGACACTTTCTCCAGGCACTCTGGTATCTCTTTATCTCTCACACAATAGGGACACTTCACTTCTACAGTTCCCTTCTCACAGCAGCTGCATTCAACCATAGAGTCAGGGGATGCTCCAATATATGGATAGTCACTGCTTATGACAAAGCCACTCTTCTCCATCTTGAAGGAGTCATGTGACTGCTCCATCCTGCTCCTGTAGGCGGCCAAGCCATCCTCCTCGTGCGGACAGCCCCACTGCGTTGCTTTCGTTCTGAAGCGGACTGTGTCAGGATAGCATATTGCTTTGATGAGGCTCTTGGCAGGGTTCTCTACACTTGTCCTACAGACGGCCTTCATCCTGGAAGCTGTGATGCGGCCAGTGCGGAATCTGTGCCATTCTTTGCAGTCAGCCTGCTGCCTCGTCTTTTCTTCTACCAGTTGAACCTAGTCATTTGTGACACAGATGGACTCAAACACTTGCTCACACTTGTGGAACAATTCATTCTTGGAGAGATGAAACGCATGTTCATCCCGAAGTTCAGACAGTAGCAGTGGGTACTTCGAACTAAGCTGTCTCGGGACATAACCCTCAGCATAGTCCGACATGAATGAGAGAATGACAGGCCTCGTGCCAATTTCATGCAGACCTCTGAACAGGGTTGACAGTTCAATATCAGTGGGTGGAGGCACATCAGGGAGAGTCATGGGTTTTGTCTGCTTGTTTGGTGGCGTCTGTGAGATGGCACAATCAATGTCTTTCTTCAACGATTTCGCAGATTTAAAGTTTATGTCTTCTACCTGTTCATAGTTGATCCCTTTCGTGCCCGATGGCAGCAGCCAGTATGCCTTTTCCTGGGTGACCGTACGACTGCTCCGTATTTCAACTGCCGAGGTCACAAAGAACAGGACTGCTCCTACGTGGGTGCATACTTCCCCCAATCCAGCCATACATGTGCAGTGAGCAGACAAGATGTTGCCATCCTTTTCTGCTATAATCCAGGGTTGTAGAGGAGTCTTTGAGATGCTTTGAGAATGGCGAACCTGAATAGAAACATTGGCAATCAGTTACAAAATGTTCATATTATCATACATAACATAGCAAATATTTTGCGTAATTATGTGAATCACTGGGCAGTTAAGGATTAACAGTTAAGGATTAATTAATTATTAATTTCACAATGAAAAAATGGTTTTAGTTCATGACTGACTGTGTTGCTGATTCTTACATCATCTGACAAAATAATGTTAACACAATTTTGTTCATATTTTAGATAACCAATTATCATTGCAATAAAACTATTTTTATGTATGACTTAAACAAATTACTTAGTAAATATATCCAATCTGCTGGCTGGTAAACACTTATAGCTAGCCGGTGAATTATCGTCAAGGCGTTAACAAGCACTACTCTCAATTAACCAACGTAGATTAGTAATCAAGAGCCCGGGCGCAACAGGCCAGAGGCGGAGCCCAGACGGAGGTTTGACTCGAGTCGTGTCTAGACGATTAAATTTGACACTTACCCTGGCTGTCACAACGATGTGACCGTTGGCTTCTCTAGAGCAGGCATTTGATACCCAACCACATATGAACTGGTTGTAGGATTCCAGGGACTTGTACCCTTTCAAATCATTTAGTGTGTACGCACTCTGTGAGTAGACGCAGTAATTCACTATGTCGGGATACGCGATGGCAGGCAGGATGTTTGGGTCAAAGTTCCAGTCTTTCTTCGGCGTTTCGTATGGATCTTCACCGTTTATCAGCCGTAATTTATCCTGATACCGACTGCTGGTAACACTATCTAACGATTCCGCGTACTTAAGTTTCTTCTTTGATGAACTCGCCGGTGTACTCATTGTTAATTCACAAGCGCGGGGGGAAATCTCTGTCTAAACAATGGCGGCTGCCATGGACGCCGTGGCCCGCTTGCCACACATCATGGCTGCCGTCGAGGGGCGGGGCTATTTTGGTCACGTGACTGAGAACCATGTATAGGCCCCGATATACTATCAGGCAATGTCGTACGCAGTATCTGTTGCGTTGCTATGGCAGTAGGCACATGTTTACGTTATCACCAGACACTGTTTGATGTTTGCTGTTTTATGGCGATATTCTCAACCGACACGGGGGATCCGAGAGCCAATGAAAGCAGCGTATCGCATTGACACACCCCACCTCGGTGAAAGAGTGACCTTCACCCCATAGTCGCACTTCCGTCCTACACTGTCTGAACGGGTGGCGACAGGAGGCCATCATTGTCACGCAATGTCGTACGACAACGCAGCATGTCTGATGGTTACTAGCCATGTCGTATGACTTCCTACCGCCTCACGTCCAGACAGTGTGGGACCTACCTTTACTTTTATTTTACTTTTACTTTTACTTATACTTTTATGTTTACGTTTACGTTTACGTTTACGTTTACGCTTACGCTTACATTTACCTTTACCTTTACCTTTACCTTTACCTTTACCTTTACCTTTACCTTTACCTTTACCTTTACCTTTACCTTTACCTTTACCTTTACCTTTACCTTTACCTTTACCTTTACCTTTACCTTTACCTTTACCTTTTTCTTTATCTTTATCTTTACCTTCACCTTCACCTTCACCCTCACCCTCACCCTCACCCTCACCCTCACCCTCACCCTCACCCTCACCCTCACCCTCACCCTCACCCTCACCCTCACCCTCACCCTCACCCTCACCCTCACCCTCACCCTCACCCTCACCTTCACCTTCACATTCACATACACCTTCATCTTTACCTTCACCCTCACCTTTACCTTCACCTTCACCTTCACCTTCACCTTCACCTTCACCTTCACCTTCACCTTCACCTTCACCTTCACCTTCACCTTCACCTTCACCTTCACCTTCACCTTCACCTTCACCTTCACCTTCACCTTCACCTTCACCTTCACCTTCACCTTCACCTTCACCTTCACCTTCACCTTCACCTTCACCTTCACCTTCACCTTCACCTTCACCTTCACCTTCACCTTCACCTTCACTCGACGTCGGTGGTCGACAGGCGGAAGAGAAGCTGACACTTCTTGACACGTTGGTACCGATTGACCTCGTCCACGGCCCGAACACACAACGCGCCGACCGACTCGACTTCCTGGAGCGCCTGGAGCGAGAGGAGACGGACGACTACTGGAGGAGACGTGGGCGGCTGGAGCGGCGCCGTGACGTCACCGGGCGGTCTCCGCTGATGGCGCCCGGCAGCAGACTGAGGCCGTCGCGAGCGTCGTCCACCTCATCCTCGGCTCCCTTCTCGTCGTCGTCGAACGTGTCGTCTCGGTCCGTCACCTCGACGCCGTCGTCTCTGCCGCCGCCGCCCACCTCCAATGTGTCCTACACGGCCGTCACCCGCCTCGTGAGTCGGTCGTCGTCGTCCCACCCGTTCACTTGTAGGTCTCAGGTCTCAGGTTGTGTACTCCAAACATCCCAAACTTGGGCTAACGCAGGAGTATGTAGTGCTTCTTGTGCGCATGCGTTAGGTATTATGTTTGTTTGTTTTTGAGGTTGTTTGTTTGTTTGTTTGTTTGTTTGTTTGTTTGAGTTTTTTACAGGCAATTTGGGTGTTGTGAAGGGGAGGTTCGTGATTGCTGCTTGAAAAGCTATTGGGTTATCTATTTCAGTAATGTGTTGTGGGATCATATTCCAGATGCAACACTGCAGTGTTGATGGCCACGGTTTCTTGATGGTTTTAATAGGCCCGGTGGTGGTGTGATGTTGATTATGTTATTTAAAATTTGGTAAAATGTCATGACTTGTTTGATAATAATCCTGCGTCGCTCAAGAGTGGACCATCCCAGGGTGGCTATAGTATATTAGGTCTGTTTTGACTGTTTGACGTCGATGGTCGTCTTTTACAAATCTGGCTGCACAGTGCGATGTATCGCTGACATTTTTCCGGCGTTATAAACGTTCCGGTTGACGTTTCGACGCATGCGCATTAAATGTAAAATCATCAATGTGCAGCGAAACGACAAAGCACTTATGGTATAAATACTACGGGCTTTTCGCTAGGGCGTATATAACCTGTCAGCGAAGATACTTGTCGCAAATTAAAACGAGGCAAACAGGTTTTGAGGCATGTTTTGATAGCAAGCGCAAATCACGTGACTGTAGTGCGCCGTAATCCGAAACAGTAATTTAAGCAAACGTAATAGTTTAAAGTATTGAACGAAATCTTAAACAACTCTTCACAGTAACCATCACAGGAGAGTTAAAGAATAACCCGTGGCATTCATATAAAAAATGCTTTGTTGTTTCGTTGCACATTGATGATTTTTCATTTATCGCGCATGCGCAGAAACGTCAATCGGAAACATTTAAGCGCGACGCCGATTCTGGCGAGTGGCGCTAAGACAAATTTACGGAGCTTTTTAAAGATGCTCTTTGTCTGAGAGTCGCTAACATACATTTAATGAGGTTTTTTAAACATGTCAATTTTGTCAATTTGTCAATTGTCGGCCACCCCTCTCTCCAGCGTTTGTTTTGGGTGGAATGTCTTTTTTAAGATTATTGATTCTTTGTGCGTGCGCGTGTGCGCGTGTGCGTTTGTGGGAATGTGAGTGGTTATGCCTCCGTTCGAGACTGTCGTTTTTTTCAAAGTCCAAATTCTTTCTTTCAGCTGAACCATGACTTTGACCCTGACAAGTTCAAAGCAGCCAACTGCAAGGTGAGATTTGTTAATAATTCAAAATTAATATTGTTGTTAGATTTTTTGTAAGAAGCAAATACGTGTAATCTACATATTTGTTTTATGTTAAAGTTATATTTTATTACTTTGTACTTTTTACAAAAGAATCCTGCACGGCATATCTGCACCAGCAAACGCGCGCACGCACACGCGCACGCACACGCACACGCACAAGCGCGCGCACACACACACACACACACACACACACACACACACACACACACACACATATACATACACACATCCCTATTTTATCATGCATTGTTCTATGTTCCAGTTTCAAAATGGCGTCAACAAATCAGAATCATTTGGATGGGTAAGATTACATTGTTTAATACCAAAATGTCGGTATAAAACCACTACCTAACCAGTGTTGTAGTGGTGACACTGTCGGGTCTGGTCTGGTCTGGTCTGGTCTGGTCTGGTCTGG
>OZ024855.1:32795324-32807824 GCA_964017155.1 Oasisia sp. SBJ-2009 | reverse complement strand
TATTCAGTGCGGGACTGTGTGCCGCAGACCGGCCATTATGGCGGCACTGAAAGCTGCGGCTGCTGGCAGCGTGAGAACCCAAGTGATGATGATGTTTCGGAAGAGAGACCAGTCAACGTTATCGCGAGATCTCACACGGCCCGTAAACACGATCGAGCCGACCTTGCAGTGGGTGCTACTGATTGGTAGACCGATGTTAGACGCCACCAGGACCGTCAGCGCCGATCCGATCTCGATACAGAAGCCGCTGTTGTTGGAGACAGACAGGTTACGGTGTTAGGGACAGAATTTGGTGTCGATGCTAACAACATCGAAACCGACCTCTTATGTCTTGATATCACTTCAAAACAACAATCTAGGTCCGCAAAACGTCACGTAAATATCTGATATGTGCACAAACTACATTATATAATACAATTACATTCCTGTAACGATCTTGCAGTCAGTATTACAATCATGCAAGGACACTGCATTATGTAAGGTTTCCATAATCCTCACTTTTATAGCCCCGCTTCGAAACAATTCCAGTTTATGTTAGCCATCATTGGACATGTAGCGTTTTACTTACATTTGTTTCTGAATGTTAATGTTTGAAGTAACGTATGTGTAATTGTTTTGTAAACATATTGCCATTATACTATAAGAAGGTTGGACGATGACAGGTGGAAAAAAGTTGTTGACACAAAAGCGTAGAACGAGTGGAGTGATTCAGCAATACTCAACATGGCTCTCGCCGGACGGAAAATGGAGACATAAACTGAAAGATTTGGGCGACCAACACTGCCGTCCACACACGCACGCACGCACGCACACACGCACGCACGCACGCACACTCGCACGCACGCACGCACGCACACACACACACACACACACACACACACACACACACACACACACACACACACATGTAGTGCTGTGTTTGTTTGCTTGAAATTATGCTAGCTCCGACATTTCAATCGTGTACTCTAGCTGTAGTTGTTTTAAAGTTTTAATTTTAAAGAGAGGGTGCCAGCTTCTGGGTTATATTTTTTAGTTAATATTAATGTTGTCATGACTACAACATGCATATTGCCGGTATATCTGGCAATTTGTGTTTAGTTACTTCATTAAGCTCGGAACAATGTTCGCAATTTTGAAAGATTCTGCCTGCATCACGTTCGAAAAGTAAACAAAACACCTCGATTAAAAAGGATTGTCAATTATGCCGAGGTCAACAGAATTAACTGCAATACTCTTTAATGTTTAACTTTCCCATGCTCTACACAGCAGACTTTCCGTTATAAATTCCTGCTCGGCGATCTCTGGGTAGAGGAACTGGCACTCTCAACCTGTTGTCGTAGCTGGGAATCGTGTCGCCCACAACGTACCTTGAGGCTGTGACTTTACTCAGGTCCTCGCCCATCGTCTCTATGACGCGTCGGCCCCACACCCACAGTCCCACTGAGATCCCGAGACCACCGTAGAGAAGGATCCAGATCGGCGTCGTGCCCTGCTCCGTCACACTCCCGGAGGTCGCCACCAGCCAGATCCCGATAAGAGGACCAATGGCGTTACTGTAGACACGACAACGATCTCTACCGAAAATACTCCTAATACATGTATTGTATGCATATGTTGATGGCTTGAAACATATTGTTTTACTGTTGTAATTAGTAAGTAAGTAAGTAAGTAAGTAAGTAAGTAAGTAAGTAAGTAAGTAAGTAAGTAAGTAAGTATGTAAGTAAGTAAGTTAGTTAGTTAGTTAGTCAGTGTGTGTGCGTGTGTATGTGTGTGTGTGCGCGCTGTTCTGTGCGTCTGTGTGTAAGAGTGTGCGTATGTGTATGCGTGTATATGTATATATGTATGTATGTATGCTTGTATGTGTGCATGTGTGTGTGCGTGCATGCGTATGTGCGTGCGTATGTGTGTGAATATATATATATATATATATATATATATATATATATATGTATATATATTTTATATATGTATATATAGTTCTTAGGTATCATTCATCAACTGCAAAAAACAACCAATACATAACTGCCTAAAACAATTGAAACATTATTCGATAGCCTATCGTTTATTAAAATTTCATGTCTTGTTGCTCAATGAGGGATATTTCGTTAACATTAACACTAATTAATCAACGTGTCTCCAAAACAACATACATTGCTCAGATTGTACATGTTTAAAAACGTTCATACCTGACGTCATTTCCGCCATGCGCAAATGAACCGAAGGTAGCGGTAAGTATTTGCAGGAAGGAGAAAAGTCGAACAGTCTCTGGACGGTCGGCGATGAGAGACCGTGCGTCGTTGCGGTTCACCTGGTATGTCCTCTTATACATATAAAACAAGCATCGGAGTCAGCTGTAATGGTGCATTAGTGTGCGAATATCGATGGCACATATACACACGGAGCATTGTGTCTACAAGATGTTTATTACGACATTCGTTTTCTCGACAAACAAACTGCTTATTCCAATTAACTTCTGAGTTAATGGTGACATTGTTCAAAATAGTTTAGGATTCAATTTGTTTAAATGACCAACAAATATTATAACGTGTATGGCGAAAGGTAAGAGACGCAACTCAACCAAAGACACAATCTCGTCTAACCTTTTTATTACTCGTCCTCTGTTCCGATGTTCCCTCGTCTAAGTCTGTACTTGAAGCGCTCGTTACGCTAATTGATATCGTACTGATTTTTTCTACTACACCTTCTATAAAAAGAAACGAGTTGCCAATCAGCAACAGGATCCCAAGTCCAACAAGTCACGTTATTGACAGGATGGAGACAAAATTACGGTAGCATTAAAGAAGACCTGCCACACATTCTAATGTCACGTCTTGCATTACAATGAATATACAACGTGGTGGTTAAATTATAAACGTTTCCAGTGATATTTACAGAAATAGTTTTTTTTTTTATTTACTCACAACCACTAACATTTTACATCAAATTATGGTCGGTTGTTTACACGAAGCTTGCTCCATAAAAGAACAAAAAACGTACGACACTCGTTATAATTATAGAATTACTTTCACATGTGCTAATGTCTACACCAAACTGCCTACTCTACATCCAACAATAACATACAAATAACGAACAGGTTAGATGTATATGTATATATATATATATATATATATATATATATATATATATATATATAATATTGTTTGTTCTGGGGCGAGAGGCATTGGAACATACATTGTACGTACCCGTTACAATAGTTTCTTGGCTTTCTGCAGGCAATGGCCTCAGATCCACCACGAGGTTGCTAACCTCTTCTACAAATAGAAAAGTTCACAGATTAGTTTTTTCCCAACTGCACTTTTTATATTTTGTAAGGCATAAATCAATCATAATATTTTTATATACAACTGATACAGCCAATATCTCGTTACTTTCAGAGACTCAAAATTATTTCTTGCTTTAATATACACGAAGCATTTCTTGTTCTGTTAGACACCAAGTATATTCGTGTTTTAACATACATTTGCTAAGCATCATCTAGTTAATGTAATAACAATCAACTAAGTAGTTCTAGTTTTACTTGGCAATCGTCCTTTTGTTTTCTGGAAGTTAGCAGATATTTCTTTGTCTTATGATGCACCGACAAAATATCTTCGTATATTATGAGCTGCACGCCAAACATGTTCATCTTTATGAGGTACTCACCAAGGATCTTCCTGCGTTGCCACGGTACAATAAAGCAGCGCACGCAGATTGCAACAATACTGCCGCTTCCGAAGCTGAGAATTAGAACGGCCCACAAAGGGATGCGGTCTAAATGAAGGGCTGGAACATAGGAAATGACCACGTCACATCTTGAACTTAAACACATTGAGGCATATATCCTGCGTACGATACTTACACAGCTCTCCACAATATAGCAGCAACATTATTTGTCGCATTCGTAGTGTCGTCTCAAGAAAACGTTATACTTACTTAAATCACGACCATGTAGTCATGCGTACCAAGTACGTATAGCTAGCATGTTATGCTCTGTGGTTGTGGCTTTGTTAAACTACAAACCGACTTGGAACTAACTTCGACCTAGCTATATATAACGACATCTGTATTATTCCATTTGGCCGACCATTTGTCCGGGTATAATTGATCGAATGAGTTGTTAGTGATATCACAACCTTTTAAAGAGGTCTGCTTCTGCAATATATCGTCAAGCAGTACCAATAAAACAACACGCACAATAACTTATCAACATGCACACAGCAGACAACATACATTTGTTTGGACATGCTACCGCTAATACACCGACATGTGTATGCTGACATACAGACACATCATTGGCTGCCTGCAGATGTTCGCAAGCACAATATATAATTGCATACACGTAAGCACAGTGTATGCAGACGTCCCCGTGTCACACTAGAAGACAACTTACCCGTCTATACGGGTAGCCAGAGATCGGTGCGGGCAAACTGACCTTTTGGACCGTCGAAGAAAATGGAGAAGACGTTGATGACAATGGTGACAGCGTAGAAGACGGGCAGGAGCCGTAGGCCGGGCTCCAGAGGATCCGCCTACACAGACGCACGGACACATCAGAGGCGATGACGGTCACTAATATATACTAATATATACGAATGTTTAGGTAACTTCTATTGCGCCTAAATCCTTGAAACCCAAGCTCAGAAGCGCATCAATGCAATAGAATACAATAGAATACAATAGAATACAATAGAATACAATAGAATACAATAGAATACAATAGAATACAATAGAATACAATAGAATACAATAGAATACAATAGAATACAATAGAATACAATAGAATACAATAGAATACAATAGAATACAATAGAATACAATAGAATACAATAGAATACAATAGAATACAATAGAATACAATAGAATACAATAGAATACAATAGAATACAATAGAATACAATAGAATACAATAGAATACAATAGAATACAATAGAATACAATAGAATACAATAGAATACAATAGAATACAATAGAATACAATAGAATACAATAGAATACAATAGAATACAATAGAATACAATAGAATACAATAGAATTCAATAGAATACAATAGAATACAATAGAATACAATACAATACAATACAATACAATACAATACAATACAATACAATACAATACAATACAATACAATACAATACAATACAATACAATAGAATACAATAGAATACAATAGAATACAATAGAATACAATAGAATACAATAGAATACAATAGAATACAATAGAATACAATACAATAGAATACAATAGAATATAATACAATACAATACAATACAATACAATACAATACAATACAATACAATACAATACAATACAATACAATACAATACAATACAATACAATACAATACAATACAATACAATACAATACAATACAATACAATACAATACAATACAATACAATCAATCTCAGAGTCACTCAATAATAATAGTAATGACTTCTTATGCGCCAATATCCTCGAAGATCGAGCTCAGTGGCGCTGCAAAACCAAGGGATTAAGCAATCTCCATGGCGTATCAATTTGATGATTAACTAGTCCGGTTATCATCAGATTGATATGCCAGGGAGCTATGGTCGATCGGCAAGGTTGTAAAGGTATGTCTTTAAATTATAGCGGAATTGTGCAATATTTTCAACTGAAAAGGAAGCATATTCTAAAGAGTAAATGCGCCCACAGTAAAAGCCGTAGTCCCAATATTAGTTTTGACCTTAGGGACAAAAGGTAAATGAGAACTAGATTATCAAAGCTGAATAGGTTTTCTTACAGGAATGAACGTAAATACGATGGTTGTTTACAGTAAAGGGCCTGGTCAGTAATGATGCATGTCTTAAAGATGTTACGATATCGGACAGAAAACGAATGCAGAGAGTAAAACGTAGAGAATTAGTCATAACCTTTGCTAAGCAGTTCTGAACGCGTTGTAATTTTGTGATATCCTTAAAAGCAATATGAACGACATTGCGACTAGATTCACATTCATACAACTTAGGGGGACAAGAAGACGGACTGCTTACGTACTTTCTTGAGAACTAATTTCTTGATCAGGTAGAATATTCCAATTGAAACCACGCCAGAGAGTAGAGGCGACGTGAACCATGATAACACTGCGAACGTAACAACACCAGTTAACATCGTTAACTTAGTACACAACGTGTTACAGCGTGTTACATTAAGCAGACGTATGTGTGCGTGTTACATTAGGTAGACCTCTGTGTGCGTGTTACATTAGGTACAACTCTGTGTACGTGCTACATTACGTAGACCTCTGTGTGCATGTACCTTTTCGTTACTTTGAATGTATATGTCACTGCACAACACAATATATGTATGCATATATGCAAAACTATGCATGCATGAATGCTTGCATGTGTGCATTTATGAACGTATGCATGTATGCATGTTTGAATTGTATCGCATACACCACATTACGTGCGTGTATGTATATCCTTACGTGTATATGTTGCAACCCCACGTATAGACTTCAATGTATGCGTGTAAGTATATACATAGACAAACATCTATGTACAAGCAAATATACATAAGTATGTAATAGTTACATTTGTGTGAAAGCATGCATACGTGTATACATCTCTTCCAGATTGATAAACATCCTAATATACTTAACAAAGTACTTAACAAAACCCTGTATCAAAATCTCCCCATAGATATACTTGCAAATCATTCCTAATTTTTTCCATTGTATTCCTTGTATTCCCTTTGCTACCAGCGCAAATCCTAACGTGGATCCCACAATGCTGTGCGTTCCGGAAACGGGCATCTACAGATGTAAATAACCAGAAACAATTAGCGTTCATAATATGAAATTTGACATGAATGCATTAACAGCCAATAGGAAGTCATTGTAGAATATACCACAATATATATATATATATATATATATATATATATATATATATATATATATATATATATATATATATATATATATGGTATACCGGCATACCATATATATATATATATATATATATATATATATATATATATATATATATATATATATATATATATATATATATATATATATATATATATATGGTATGCCGGTATACCATATATATTATGGTATGCAGGTATTGCAGTACCTCAGGTATTGCAATACCTCAGGGAGTTTGACGCCCCTGCCATGCAGAGTTGTAAACCACTGCCTTGTGGTATAGGTTCTTGTCAGAACCGAAGGCTAAGGGAGCAAACCCTAACCAGAAAACCATGTCACTGTGGCAGCATCAAGGGCGGTTGGTGTATGGAACTCCCAACATCTCTCGACCAGCCACTGCAGGGACAAATAGTTTGCGCCTGTCTTGACATGTTCTTGCCGGTGTGAGACCTCTATTTGTTCCCCGGGAGAGTGTCGCTAGTAACTTGCAAAAGACAGTGGTACTTCAACACTTTTAGCAAGCAGCTTCCATGAAATGTACAACTGCACGAAATTCCATACCGGATCGGCCGTCGCCCGGGTTACCAAGCACCGCGCTGCTCGACCTCATCTTCCGTCGACAGTGGAAAATCAGCTAGGAAGAAGAAGACAAAGAAGACCACTACTGATAATTGGACAATGGAACGTCAGGACTCTCCTCGACCGAGAAGGAGCTAACCGATCAAAAAGACGAACGGCACTAGTAGCAATGGAACTTGCCAAATACAACATCGACATCGCCGCCCTATGTGAAACAATGTTCTCAGAGTCTGGTAGTCTCAACGATTTGGAATACTCTTTCTTCTGGAGTGGCAAACCCGAAGGAGAAAGAAGGGAGGCCGGCGTGGCTTTGCTATCAAAAAGGATATCATCACAAAGCTGACAGAAATGCCACGGCCAGTAAGCGACAGAATCATGACGATGAGACTACCTCTGAGCAAGGACAACTTTGCTACAATTATCAGCGTGTATGCTCCGACAATGACAAACCCAGATGAAAACAAGGAGGCCTTCTACAACCAGCTGGCCAGTGTGCTCAGTGGCATCCCTCGTACAGATAAGCTACTGCTGATAGGAGACTTCAATGCGAGGATAGGAAGAGACAATGACAAGTGGCCCTTGGTTATGGGCAAACATGGGATTGGGAAATGCAACTCCAATGGCGAGCTTCTACTGGCTCTTTGCTCTGAGTTTGAACTGACAGTGACGAACACCATGTTCAAGCAGAAGGATGAACGCAAGACCACCTGGATGCATCCTCGTTCGAAACACTGGCATATGATCGACTTCATCATCACGAGGTGTCGGGATAAGATGGACATCCACAGCACCCGAGCTATGCGTGGAGCAAACTGCTGGACCGATCACCAGATGCTGAGGTCAAAAGTGGCTCTCAGAATACGACAAAAGCACAACATGCAAGGGACAAGTAAGCTGACCAAGCTCAACACTGCAAAACTAAGTACCATCAAACATAGGGAGAGTTTTGAGCAGGAGATGGACAGTGCTCTAGCCCAGTGGGAGGAGAAGGAAAACTCAACACCAGACGAGGAATGGGCAGCTCTGCAGCAGGTCGTGTACAACACCACTGCAGCATATAAAGATGCCTGCAGACTGCTATAAAAACACACCCGTGCACTGAAGTCGGACTGGTGGGAAAGGAAGGCAGTGGAGCTGCAGAGAGCTGCTGACAGAAACGACATGAAGGGATTCTACAGTGCACTGAAGGAAATGTGGGGACACAAGAAGAAGGGGCCTGTTCAAATGAAATCAACAGATGGAATGGAGACCTTCTCTGACAGCAAGAGAGTTGTGGCAAGATGGAGTGAACACTTCCAGAAGCTACTCATCGTCCCTGGCGACACAGATCACGAAGCTCTGGACAACATCCCGCAGCGCATTACCAAGACAAGCCTCGATGAGATTCCAACTATGGATGAGATGGCTAGAGCAATCGCCGGCCTGAAAGATGGCAAAGCACCTGAAGGAGATGGAATTCCTGCAGAAGTATGGAAGCATGGAGGAGACAAACTGTTCAGCAGACTGCATCAACTAATCACCAATGCCTGGGAGAAGGGTTCTGTACCACAAGCATGGAAGGATGCCAGCATTATAACCATCTACAAGAAAGGTGATCGAACAGACTGTGGGAACTACAGAGGAATCTCTCTTCTTTCCATAGCAGGCAAGATCTTCGCCAGGATCCTCCTCAACAGATTATCTACCCACATAACACCAGAGGTAGTTCCAGAGACACAATGTGGCTTCAGAGGTAACCGGAGCACCATAGATATGATATTTTGTCTCCGACAACTACATGAAAAGTGCATTGAGCAGGACCGACCACTGTACATGGTATTTGTCGACTTCAGTAAGGCGTTCGATACAGTTGGGAGGACTGGACTATGGCAGCTACTGAAGATGTATGGCTGCCCAGAGAAGTTCACAACAATGATCGAGGCACTACATACCGGAATGATGGCGAATGTTAGTGTTGGAGGGGAAGTCTCGGAATCGTTCAGGGTCACAAATGGGGTCAAGCAAGGCTGTGTACTGGCCCCCACGCTCTTCTCCATCTTCCTATCAGCAATGTTTGACCAGGCTTTCCGAGATATGGGGGATGGTATCTACATACACTCCCGATAGAGCGCTAACCTATTCAACATCGCACACTTCAGAGCAAAGACCAAGACTACTCGGATACTGATGAGAGAGCTGCTATTCGCAGATGACAGTACACTGGTTACCCACTCTGCTGAAGAGATGCTGAAAATAGTGGATGCTTTCTCCGATGCATCAAAGAAGTTCAGCCTGAAGATTAACATCAAGAAGACCGAGGTGCTGTACCAACCCAACTCCACAAGAACCCGAGAGGAGGATATCATGGTTGATGGAAACAAGCTGAACTCTGTTATGGAATTCACCTACCTCGGAAGCACTATATCAAGTGACGGATGCATTGTCGATGAAATACAGAGGAGGATGGCCAAGGCTAGTGCATCTTTCGGCCGACTACGCCAGAGACTCTGGAACAACCACCATGTGTCAATGCGGGTTAAAGGCAAGATATACCGTGCAATCGTACTGTCCACCCTCCTATACGGAGCCGAGGCCTGCAGAGTGTACAGACGACAGGTGAAAAAGCTGCATGCCTTCATGATGCGACATCTGCGTTCGATCATGAGGATAACCTGGATGGATAAAGTGACAAACAAGGAAATACTCGAACGGACAGGGCTGCCATATATGGAAGATCTTCTGATCAGAAAGAATCTCCGGTGGACTGGACACCTCATGAGGATGTCACCAGACAGGCTACCAAAGCAGGTTCTCTACTCCCAACTGTCTTCTGGCCATAGAAAGAGAGGACGCCCTCGTCTCCGGTTCAAAAATACCATCATGAGAAACCTGAAGCTGAGAGACATAAAGATCGACTCATGGACATCACTCTCACACCAGAGAGATAAATGGAGAGCAACAGTCAAGTGATGGAAGCGGTCTTTGTCGCTTCGCGACCGACAGCATGATGATGATGATATATATATATATATATATATATATATATATATATATATATATATATACGCTTGTTACACACATTACGCTCTACCTTTTCCGTTTTATTAGAATTACAAATCAACCAGTGTAAATATGTTCAGTCTTAATATTGTAGTAATAAGCATTTACGTCTGCTGTTAGCAAATTAGATATGCCTTTGAACACGACGTAATTGACGAGTGTAATGCAGTTCAGCCAGTTGTAGGAGGCATATTATTTGTACACACCTTCAACACCGTTGCCGTTCCCAGCCACAGACACGATCCTGGAAGACAAGAACGTAGAATACATATTGTGGTGTGCGGGTGTGCGGGTGTGCGGGTGTGCGGGTGTGCGGGTGTGCGGGTGTGCGGGTGTGCGGGTGTGCGGGTGTGCGGGTGTGCGTGCGTGCGTGTGCGCGTGTGCGTGTGCGTGTGCTTTTGCGTGTGCATGAGTATATATTGTATACTAAATAATAAAATAAATTGTGGAAATATCTTAAGTTAGGAATGTTCTAAATTAAAAGGGATCGTGATTATTTGTGTTTAAAACTAAACCGCATTATCAGTATGCAATTTAAAGGGATACTCCAGTACGTCGCGGATTGCTTACGTCAAAATCATAATTATTAGCGGAGATTCCGCCAATCCTTGTCTTTTTTAACAATGCGCCAGTGGCGTAAACGATTTGAGTGACGTCCATTGCCCTGAATCTAAGATGTTTTTGATACCATTAAACTACAACTAATTGTTTATTAACGATCTTCTCTACCTACAATGGTGAAAATGTTTTTTTTATTATA
The DNA here is from genome assembly GCA_964017155.1 of Oasisia sp. SBJ-2009. Lineage (NCBI taxonomy): Eukaryota > Metazoa > Annelida > Polychaeta > Sabellida > Siboglinidae > Oasisia > Oasisia sp. SBJ-2009. The sequence goes on along the minus strand of OZ024855.1, from coordinate 32,796,555 downwards.
ATATAATAATAATAACAATACAGTTTTTATATAGCGCTAATTCCCGCATGGCGGATCGATGCGCTGCACAAGAAAAATGCTAAAATTAATGTATATTAATAAATAAAAATGTAAATTATATAAAATATAAATTAATATAAATCATACTAACTCGCATGTAAATTATATAAAAAATTATATTAAACACTGCTTTTAAGATGTATAGTACTAACACATGGTATGCAAATTATATATATTATTATAAAATTAAAACCCTTTCTAAAACTCTGTACGTAAACATACATATAAATCTATAAATTAATCTAAAACATAAATACTAATTAAAATATTATTACTCTAAAAGGAAATCATAATGCAATGTCCGTCATTTCAAAACAACTTAAATTAATTGAAATGTCTAATAATAAAAAGATATGTCTTTAAATACTTTCTAAACATTGGTAATTATAAAATTTTACCATGAAAGAAACTGACGTGCCATTGCATATATATATATATATATATATATATATATATATATATATATATATATATATATATATATATATATATATATATATATATAATGTAATCCATAACGGTGTCCACAAAACTGAGAGCAGATTCGGTCAAAATGTCACAGTGTGCCCTACCTACGATACTAAATAGGTATATAGTAAATAATAATAAATTAAATGATGTAGAACACGTTAAATTAGTTATATTAAAACTGTTAATTAAACACTATGAATAAATATAATTATATAAATTATAAATTAGACTATAATATTATTATTCTATTTATATATTTACAAATACCACATGCAGGCCTACATAAATAAATACTGATACTGAGAGTCAAAGTAATACTTATGTACAAAAGCAAGATATGAAATGATACATTAAACATGTCCGTGGTAATGTTTTTTGAACATGTACGTCTGTGTGTCTTTTTAATGCCCCCATTTACCGGAGAGTGTCGCCACATTGCCAACGAGGAGGAGTTGTGTTTGGTTGGCGTAGGGTTCAATGTCGATGATGCCGCGCCGGATCGTTTCCGATACTTTGGACCCTGAAACATCGGCCACGTCGATACACTCAGCACGTTTGGTCGTGTGGACATTCCAAACTCCAAAGAACATAATATCTTTACTTTGAATGTACTGTATGTTTGTATGAGCGCGCGTGTGAGTGTGAAAGAGTGTGTTTGTTCTTGTATGTGCGTGTGTGTCTTTTGTGTGTGCCTTTGTGT
>OZ024855.1:32687824-32790324 GCA_964017155.1 Oasisia sp. SBJ-2009 | reverse complement strand
AGTTACGCCTATGTTGGTTATCATAATACACTATGTATTTTGTCATTATTTAAATGTCCTTCACAAAACAAAATTCTCAATTTTCTTAGACGCTTTTACTACAAAACACCCAGAATACAGTTAGCCGTAGACGAATAGCGCAGAATCACGTCGTATAGGGCAGGAAATCTGCACACGACTATGGTCATACATGCAAATGAACGACCAGTGCCACTGCCTATGTATCTTCTTCTTCCGGTAATCCACTACCGTCAATTGTGACGACTTAGTGGATAGTGTTCGCATGTTCAAGTGCTGATTAAAAACTGTAATAATAATCATCATGGTTGACACTCGGGTAGCCGTTAATTCGGTTGAGACACAGGCAGACACTTGCCCTAGAATTCGGTGTGTTTGTTTACGCAAGTAGGCCTGTGTACGTTACGAGGATCGTGTAGTACGGATTCAACTGATAAATGCGATACCCGAAACGTTGTCTCGTTGAGAAGTTGGTGACATCATCTATATCAACGGGTGCGCGAACAAAACCCTCCGGACAAAAATTTATATATATATATATATATATATATATATATATATATACATATATATATATATATATATATATATATATATATATATATATATGTATATATATATATATATATATATATATATATATATATATATATATATATATATATATATATATATATATACCAAATGACATTGTCATGACCTTTGATAATGTTACGCTCGCAGTTGTATCACCCCATTAGCATAGGTCTCCAGTTTCTGTCCAAACATATTTTTCAGTCAGCCAGCCAGCCAGCCAGCCAGCCAGCCAGCCAGCCAGCCAGCCAGCCAGCCAGCCAGCCAGCCAGCCAGCCAGCCAGCCAGCCAGCCAATCAATATGTTGACAACTGGAATTGTTTATTGATTCTGAGATTGATGAACCCTTTTATACTGATACGCCTCTGTTCAATTTCAACGGACACACATGGTGGACGTGAAACTTTCAATCAGACGTGTGTGTGTGTGTGTGTGTGTGTGTGTGTGTGTGTATGTGCGCGTGCGTGCGTGTGTGAGCGCGCGCGTATTTGCCAGTGGGATTTGCCGGATTAGAACAGGAAGTAAACACAAAGAGCGTGACGTATGTTCCAATCCATTTGTTTCTGCGTCATCACAAAGAACAAGTGACGTGTGTGCAGTATACACACACAGGGTGGTGTCGCGCACTGCCACGAATACACCACACGACCTCGGTACACCACACATTCAAATATACACCAGTAGCCAAACATTTCAGAAGTATCGAATAGTTGATTTTTTTTATAATCGAATCGGTGCGTTATGATGCTGTGCATCATCTAACTGATGACATCTAGCGACTGAAAGTACAACGTTCCATTAAGATCGTTAATACTCTTGTTTAGAACTCGTCGTGGGTGAAGACGAAACACTTGCATGACTGGTTAACAAACAGCCTCCAGTGTTATGGGTTTACAGTTCTATGAATATCTACAAACAACCATGTGTAATGACGCGATATTAACCACGTGACGTCGTGCAATGCCCCCTGGTGTAATTCCATGTATCTCCTTACAAGCACGTAGGTGTGCTACAGTCCCAATTTTCAATTATGTTGTGCTATGGCCACAGTACCCATGCGCTCACTGTCGATACGTGACATAAAACAAGTGTTGAATCGACCCGTGTGAAAACGTGTACAAGATTAAAACATATGTCAAAACACCATACACGGCAATTACGCTGGGTGGTGTTAGGGAAACAACGGCGCCAATCGCCCTCACTGCCTAGAACACACTGCACCCGTCGCATCTAATCGACCGTGTGTGAATAATATACTGAAGAAAACCTTTTTCTGGGTTGTGTTTTGGGCAGTGGTGTTTGTGACATGCCAACTGCGCTCAACATGCAACGATGCACCACTAAGCAACCGTTTGTCTTGACCATTTCACGCGACAGTGAAGACTACTTAATACTGGTCGCTTGTGATAGGGTGAAATTAACCGGTGTGGCTATCGACCACAACTAGTCCATGGTATACGTAAACAGTTCTTAAATACAGCAGGACGCAGTGAGCACAGACGGGGAGGGGAAATGTTCGGAAACTCCTCGCCAAGGAGCAATCAAACGGAAACTGGACGACGTATAAATGGATGTCGGGTTAGTTAACATCCGTCTAATGATTACCACACATGGCGCATGAGGGTGACTTCACGGTCCGTTTCATAAGATAGAGAGCTCTTAAGGAACATTCATCATTAAATAGAGAGCTCTTAAGGAACATTCATCGTTAAATAGAGAGCTCTTGAGGAACATTCATCGTTAAATAGTGTTCTTCAAAACACAAGTATCCATTGTTATATTACAGAGAAAACTATTTCCACGATACACCGGCGACAAAGCCTTGCTGTCGCGTCATGGTGTTGACAGTTTTCAGGTATTCAAGATCATTGTTAAGGTTCAAAATCGATTGTAAAGTGCAAACTTGGGGTTTAGAGCTCTTAAGAACGTCAGTGAAATGGTCCCCTGGTTTTGGATTAGATAAGGTTGTTTTTAAAATGTTTTCGTGAATGGCAATGATATGCAAGAAGAATGATCCCGCACGTCAGAACTTGTCGCGTACGTTACATGGACACACAAGCACACGTCACTAGCACGACAGGTTCCAATATCATGTTAACGTTAATCCGCCACTAGGCCTGCCATTCGATAACAAAGGGTAACGTGAACACAATAGTTGGATTAGTTACGTTCGCGATGTAGGTCAGTGATACAGTTATATGTGCGCGACCTCCGTCTACGTTATAATGATAACATTTGGTTTCGGAACAATTTAACTTTCGCTGAAAAACAAACACTAATTGTATATAATATTAAAATCTTCGCCCTCATAAATCTTCACACACGAGAACTACATATCGAATAAAACAGTAATAAACAAAGAACGTAAAATACCGTCTCACGGCTAAGCACGTTCTGAAGAAGTAATCACAAAAATAAGGAACAGCGTTATATACGCTAAAGAATTCTGAATTTATGCGAGTTGAGCATACGTGGCGTAGTAGTGTCGAAATAAGTGTCGCCATCTGCCGGATAGTGAAGTACTATACTGGGTGATTTTAGCCATTGCTTGCAAGGTATTGATCATAACCCGATTAACCCCTGCATACATTGGTATTACCTGCACGCCCTAACCGTCACCTTCCCAACCGTACGTGACGTCATTCAAGTATGACATTCTTATGGGTGATCTCATTCATTCCATATATATAAAACATATCTATATTTATATAGGTATATATGTTCATTCTCGGTCTAGCTAGAAACGTATCATGTGTGATGTGTTAGAAACCATCTACCATCACTACATTGTTATCGGGATTGACGTGGAAGTTCATATAACAAATCAAATTTTACGTGTATTTGTTCAAGTGTACGCAAAACTGTAAATGAGGAAGACCATGCAACTGATTCTTGTGGCGTTAATTATTTGGATGGGCAAACAGTTATTACCGATTCATTCATTACTTGTTTATTTCTTAATAAATATTTTTCAAATGCAAACACACAAGACCAATAAAACGGACAGATCATTTCGACCTAAACAACGCGACAAGACTCGTGTGCCAAAGGTCTGTTTTAATTTTAATAACATCCACAATAGTGTCAATATGTATTGATATCAGTTTAACTTGTTAGGTGGCGCCACTGGAGCGACTGTATGCTACAACCAAACTACTGCACTTTGGTATGAAATGCTGTTTTTTGGACTGTGAATGAAAGCGACCACCCTAATGTACATACATTTATGACACGACAAGACAGGACCGGAAGAACAAGAACATAGCCTGACAACTCGACAGGGGAGTGTGGCATACTTCATATGCTTTAATGGCACACATTGCTATGTAAAATCTTTCGATTGACAAACATTTTCACTTATTGTGTACACACATGACATTGCCACTATTCACCATTTTTGGCAAAACACAAAGCTTGTGAAAATTACCAAGCTGTAAACTTCAACCTTGTCCTGTGAAGAGATGCCTGCATTCAAAACTTTTTAAAACATGATCTGAAAATCATCGCCCGGCCCATCGGAATGCAAGGTGTGCATTCAACATTATTTTGCTGTACCTTCACATTGGGTAGTTTTCAATGTTTTTTTACACTGAATATTATATATTGACAGCGCGACAACATCACATCTTGAGTTTTGCAAGTGGCCTGTTTGACATCAGGTATTTTACACAAGTTTATTACAGTTGTAATAATTACAATCCCCCCGTCATTTACATTCCGCTGGTTACGAGGGTCGTCAGTTATCAATGAAATAATCACATTATTAGAACTTATTTGAATTACCTGCTTTTTTCCAAATAATGTTTTCCCAAATATATATATATATATATATATATTTATCTGAATATCATAGCATTGCTGTTACAAACAGTATGGCTAAGTACTCTGAGTAAATAAATATTGGTGAATGATCTAGGATATTTTTAACATATACAGTTGATTAATGATATCGGAATTACATTAAACAATTGATCAGTTCAATCATGAAGTAATAATTACGTGAACATAGTTTCATCGCACTCAGTTACTTTTTAACAGCGTCCCACAGCCTTCTTTGTGCACCTGAGTGGCCGACGTTACACACAGTGGCTTACATAACTTAAATAGATACAACTTAACAGAAAGATTAAGTAGCTACCTTAAACCAATTTAACAGCAACAATTCACATGTAAGTCACACATGACATATGATCTGACACCATCCAGCTCAATCGAGACACATAGAATACAACCGTGACAAATAGAATACAACCGTGACAATGACAGCTTTGTCGCCGTGGTGATTGCAACAACTGTAGTCCAGCCAGGAAATCAATATTCATCAAAAAATGACTGATCCCTTGATCATTGGCCCTTGTAGACACGGTAGTGGTACGGGCCACTGAATATAATAATATCACATCATCGGCATTACACTTGTAGCCATACTGGTCTCTTGGGTAAAATTACTGTACTTGATAAATCAACCGTACTTAATCCAATCAGGCTAACGGTTTGTACCGACGTGTAAAAACGTACACCATATCTCACTGACATCCGAGATATGACATGTAACACGGGTAGATTTTGGACCAAGAAAACGTGGACTGCAAATTTGAGCAAGTGTGTTGTATGAAATCATAAAATGTGTGACGGGCTGATGATACGCAAGAACTCTGGTGCAAACCTGTCGGTAAAAACGCCAACAGACGATCGAATCTACCATACGCAAAGGAATGCACAAATTAAACTTTGGTCCGCCTCCTGAGTTCAACGGTTATGCGATGACCGTTAAGATGAAAACGTGAATGACACCTCTAGACATTTACAATGAAGTAGAAATCCAGCCGTGAATCGGTGGATTCGTGGGGATCCTTCCTTATGTCACCTGCGGATTCATTATGTACATTTTCCGCTGGTGGATACCGCGACAGTAAACGGTTGCATTTAAAAACAACTAAAAGTGATAAAAAACAGGATTTTAGTTTCCTCAACACACTAACGGTTGCAGCCGACTGTTTGTTCACCAATACGGAGTAGTATCACGCACACAAAATATTGCGATGCTTAAAACCGGCCTTGTGCGTTTGTTTGCAATCTGAGTCATCGAAGCTTTGTGAAAAGCTACCAACTCAAATCGCTCGTTGGTGCAGCAATTACAAACACGTTTCACTCGTAGCTAGTGCTGTAAATCTACCGGGAGCAGCTACGTTTTCACGACTGGGTCACAAGGATTGTAGGTCCTAAACGAAGATAATTTAATAATAAATAGACTGATTCACATTTGATGCGATTCTAAAATGCTTGGCCGTCCTTCCAGGCAGGTCTACTTCATCTACCACTAGGCTGCGCCACCAAGCACAGAAATACACGCGACAAAAGCACCGACTGAAAGGCACACTTGAAACAGACACGTGTCAACTAAAAACATACTCGCACACAAACGCACACATAAGAACACATGCAGACAAGACCGCACGTGTTATACTTGTCCTTCGGTCGGACAAGGCTGCACAAATACTATGGCACCAATGTTTTCCCTAAAAGGTTACGCTCAATTCCCAGCGGTAAAGTGGCCGATGTTCTTTTGTGGGAAAGTTCCGTCTTTTTTACTTTACACAGATCAAGATTTACTAGAGTTCTGACCAATGCGGCAAATTCCAGAGGGCGTGTGGATAAGAAACACACACCCTAAATGGCTTCTGCACCCCCACCCCCCCTCGGGAATAAAGAGGGTGTATCCAACTGCACAAGGGAGACGTCCAGACTGAAGACACATGTCTAGTCAGTACCAAAGTTGTGAAAATAACATCTCGTACCACACCACCAATCAGTGGCTCCAAGAAAATTAATTAGCCTAATTTCGTTGGCGAGACCGACCTCGTGACCCCCCGGTCACAGGGGTCGCATCGGTACACACGTCTATTGTTCCAGGATGACCTCGCGCATGCCGGCCATGATGGCGGCACTGATACCGCCGGCGATCGGCAGCGTGACAAGCCATGCCAAGACGATGTTGCGGAAGATCGACCAGTCAACGTTCTCGCGAGAACGGAAGTGGCCGACGAAGACGACGGAGCCGACCTTGCAGTGAGTCGTACTGATGGGAATGCCGATGTTGGACGCGATCAACACCGTCAGCGCCGACCCGATCTCAATGCAGAAACCACTGTAGTGATAGAGAACGGCGGATTAATATGAGAGCCAGTCTTATTTGTTTGGATAAAATATTTAAAGTTTATTTAGATCAAAGTAATTAATTTACAACATGAAGCATTTAATATATTAAACAGTGTGTGAACTTGGAGACAAGCAATAAAGTATTGCATATAAATAGCATAGGATTCATTAGAATGACATAAAGCAACATAAATAATGTATATACATACATATTTAAATAACACACACACACGCACGCACGCACGCACGCACGCACACACGCACGCACGCACGCACACACGCACACACACACACACACACACAATGAATAATACCACATTTTAATTAATTGTATCACCAAGAATTTTTCTTTTAAATTGTTCTTGAATGTCACTGTTGATTCATAACTTTTGCCAGTGTTGTAATCCTAATATGATCTGTCACTTCATGACAGCAGTATTTCGTGGCAGTCTGTGTTTGACACTTGACAATTTCCAATAAAATGCTCAAAATGCTGTACAAGGCTAATAACATCAACATTCAACACAGCAGATATTTTCACGACTGGGTCACAAGGATTGTAGGTCCTAAACGAAGATAATTTAATAATAAATAGACTGATTCACATTTGATGCGATTCTAAAATGCTTGGCCGTCCTTCCAGGCAGGTCTACTTCATCTACCACTAGGCTGCGCCACCAAGCACAGAAATACACGCGACAAAAGCACCGACTGAAAGGCACACTTGAAACAGACACGTGTCAACTAAAAACATACTCGCACACAAACGCACACATAAGAACACATGCAGACAAGACCGCACGTGTTATACTTGTCCTTCGGTCGGACAAGGTTGCACAAGTACTATGGCACCAATGTTTTCCCTAAAAGGTTACGCTCAATTCCCAGCGGTAAAGTGGCCGATGTTCTTTTGTGGGAAAGTAAATATAAAACAAAAATCTGATATAATAGCTATAAAACAACAGCATGTACATAATACGAATACCAAACTATTTCCTTTTATAATAATCTACCATGAGAGCAGTATGACGTATGGCTGACCGTACCTGGACGGTGTTATCTTAGTGAGATCTTCGCCCATTGTCTTGATGACCCTGCGACCCCAGATCCACAGCCCCAGGGAGATCCCGACTCCGCCGTAGAAGAGGATCCACACCGGGGTGAGGGCCTTCGCCGACACCGTGCCGGTGGTGCCAATGAGCCACAGACTCACCAGCGGACCAATCGCATTGCTGCAGCAAAACCCAACCACGACCGTGACAGTATTGTGGTGACATTACTGTGGTGACATTACTGTGGTGACAGTATTGTGGTGACAGTAGTGTGGTGACATTATTGTGGTGACAGTATTGTGGTGACATTACTGTGGTGACAGTATTGTGGTGACATTACTGTGGTGACAGTATTGTGGTGACAGTATTGTGACATTACTGTGGTGACAGTATTGTGACATTACTGTGGTGACAGTATTGTGGTGACATTACTGTGGTGACAGTAATGTGGTGACATTACTGTGGTGACAGTATTGTGGTGACAGTATTGTGACATTACTGTGGTGACAGTATTGTGACATTACTGTGGTGACATTACTGTGGTGACATTACTGTGGTGACAGTAATGTGGTGACATTACTGTGGCGACAGTATTGTGGTGACAGTATTGTGGTGACATTACTGTGGTGACATTACTGTGGTGACATTACTGTGGTGACAGTATTGTGGTGACATTACTGTGGTAACAATATTGTGGCAATATCATTCATAACAATAAAGCATACGCTATTGTTAAAATTATTTTTTATTGTTCTCTATATAAATAAATTATTAATATTCTAGTGAAACTACTGTTGCACTATAATTTATAGCAATCAAACCAAATGATTACTAATATAATTTCTCATTGTTATCAGTATAAATTATTTAAAAAAAAAAAAATTACTACTGTAATGTAATTAGTCACTTTTTTTTATTTATTTTATATATTTTTGACAATATTTCAATTTAGAAAAAAAATATGATGGTGTTGGTATTGTATTTCAGATTTCACACAAAAACATTATTCTATATACAAATAAAATTTAATATGTAAGTAACTATATAATTAAAATAATTTATATATACAAGCATTTTGCTGTCTGAACATAATAACATTTTATTCATGCTAAACACACAATTCACTCTGAGCTACCTGCAAGTGGCAGGTGGCCTACAAATACTTCAGTCCAAATTAACTGACCACTACACACAATAACCAGGTACGATTATGGACAGACAGTGACCAGTGAAAACTAATAGTCATTCAGAAATTTCACAAAAATGACCATCATATTCCGATTACCGTTACAGACAGGAAACCGCTAACAGATTTTACTGTAGCGAGAACGCGATATATTTTGAGCCGGTTGCCATGGTTACCTGACGTCGTTGCCGCCGTGAGCGAAGGAGCCGAATATAGCGGTGAGTATCTGGAGGAAGGAGAAGAGTCTCGCGGTCTCCGGCCGGTCCTCGATCTGGGACCGACTCTTCTCCAGTGCCGTCATCTGTAACCACCAATCACCCTCCTGTAGGCAGCCGGCGCATTTACAGTCTTCTCTTCTACCATTAAATCACCTCGGTCAATTTGCTGACCATGATTATCATTTGTTTCAGAGTTGTCCTTTCTGTAGAATTAGTGAGTCCACTACAGGTTACATATTTACCCCCCGTGTGGGATTTTACTTCCCCCGGCATACACACCAGAAAGAAGGGACCACTGGCTTTTAGTGTCTCTTCCAAAAGACACAGGCAAATGTAGGGTTAAGAAATTGCCTAAGTTTTGAAATAGTGGCAGGTGGGATTGAACCACCGTCGCTTCGATTGAGTCCGGTGCTCTACCACGCGACCACCGCTCCTCACATTCTTCGCTTACTCTTGTAAGAAAACCTATTCAGTTTCGATCATCTACAAGGTAGTCCTGATTTACTTTTTGTCCCTAAAGTCGGTACTGGTATTGAGACTAGGGTACACTAAAATTGTGATGCAAAATGACAAGTTAACTCAAACCTGCTATTAATTTTTTTTTTGGTTGACTCCTTTCGAAAAAAAAAAATCCACTAATACATGTTGTGCCATTTGTAAAAGTGTGCCATTTAGTTTTCGGGAAGTCACTGAAAAATATGCAAAATTTTAATAGGTACTGTTTGAACAAATTCTTTTACACATGATATTTATTAGACGCTGCAACTTTAATCGACAATCTTAATTTTTTACTCCTTCACATTTAATTCTGATTGGAACTGGGCCGCTTTTCATGGTTAAACACAACTTTAACAGTACGACAATTATATCCAAAACGCTTGACGAGGGGGGAGAATAATTGACAGATACTATATCCTGCCATATGGACTGCTACTTACCCCGGAACCGTCCAAGTTTGAGTTATCGACATCCACAACGAGTTTAACGGCCGAGTTGTCTCTGGTTGTCAACCCACTCGCCGTCCCATTGGCTGTTCCTATTATTATTAGTATATTATTATTATATGAAACAACATACAAGTCTCGTCAAACAACCAACTTTCTTATTAAAAACATTTCCAATATGTTAGTGATCACTAAACCTGATTTCTGCATATGAAGAAATAATCTGTGTACTACATAAGTTACTAAGACTTAATTACAAATAGTCTCCAAAAAACAGCTAGCATTAAAAGGTCTCCCTAGTATAGGCAAGGGCAAGGATTTTCACAGAAAATGTCACAACTTCAGCATGGTATGCAACTAATAAAAATAATTGTTACTAAATATTGTGTGAATATAATATACGTAAAAACGTATTGTCGTGGTGGATTTGTTTTGTAAAAATTGCAAAATGCCCTATTTTCGGAGACCTGTATTTCAGTCAGTGTTAAATCTTGGGCAGGGATTTGTTGAACAAAACACAATTTTAAGAATTACGTGAGGTTTAACACTGACTGAAATACATGTCTGCGAAAATAGGGCATTTTTCTTTTTACAATCAAAAATCCACCATGACAATACATCCACCTAGTAATGCAATGTCAGCAGCCTATTTCCTATTCACCCCAAACTGACATAAGATCCCCATTCTGAAGGTGTTCCCACTCTCCAACTACGACAGGTGATCCACTTCTGCTCCCAATACAAAAACCACACTAAGAAAACACTCCCCCCTCCACTCATACATCCACTCTGTCTGGCCATCAGTGACACCACACGTGACACTCACCATTGCTGGCCCCTGTCTTGGTGGAGGGGTCCAGGACGGGGGTAGTCCGCCCCAGTTTGTACTCATTGTCCACCAGGAGGGCGTCCTCGGACTTACTGATCTTAACCCTCTGTAACAACACACAACATATCAACATTATATATATATATATATATATGTATATATATATATATGTATATATATATATATATATATGTATGTATATATACATACATATACACACACATATATATGTATATTATATATATATATATATTAATTATACACACACATATATATTATACGGCCTATATATATACATGTAATATATAATATATAAGGTGCAGGTAACATGTGTGGAGACTAGTACCCCAGATCTTTTTTACTGAAATACATATTACAACAGTCATCATCATAACGTGTTCTTACGTTATCCTTCCAGTGAATACGACTCAAATACAAAATGAGTCACACAACGGCACCAGGACACTCATGCAGTGTGCTGTGTGACTTGTTGAGGCCATGTTTGTGACTGGTGCAGTGAACTACAACATGTACACGTCTACAGAACTTAACCCTCCCCTCCTGCACCCGTACAGCCCACATAACACAAGTCTCTTGCAGGTTATTTTCAATCATGTAAAAATATTCCCAAATCTGACAACCTGGTAGGTGATGTTCTGGCTTAGAAATGGTTCTCTATTTATTCATGTTTGTAAAATTACTCACAGCGTCCGCTGTCGTCTTCGCTCCAGCCGCGTTCACATCTCTCGCTGCTCCGTTTTCTGAAACAACCACAACGTGTCACAACTTTACAGCTACATGTTGTTAATCACAACAAATATCATTCAATGGTGTAAACGTTCATCGCACTTAAAAATAAATTATTACATATTTGCGTGCAAGTTTTACTGACAGGGAAGATACCAAAGTGACTGACAGAGAAAACAACTGTTTACAGGGGATGCAGAAAACAATACCGATAACAAAACAAAACAACAGGAGTCTACTGTCACTCGCAATTATAGAACAGCCTGCTCATCAGATCGTCTAACAAGTAGACAAACAACTACGTTTCCCGAAAACACATCGAAACATCGCCTGATTTAGTTGTGTTGTGACACAAAATGTAATTTTATTTCAAAGTTACACCAAATAAAAAAATTAAGTGTTTGGAGAAACTAAATCCCCATATCATTCCCTAAAGAACTCATCCAAGATTTTCCTGATTTCATTGCCGAGACAAAAAACATAATTTAATTTCAAAGTTATGCCATTTTTTATTTTTTATTTTTAATCGGCAATGTTTGGAGAAGCTCTTCGGTGAACCGCAGCAGCCTCCGTACCTTTGGTGACGGGCAGAGTGAGTAGATTGGGTGCAGTGTTCTTCTGGTTCTCCATCTCCTCCAGTTCGATGACAGTCTTGAGGATGGCTTTCTCGCTGTTACAGTCGAAGGAGTTGCGTCGGGAGTTGCAGATGGAACTGTTCATGGAGCTGTTGGCTGCGACAGAAAACACGCAACATTTCGTAAGAGTAATATATATATTGTTGAGTGCCACACCCAATCCTATTCACAGCACTTTACACTGAATAGCATAGTGTTTGTAAGAGAAAAACACTTAACTATATTAACTAAATAAATAAAATAATACATTTGAAAAGAAATGTGTTTTACATATATGAATTTGTGTGTGTGTGTGTGTGTGTGTGTGTGTGTGTGTGTGTGTGTGCGCGCGCGCATGCGTTTCTCTCCAAATGATGCATGATTGATGTCATAAATACTTAGCCACCATGTTTCGCAGACACATTCTCTATTATATTGGTGGATTTATGTGGATATATTGTGACAATTTTACTGTTTTCTGGGGGGAAATGTTCTGAATGACTAGTCTGCATTCTCAGCTGTGTTCAAAGCAGTATTTTGGCTAAAATGAACACACTTTGCAATTGCAAAGATTTCTGCTATCAACATACTCTACTTGATAGGGTAAGGCTACACTGTATAGACATACTGCCTTCTGGTTACTGGCACACAATACCTGGATATCTAAGCACCTTACCTGAATAGGGCATTTTATTGTCTTCAAATTTGAACTTGGTAGAATTCTCATCAGCATTCTCCTTGTACCCTCCAGTATACTGACAGTGTTCTGCAATGAAGCCAACCAGATTTAGCCATCAGCCGTTTCCCTTCCGCATCAGTCACTTCACAGACAAGTGGCCACATTTCAAGAACATTTCAGCTAGGCATGAATTCAACAACTGTTATTTCACCAGTGTTTTCAGACATTCAGATGCAGTCGCATATATTCTCAAATAACAATTACCTTAGAGCATCATATAGTAATGGTCATGGCAGATTCTCAAAACAAAACAAAAACCCAACAGGCATGTTTGTAATTTCCATCAAATCTGGCGTCATCCAATTTTACTTGCTGCTAAAACAACATCACCAACTCTTATGATTTATACAAATACAACACTATTTCGATAACATCTTGGACTTAACCTTTCAAAGCATCCCCTAGGCAACACAAACGGACCAGTCTGGGATCGCCACTGAAATCGGGCAACGTCACGGAACAAATTGACTCACTCCTAATGCGCTTGCGTTGCCACGGAACCACAAAGAGTCGCACGATGATGGCACACAGTATTCCGCTGCCAAAGCTGATGACGGCCGTGCCCCACAGAGGCACGCGATTCAGCCCCAGCACTGCAAACAAAACACAACACGTGTACACATGACAATAGTCTAAACTGGGAATGCATGTTTTCTCCGTAGCTATGCGTTAAATCGAGAACAAAACCCCACCTATCTTCAAAATCATCCCGCTAGAATTCAGCAACTATTTTATTTCCCATCTATTGCATCTAGTCCCCAATCTATTATACCTAAGAAATGAAAATCTGAAGGCGGTACATTCAAATATCATGTTTTGAAAAGTGGCCACAATTAAGATAGCGACATCAGCATTAAATGGTTATTTTCGGCTGAGTCAGGTTGGTTTTGGGTGTTAGGTTGGTTTGGAGTTAACCTTAAACCATCCTCTGTAAAGAACAGTTGGTATATGCATTCAAAATTGTACATCAATGCCAGACTCTTTACTTTTATGCCCACATTTATCATATATCACCCTTACAGAATCATCTGATATATTAGCTGTACATTTACTACTTAATTACAGATAAACAGACAACTACTAGTATAAAGAAACACTTTCAAAAACAAACGCACACATGTTTATCAAGTCGGGAGGGAGCATCTATCTTGTTGTAACTTAAATAGAGACTACACATGCTTTTCGTGTCACAAACATTGGTCACAGGCTGTAAACAAGTTGTAAATTTGTTGATCTAAATATAAATGAACTGATCTAAATTATTGCCTGTTTACAGGGTCAAGTTGACCCAATAAACAAGTCCACCAGTCCACACCAGTCGGCCCGTCCCGGCCCAATGGATCTTACTCAAACACTTGACACATGCACATAAAGCTGTAGAGCCAAAACTTTATCAGTGTAGTCTGCCATTATTATCCAGCAGGTGGCACCACATGCGAGACGTTACTGTTCGGCTTATCCGTGGGCAACACGGATCACGAAAGAATCTACACATTAGGGGTTTAAGTGGCTAACAAACAGGTGAACAATGAAGTGGGTTGACCACGATTCTAGCCCCTTACTCGGGAAGTGGGGAAGGAGAAAGATGGATGACTCTCAGTAGGGTTAGGGAAAAGAGGGGAAGGAGAAAGATGGATGACTCTCAGTAGGGTTAGGGAAAAGAGGGGAAGGAGAAAGATGGATGACTCTCAGTAGGGTTAGGGAAAAGAGGGGAAGGAGAAAGATGGATGACTCTCAGTAGGGTTAGGGAAAAGAGGGGAAGGAGAAAGATGGATGACTCTCAGTAGGGTTAGGGAGAAGTGGGGAAGGAGAAAGATGGATGACTCTCAGTAGGGTTAGGGAGAAGTGGGGAAGGAGGAAGATGGATGACTCTCAGTAGGGTTAGGGAGAAGTGGGGAAGGAGAAAGATGGATGACTCTCAGTAGGGTTAGGGAGAAGTGGGAAAGGAGGAAGATGGATGACTCTCAGTAGGGTTAGGGAGAAGTGGGAAAGGAGAAAGATGGATGACTCTCAGTAGGGTTAGGGAGAAGTGGGGAGGGAGAAAGATGGATGACTCTCAGTAGGGTTAGGGAGAAGTGGGGAGGGAGAAAGATGGATGACTCTCAGTAGGGTTAGGGAGAAGTGGGGAAGGAGGAAGATGGATGACTCTCAGTAGGGTTAGGGAGAAGTGGGGAGGGAGAAACAAGGCTGACTCACTCGCTGGTCCGTCGTAGAAGACAGAGAAGAGGTTGATGAGGATGGTGGCGGCGTAGAAGACAGGCAGGAAGCGAAGGCCGGCCTCCAGGGGGTCTTTCTGTGGAAGGAACGCGGCGTCACATTACACTGGTGAGTCTCTCGTCACCACATTACACTGTGAGTCTCTGTTCACAGTAGGCTCTTATTATTCACACATAATCATGTAGCACAAATTTCTAGTTTTTACTGCCGTATACGTTAAGACAGTAATCACATGTTTCATTGAAGCATTAAGAAGACTACAGAATGTTATTCATGTAAATCATGTATGATCTGGTACAGATCTTATTTCTGTTTCATGAGTATTCTAATTTACTTGAACACATACACTTGTCGACTGCGGCGTGGGAATGACGTGCACACTTGGTAAAACTGGCACAAAGTCAAAATGGATACAGTGATCATTGTAGATAGGTTCCTACTAATCAGCATGTACAATATACACTAGTCATCGTCGTTGTACCGGCCTTCATTGTAACCATTAATTAAACATGCACATCAAGAGCAATGTGCTTTGTATAGATAAACGTGTTTGCTATGTCTGACATTTTTCATTGATTGCTTTTGTGGTGTCATATGTATACGTGTCATATGTATACGTGTCATATGCATCAAAGGGAAAATAAATTACTTCACTGGTGCTACATAAATGACATATACATTGATACTAAGTTGGCCATTCCAGATCATTCCAAATCCTCCCCCCCCCCCCCCCCCCGGACATGTACTGGTATGAGTGGGTGGTGTTTTGGCAGAGACTACACCTGACACTTTTGTGGCTTTGTGAAAATAAGACATTCCACCTTTGTGACATTGGTAAATATTAAAATAGCTTAGCCCGGCACAATATCACAAAATATCATAACTGTATATATTCCGACTGTATCTGTATCTGGTTACCTTAAAAAAATCTACTGTCCTGTATGTTTTAGGGCAGAATTGTTTTTGCAAAATTTTCTCCATAATGACCATATTTGGACAATGTATTTTTTTAATTTTATTTTTATTTTTTATTTTTACATATACAACCTCCAAACGCGCTGAAGTCATGACACATTATCAACCAATCGCCTGCCATTGCACCTTGTTCAGGATCTTGTACTTGCACAGGTAGAAGATGGCGGTGGAGACCAGCCCGGCCAGGATGGGCGACGCAAACCATGACCCAACTACAACAACAGACAAACAACTGTGCAAAACAACACCGTAGCGGTCATCTATAAATCTGGACACGACACTGGACTAGGGCATCAGAAACCACATCTGTCTGGTCTTTCATTAAAGTGCAAAAACATCACAATGCTCGCCGTCGCAAACAACCGCATTTTACCCACCAGAGATGCCAGATATGGATCGAGGACTGTAAACAAGTCATAATTCGACCCATCTAAATGATCACCTGTTGACGTGGGTACGACCTGTATCTAACTGGAGCATCTATACACAACGCTTACGTAACAACACACCCATATATCAGGACAAATTATATAAATACCCATGCAGTGACCTTGTCTGGTTAAGTATAGCCACAATTAAAGTGTTCCGTTCAAACAACATGCCTCAAGCGCACTCAAAACCGGTTACTGTGAAGATCTGACCATACAGTGGACAGTATGTCAAGTACCTATCTCGAGTGACCCATATCCACTGGACACACACCTTCAAGTGTCAACTATACCTGTCACTCAGACCATTATGTGTCAACATTCTAATTATTTACCTAGTTTAACGCATGATTTCATCAAATTGCTATTAAACGTCGATATCATAAAACGGCAGTAAACAGCTATTTCATTTTTAACCAGTCTTGTTTTTTGGGTCACGTTAAAATGTTCAGGTTTGATTACAAATCTAACTGCTTACAGCCCGGTTACAAATGCACCTACATGGGTTCAGATTTTGGTGATTTTATCACCGCTAAGCAGAGTCCAGATACCTCCCAGGACAATAAGTGCAACAGTAGAGCTGTCTGTGCTTTTTTAAATTCTCAATCTTGTCAGTAGCTTTCATCACAACTTAGTTCCGTGAAGAAAAAAAACAAGCACCGAAGTAACCGCACAGGACAAAGAATTGTTAACCAACCGTGAAAATGTCAAATCATGTGGGTTTGGATGGAAATTTTTCAACAGTGTTACAATCTGACCAGATAGGCTGTTCCATAAGCTGGATTCAACCTGGGGTGTAATCATTAGCAGGAAATTCACACAATCAGCTCCACTTTGCAGTGAGACGCACAGGCGCAAGTCAACTTCAAAGGTATTTACAGAAGCACACGTCTGTCTTCACGACAACAGTGGCTGTTTACAATTAGAATGCTGTTTATAATTCAAATAATTCACTGCTGAACATCCAAACTGTGAACACTGTTTCGGGCTTGTTATATTACAAGCCATTTAACAGTGCATCTACTGGAGCTGTTTACTGTGTATTTTTATGCGATTTAAATTTGAAACGTGTTGTTAACCATAAAAACAGGTAGCTCATATATCTTACGTACACCACCAACTGACAGCAGTTTTTAATCTTCCATATAACAATGAAACACTCGCAAAACTGAACAAAAAGTAATTAAGAGATTTAACACATCTTGGCGTTCCCTACATCCCTTCCATGTGAAAAGTGCCAGCCTGGAAGAGCGGATGTGATGGTACAAACTGATCAATGGCGTTGTTCCAAGCCACAGTGTGGCACTACTGGTCCATACACATTACGTATAAAATATGCAGTACATTCTACACACCGAACAAACCCGTGTACCACCAACACATTTACCCCAGTATGGAGAATATTAAATATTTTTAAAAACACGGACAGACATCCTTGAACTAACGAAACAGAGATTCAGTATAAATAATGTATAGAATCTGTCCATCTTTTGGCGGACGATCGTTTCTTCTACACGCAAGAAAACGCAGGAACATGTCTGGCGCATACTTAATTGCTTGACCCACTGAACAGTGGCCAGTGTGGCATGAGTCCACTATGGACAGCTGTGCATAATTATCTGCCCACACACATGATAGCCTGAACCAGTAGGCCAGCACTGGAATAATGGCCAACAGTCTACTAGCCGTGTACAGCTGCCCACAGCAGGTGATAAAGTAAACATGATTTATGCTAACATGTGAAGCCGAAATAATCTGCGCACATTACAAATGGACCGGTGTGTAGACAATCCAAACCTAGGCGAGATGAAAAATAGATTCACTGACATTAAATGGTTACAAGGACAGTTATGGAAATTGCTTCATCAGACTTAATCTGCCCTAGAATCTGAGTTCCTCATTTTCCCCCATGGTCCCTTGAGGGGTGGGGTGGGGTGGGGTGGGGTGGGGTGGGTTGGGGTGGGGTGGGGTGGGGTGGGGTGGGGTGGGGTGGGGGTGGGGTGGGGTGGGGTGGGGTGGGGTGGGGTGGGGTGGGGTGGGGTGGGGTGGGGTGGGGTGGGGTGGGGTGGGGTGGGGTGGGGTGGGGTGGGGTGGGGGTGGGGTGGGGTAGAGTCTACGTTCCTTGGTAGTGTCTTCTCTGTCCCTTGTCAGTTCCTTCTCCCCTCTAATGACAGTCTGTCGTCTTCTGGTCTCTCTACATGTCCTGCCCATCTTGTTCTAGTCTTTACATGTGTTTTTTATTCCAATAATATTATAATGCTCTTAAATGCAAGAATACACGTTGTTTTATAATCATTTTTTTTTATATAAGTGCTCCCAACAGTATTCAGTTTGAACCCAGTAGATACCACCGCTACAATGGTAGCGACTGAAATTCACTGAACCGCGAAGTTCACTGAACCGTGTCCCACATTGATCCAGGCATGAGATGCCTGGATTCCACAATAAAAACCACAAATGATCGAGACTAAAAAGATGTGATTCAGTGAATAGCAATAAAATTAACCTACCAGTCCAGAAATGAAGAAACAAACAAGATGTCTTTGAACTGGGTGGAAGAACTAGAGCATGTAGCCTAGATTTGATTCTGAAGAAGCACTTATTCCCCCAGAAAACAGTAACTGATGGAAATAGAAATCGTGTTAAGGAATGCTGTGGGAACAGGATTTTAACAAGAAAAGTGTAGATTTAGATTCTTGGAAAGTAGTTGTTTACCCCTGAGAAAACACGAAATAAAAGGAACACATTATTGTGTTCAAGCAAGTAGTGGGAATACGTATGTTTAGAGATAGAAGTATAGATTGGCTAATTACTCATTCTCACAAACAGTAAAATAAGTTAATGTTATTACTTGTACTGTTAAAAGCGTGAATATGCTTTAAACCAAAACTAGCACTTTGATAAGGGCAAGTAGGATTCGTCGTTCACTAACAAGGTGTCTATATGGCATCTAGAGCTTGCGGCTTTGGACAACAGTCTTGTTAAACCTCTTGTTAAATTAATTAGCTACATATAACGTACAACAGCCCATCATGAACCTGGCTGACACTGCCATACTGATTACAGTGTGTGAGTGACTCACTCAATTCAGACCCTCGCTCATGGCTAGTGATTGACAGGTGTATTTCTATCCCCAAGATAATCATGCAGTGATGAATTGCAAGAAACTCTTAAAGCTCATCTCCAGAATTGGCCGAGCAATTATTTGTAACGGGAATCTGCTGTTTAGAACGTGGGAAAGTTAAACACCAAACGGTATTGTGGTTAACTCTGCTCGCCTCAGTATTACTGCCAAGCAATTTTGTTTTGTTTACCATTTCAACATGATGCAGGCTGAATCTTTCAAATAGCGAACCTTGTTCTGAGCTCAATCAGGTAATTAAACACAAATTGGCGGCACACATGTTTAGTCATAAGAGCGTAATATTAAATAAAACAAATCACCCTAGGAACTGACACCCTCACTTTACTCTGTGAATAGTCTCCTAAGTTTAATAGGATCCGTGTCCTACAGAACAGGAAGTAGGAGTGTGATGCTGGGCCCGGGCCTGGTGACTGGACGTATACTCACTGATCATGCCCAGTTTCATCCAGTTGATGCCGCGAGCTCCGTGCGCAACGAGGGCGAAGCCGATGGTGGCGCCCACTATACTGTGGGTGGCGGAGATCGGTAGTCGCAGCAAGGTGGCACCCATCAGCCACACACACGATCCTGCGGGTCAGAGGTCAAACGGTGAGAAACCACTGACCACTTGCAATGGGCAGTGACAAGAGTATGGGTGGGCGAGTATGGATTGCACGAGAATTCACCCTGCGTTTTTGGAGGGTGTTAAAATAAATCAGGTTGTGAAATGAGCAGTGATGATGGTATTTGGTAACTACAGGTAGATTGTGATCCTGATAATAAAAAGTGATTTTGTAATGACACCATGACCGTGAGGCAATGGTGACACTCGACTGTCATGACTTAGTGACATGATATGACACAGCGATACACTATGGTGACATTAACAAGTACATGACATGATATTCACTGATGCCATAAAGTAGTGAGTCTTCAAAGATCATAGATATTGTCAGTTAATATCTAGATAATGTCACATATATGTGTCTGAAGTTTATTTCACGTCATAACACACATCTCAACTGGTTTGTATGTATGTCATTTGTCAAAAAAATTGTGACTGGCAACAATGTTATCCTACACAAAGCCCTGACTTAAAAAAGGTTAGTGACACAGGTGTAATGCACAATGCAGCACGACATTTAGTAAATATTTTTTACTCAAATATACTAAATCCCTGATCACAGTACTCCATAGCAGTCCCCCCGGTTCTTGCACCCCCTTCTGGAACACCACTCAATAAAAATGACGCCAAGTGATATGCACTATGTTTTTGTTACTCTTCACGTCTCTAAAAACAACTGAGCGTAAATACACAAACTGTATTGATCTAGTTAGTACCAGTAATTAGCCTCAAGTGCCATCTATTATAGATGACATTTCTGGCATTGCGTCCGTAATAAGCTGATGCCCGCTGGCATTCTGAAAGACCGCCAAACGCTGACCGGTCTGATGTTCATAGAGGCCATACTCCTTCACATAAACGCTCCACAAGAATGAAATTCAGACCAAAACTTTTTCACCTTTCTGAGGTTTCCTTTTCGTATCATCTGGTAGATATACTATTAAAAAATAATTATTGTGGTAGTCTAGATGCACAGTTTGTCATGACAGATTGTATCACACACCATTCCGTCACTTCTACTGGTTCAAACCCACTACCAACGCCTACAACACTTGGTTCACAAAATGTGCTTCCAAACCCAGTTAACACCCTTAGAATTCACCCGAGATGACACTGTTGCCCGTCTGCAACATCCACAACTGCATCAACGTGCGTTAATGCCCTTCAGTTCAGCAGGTACTTTTATTAAGTTACTATTTCTGCAATACATGGCAACGTCCAACCCTCCCTCCGTCCACTTCCTGCCATAAGCAACTCCCACTAAAACAAGATGCTACGAACCAGACAGTGCCGCCACGTTGCCCATCATCAGGTAGCCGGTGTTGTTCACGTACGGATCCACATCAATGATCCCTTTCCGTATCGTGTCCGACACTTTCGAACCTGCAAATGGCAAAAGATTAGCCACCCAAAAACAGTGTGGCAGGTAGGAATATCGCACCGGAGCAAACACCCTAACTTGAAATCACCCCAAGGTACACTTTATCAGTAAACTCTATTTTGCCGCTATCAATGTTTTACTCAGGAGGAAGTCAGAGTACATGTTGAAGACAACGTTCTGATTTTGATGGCTTCATGAATTAATTAACACAAAAATCACGAGTGCCTGATTTATTGAGACTATTTTGTATATTTATATCATTATTTATTAAGTTGCAACACATCAATCAAGATATTCAACTTTGCCGTACCAATGATACGGCAGGGACACAACGACTGCGGTACTCACCCAGCAATATAGCACCCATCGTTTCGAAGATCGACGCAAGGATGCATGCCCATTTCATGGTGAGCACCTTCGAGCCGACCGACGTCCCGAACGAATTCGCGACATCGTTGGCGCCGATCCCAAACGCAAGGACGAAGGCAATGATGAAGCCGATGACGAGCATCCATACTTGATCCGTCGGTATGTCGTACATTGCGACGTGTGGCACGACTGATAATAAGCGTCAATAGTTGCGACAAATGATTGCTTCAACAAGCAGGCGCTGGTGTATATATAGCAGTGATGATTGCTACCCTCGGGCTATGTGATCGAGGGTAAATAGCGACGTCAATTACAAACAAAAGACAACGGCTGTAGCCAGTGACGGACGTTGCCGGGCGATTTACGAGAGAAAGCAGCGAATGTGTGACTAGATCTGCTTTGTGTAGTCTGTGAAAGGCTATGGTGTGAGGTATGTGTTTTTTTATACAAGACGACTGCGCAGCGGCAGGGTAAGCTTTGGCTACCTCAACGGACTCGGGAAGATTCTACGACGGACGTGAGGCTGCGGAGTCTGGCCGTGTCTGAGGATGGAGCTCTGCATGGGTGAGGGTCAGATCTACAACACAGCGAAACCTCGATAAGTAACATCACTTGTTTTAAAATATTAAAACAAGATTTCTTATGTCACAGCTAATAAATTTCACATCACTTGTTGTTGTATAAAGTTTCTGCACACATTCTACCTGTGGTGTCCCTATATTGTCCGCCTGTTGTTTTCACACTAATATACATCAAATGAAAAAATGATAAAGCGAACATTATCTTCAAAGGTATTTTCACACAATTGCGCATTTAAAAATTTAGAAATGTGTTACATCGACAATGAGTGCCCGAAAGGACTGTAGACAAACACCAAAACTAATTAAACATCATGGTTAATTATATGTCAAATGTAAAAAGTTAGTTTACTGATATAAATCTGTACAAGTTTTCTGTACAGTTGTCGATGAAGATATTAAATATTGACTTTTTCACGTTTACTATCTTGAACTAATGTTGTCAATTATTTGCACAAAAAATAATCTCGACGAAACTAATTGTCCAGACATACATAATAACTAAAATCATACACAAATATAACCAAATGTCGATGTTATTATCTCAATTACTGAATCTGAAACAAATCATAAGAGCCACAGATCTTTCAAATGTGGGCTGTAGCTCACACTGCAAAAACACCCGAAAATACAGGCACAATAACACCACTAATTAAATAAAACAGTGAAACAACGCATGCTCCCTGAAGCAAAGATAGTTCACCATGCACAGAACCCAACAATTCACGCCATTCATTACTCCAGCCACCCCCATGGCCGGGCACTCAGCATGTCAGTGCGACCCGCATGGCTACAGGGAACCCACATTACCTGATTCCAACAACAGCCTATAACAGCAGAAGCTCACGGCTGCTCCGACAACAATCCCGTTACTGGCAACAGATAACACCACCAGCTCACTCAAGTCGGTGCGATCGCTATCAGTGACAACGAAGTCCCTTAACAATCCCAAAAATTCACCTGGCACATTCCGTTATTTGGGATAATATAGCGGCACTCTGCGTGGAAGTGCTGGCGTACTTGGTTACCCACTCCACAAGTGCTCGATCGTCGGCTGCCGGTCGTTAGCCATGTGGGTCACGTTGTAGCTTAAGTAGCCGGCCCGTCACTCGTGCACAAAACACCTTACACTCATGTGCGGCATTAAGCAAGCTCATGCCTGATCTCTCAGACAGTAACAATCATCCGAGACGACATTGTCGGGTGATACGTTACTCCGGAGTGTCGGCCAAGAGGACGGAGGTACACACCAGGGCACCACGCCATCAATCCTTCCTGGTGGCCCCGTTAAAAACCATGTCACAACCCATTCATGAATTGAGTCCTTCCATAATTGCCCCATCGTCTATCCTGGGGGGCGTTGTCACAGTTATAAATAAAAATGTGTTGGCACTTGGCAGGAGTGATTTGTGAATAAAAGGATTTATTACAATAATCAAACTTGTACACACATGTTGTATAATGTTAAAAAAATTACATCTGTACAAGTAGACTTATTACATATTCACCAGTTTTAGTCCTGCCTAGTGTTACATATTTTACTACGTCCCTGCATGCATATAAAAAACAATTTACCTCCATAACAACTGTCATTACATTATCTGTATAGTTACGCACAGATGAAAACATCATGTATAATGAAGGCACATTTGTATATCTAACTAAACACTGTACAAAATTATAATCAGCATGTTGATAATCACCCCTTCTCCCCAGAATACTATCTACACTGTATCATGATCTACGATGCTTTACCTGTGCGCTAAACATTTAACAACTTATTCCAAAAGGTCATACACATTTATGAATCACCAATATTGTGTTTGTACCCACTCCTGAATTTATATTTTACAAAATTACTAAAGTTATGTAAGCCATACATTGAATGTTTCCTAATTAGATGAACGTGTTAAGCTTCAAAAACATCCCAAATCTCCAACAAGATTATGCTTTTGACAAGACCCGATACCACTGTCCCCACGCTGTCCTGGGAAATTTTTGACATTGATTTTTTCCACTTGTATTCCCCACGTGCCCGGCATCACATAAAGATGACAGCGGTTGGTAGGGCCTCATCTTCCTTAAGTAATGGATGGATGAGCCAGCTGCATCATCCTGTAGATGGCTCCCTTAGAGCATCTTCCCACACCACGCCAAGACAAGTGTCAAAGGGTGCAGCTAAACAGGGCCTGTGTCTGTAGACTGTAGGACTATAGTGTTACTGTATCCTGTTGTAACAGTCAGGCAGATTGGATTTCAAATACAGCAGCAGCAAAAACTACTGGATAAACTGTACACACAGAAGTCAAATCAATTTGCACACAGAATCGAGCATTTTATATTTTCCCTTTAACACAAACGTGACTGACCAAAACCAATGATTGGGTATTAAGTGACACAGGCTTCTGTCCGAGAGCTAAAAATAACTGTCAACAACATCCTGGACATGTGCACAAGTTTCCATCTTAATTTTACTTTCGCATTCATTACGACTCATTTGACCAAAACATTTATCCGTTTGTGCAAATGACATAAAATGTACTTACTTTCGGTGAAAACTAACTATAGAAACATTAGAAAAAATCAGGTAAACATTATTTGAAAGATGGCCATAAACCAACCTTTCGGAGTTTTCAATTCTTATATTTTACAACATGTGTCGATCACATCCACTCAAATGCTACAAGTTTGAACGCCAACAAAGGTGCGTGATTCACAATGTCCTAAGTCAAGTTCATTGATAACTCTGCAAAGTCAACAATGTCTGAAGTTCAACAGTTTTTCACTTAATCAATATACAGTACATTATATGTAAATAGCAACAAAAATGCAAACTCTTCTGCTATATTTAACCACATGCAAATTCTGCATGACAGCCACTTCATTTAAGAATAGATAGTTTGTAGCGTGCAATAAGAAGATGTCCACACCCTCTCATCTAGAGCACACAATAACAGCAGTTACTTTCGTTGTTGACACATGTACATATGCGACCACTTGTGGGCATTTCTGAAGTTGTAAGAAATTTCTGGGGCTTTTCCCCGTCATCGTACCTTATCCAACATATTTAAAAGATAATGGTAAATTAGTATTTATGTTACCAATTTGCAAACCCCACTCCTGCCTTACAATGGAGTGTTAGATGTACAACATTTACTGGTGTATTATATATATATATATATATATATATATATATATGTGTGTGTATATATTATAATATATATATATATATATAGTAGATTCTAATGAGTAGCTAGCATTTTCGTGAAGAAATCTACTTGATTTATTTCTATGCATGTTAATACTTATCGGTACTAATCTTGACCTAATTATACAGTATCTTTACAGTTGGATAAACAACAAATATTATCGATTTACAAACAAGTTCTAGGTAAAAATACACATTTCAGACCAGAAATATGGCGTCTGCTAAGTATTTCCAGACGTTGTACATGTTCTCTGTCCACTAATAACACAGTGTCCAGCATGACGGTCAAGTCGGAAATAGTACATTAAGGTCAGGATGTCAGTGTTTCACGGTGGTCACGTTTTGCATAAACAACAAAGTCAGAACGAAACAATTGCCTAGTCTACAGCCCACTGTGGTGTGCCGTCTGGCGTTGCGATGCACCTGACTAACTTGGCTAATTGTACCGATCAGCGGCACAGTTCAAACACTGCAGTGACCTAAAGTTGCACGTGTCTGATCACGCACAACTCAAGCACATATAGGTGCCATTATCGGTGGCGATGAGTTCAAGACAGGGCTGCCTAAGCTTGCTTCAGCTGCGCAGAAATGGCTGCTGTTTACCTCCCCAGTCCCTGGTATTAATAGAAGAACATCCGTTATACAAGCTCAATTCTGCATGCCACCTGAAATGTATTAGTTCTGGATTTTTTCTCTAGGAATATTTGCCTAAATGTCTATCCCGCCTTCCCATACATTTCCCCCTCCTTTGTAGCCTTTTGCCCTTCTCCATTATGCAGCATTTCCCACTGACTGACTGTCAGTCCATCTACCCAGGTACGTCTTTCTGATAACACCTTTGGGAACATCGACCAATCGTGTAGAAGTTTACTCTTTCAAACATTCTGTTTAAATCATGTAATTACTACAGGCCTGCTATTTCAACATCGCTTGTCTTATGAACATTAACCCATGTAATGCGTGCGTTTCAAAATTCTACCATGTTTGTGACGATGAACTAGAACACAAGTGTTGAAAACTGCCTGCCAAATATTGAAAATCCCATTCCATGTCACCATGTTACAGCATGGACCCCATTTTAAGAAAGTAACAAGAGGAATTATTTAAGAGGCAAACATTTCAAGTCTGCATTCAGAGGCATCTAACACCATTATTCATCTGTAAACCAATATAGGAAACATTTGCACATTGCATTTTTTTCACTAGCATATCTTATTGTAAATATTTTTTATATGAACGAGTTGCACCCACGAAACATTCAGATTGATACAAAGCTATCAACACTTAACAAATCCAGGCATCACTTGACAGGGTATTTCTTGGTAAGGGAACTGAAAAACCTTGCTTTAAAAAAATCGTTATGTATAATTTACATACAGAACAGTTCCAAGTAAAAACTCCCAAAAACAGATTCAGACATGTTTTGTGACGTGGCGTGAACTGGATAGGTCATGGTTTCACAATTGATGTTTTGTGGCATCCAGACAATAACATGTCATACAGGCTGTGACAGGAGTGCCCCAGATAACAGGTGTACTCAGCTGTGACTTATGGTGACAGACTGTCACACCTGGCCAATTCATATCTTTGTCATCTGTCAGACATAAATAAGGTTCAACAAGTACACTGTCTGGAACCCAGTTTCTCCACAACATTTCGCATACGTCATCCTGGATAATTGACGTATTGAACAAATTGAACAATAGCGAACAAAATTGACTATACTTGCATGGCTTACTTTTTCAATGATTACGGATTTACGGTAATGGTACAAATTCAGTGTAAGCTGCAAGATTGCAAAGATGGAATATTCCGCTTAAAAACATATCTATTTAGCCATTTGAGAAATAGAATTTAAATTCACAAATGTGTGCATCGGTAGAGTGGAACTGATATGTTTAATACCCACCACTGCTCCCACATAAATTCTCCCCCTAAACCCTAATCTTGATGCTTCATCCAGTGACTGCCTGACACTGACAGCCTGCCTGCCTCCACTGCCCTCACCTGCCTCCACGCCCTCACCTGCCCAGTCAGCTGCTGATGGAACATCTCTAGCCTCCTGGAGCCTTCCTAGGACTCATCAGGTCAACCCAGCAGGTGATGCTTTCAAGGGCTTATCTATCAGCATCAGTATGAGTGCAGCAGTGATGCCTCCTATGACACAGTCAGCTGTAGCTCTACTAGGGACAGACATCAGTACCACTCAGGCGGTCTGCATCTCACATCTTTATTCTCACTAGAGGGCATCACTTTTCGGGATTCAACAGGCTTTTCAATCAGTGCTCTGGCGGAGCAGCGAATTTACAACTTACTAGCCCCCTAAAAGAAGTTGCTGACCCAAATTGTGCAGGAAAGAGCATTTATTTTGATACAAATGTCGCTTCACAAAAAGCCACAAGTGATCGCCATCAGCAATGTCATGACGACTTCTGTGAAGTTTTTACCTGTGCACATTAGTATATTTTTCATGTTAAGGTAATAAGTATATCGGGCAAAAATATCAGATGGTGACTAATTTCAAGTGAGAATGCAAAGCCAGATAAAGATTCGGCTGTCAGTCACAGTCTGTTTCCTCTTGAGACAAGAGTAGGTCTGTCTGTGTGTCTGTGTCTCCAGCCCATTCATCAGCAGGACTATCTGTCATGCCAGCTTTGTCTACACTCCAAACAAATGACCTTCACACCATAAACAATGGCACAAGTCAGTGTACACTGCACTCTCTGCTGTGTAGGGATGACAAGTTATAGAAAACAACGGGCACCAGTGGGATTGAACCTAGTGGCTCATTGGGCTGGTAAACTATGACAACTGGTGGCCCTAACTGGCCCGACAGATTTTAAACACGTCGTGCCATCCGGCCAGTTCCAGTTTTGAGCCCTGCTTTTTATACCTACAGATTAGTTCAGATTGCACTGGTACCCAGCTGTGTCACAACTACTAAGCCGCTTATACGTCATCAAATATGTGATAAGTTATGAAGCAGTGACCCTTAGGAACATTATGTATGTGCATTTCATTAAGGCCAGACACCCTAGGTGAAATGGTGTTTTTTTTATATAAAAACACCTGAAATGGTTTTACGCCAGATTACAATAGCTTTGTAGGTTTTGCTACCAACAAAGTTCACTTATATGTAATAATTTTGTACCTCAAAAATATATAAATTGTTATTCATGGATCAAGCATGTAAATAATATCGAGCAATCATGTAATTTTGCTCAAAAACATTTTTACACACATACCTAAAAAATCAATAATAATTTGTTATTACATTACACAAAATTTACAATATTATTCATAATTCTTTTACAGTGATTGCGATTACTTCTGCAAATATATGGTACCTGGTGCATATTTACTGCAGTCAGTAATTGTGATATGTTAAGACATGTCTGTATGTAAGAAACTGACTCCAGCCAACGTCACTATATATCAAGATTGTAATCATGTTTATGTTGCCTTGACATGTCAAACCAACTGAAATCATGTCACAGAACTCATAACTCTTGAGACAAGAGTCGGTCTGTCTGTGTGTTGGTGCCTAAACCCATTCATCAGCAGGACTATCAGTCATGCCAGCTTTGTCTACACTCCAAACAAACGACCTTCACACCATAAACAATGGCACAAGTCAGTCTACACTGCACTTACTAGTTGTTTTATTAGCTCTGCACTGGCACAGGTTTCACTTTCCAGGTTCAACCTTCTTTTGGGCCATTCAATTACATTTAGTTGCTTACACTAGAAATGGCGAGTTAATTTGTTATTTTATAATTATTTACACTAACTGAATAATTGTTTTTAATAATGCCAGTAAAGAAATATAGTATCACAATAATTATTATAACTGAAAATTATTAGCATGGATCAGGATTATTAAACATTCTCCATCAAACTGAACAGTGCTAATGTCCAGTTTCCTTTACAGAAGAGGGTAATTATACTACCTTTAATGAACAAATACAGTAGCAAATGTGCAATTGATCCTTTTTAAATACGCAGTTTAAGATTTAATATACTTTTAAAAACACTGCCACAGTTATATCATAACAAGTATTTTATAGCGCCACACCTATAATTTTTTTCTCCATCTAACGTGTAACCATTTTTTTGGAACGCTGTAATCATAATTGGGTTTTTATGTCATATATATATGTGTAATTACTGCTCGCTGTGTTTTGACAACTGTAATGAAAACCAATCCTGCCTGTGTGTTATTTACAATTACGACCAACAACAAACATTTCCATCTTGTGGAGTGGGAGTGTAATCCGATCGGTAAACAAACCAATACAACAAGCTATATCAGTCCAGAGATTCTGGGAAAGCACCCGGTGACCTCCAGAATGGAGACAGACATTTGAAGGTCACTGTGATGTAACCCGGATGTTGTTTCAGCAAACCTGTCATCTTTTCATTGGTATCATCCAGAGAAGCCATGAAGATATCGAGTGCTTTTTCTACAAATGCATCAGATTTCTCGTAAACACTAGCTCTAAGTGTGAGATTGCAGACTTTGGCCACAGGCGCGGCCAGATGCTGTACAAATGGGATAAAGCTCTCATCACACCACTTCTGATTGCCACGTGCATCTCTCCCGGATAGCGAAATGTGAATGGATTATTATACACACACACACATCACTCAGTGTGAATCAGTTATATGACTGCCAACTGGGTCCTAGCATACGTGCACACGTAGGCCGGTACTTCACAAACACTTATGTACATGTAGATTTAAGAGAATGTCATCCAGATAAATATGGCTTATACCAGATGAATTCTATATGCAAAGCTAGAGATTGAAAACAACTGTTCTTAAAACCCAATTTTTAAATCATGAAATAATGTATTTACTGTAAATTTTATTTGTCCACTGGTTAACCACAAAGAGTCATTTCATTTACATCTAGATTTAAAATCACAAGCTTATCCAGGACAAGTTCCATTTTGCTGTTCGTTTTCATAAAACATGTTATACAGAATAAACCATCTTTTGTTTTAATTTTTTTTATTAAATACTGATGCCCAACTTTTTTTCCCAATAAACTTATTTTGTTTTTGGTGAAATGTGAGGAGGGTTTTATTATTAGAAAAACCAGGCAATACTCAAATAATACACTCTGAAGGATTACGAACAGGTACCAGTGGCATTGGACTGTATTCTGGAGCATGAACTTTGCCTGTGGAGAGATGCTGGCATAGCACGTTATACAGCTACAAGAGACACTTAACGTATGCCGCGGGTCGGGATTTGCCGGGAAATGATAAAACGGTTGATTTTTAATAAAGTGGATTTTCAGAACGAACGATATATTCCACACGTGTTGCTGACTTTATGTCACTGAATTCGTCCTAAAAGTGTAGAAAAAACGATTAAATATGTCGCTACCCAGCTTCCTGCTAACGTCGTTATGGCGGATGGACTTTTAAATCGACGGAAATGGGCCAACTTTCAGCGCGCTCAAACATAAACATTGCTCCTTGCAAATCGGCCATGTTTGGTATCGTCGTGTTGGAAATGATCCTTTCCGTACGCTGCCGAAGTCAAAAGTCGACGACATCCGTACATAAATTAGTTATCAGCGTCGAAAGTGCCGTGAAACTATCCAATCACAAACTGTCTCAGCCGGTTGCTTGGCAGCCCGACCTCACGCGAACCATATATGGTGATCGCGGCCACGTAGCTAATTCAATTTGACCTTATGCAACGACGCCAGCCAATCACGGTGCGGCTTCAAGATGAATGACCTGAATGTGTCATGGCGTCCGATCGACGAAAGTTCTGTACGGTTTACCAATTTGAAAGAAAGAAACGACATAATAAACGCAAATAAGCTGAATGCGCGGGAGGTAGCATGAATAGCCTGCAGGATGCTGTTCAGTCGCGCAACGAACCCGCGGAAGCGGCAGCGAACAGGGAAAGAAATGCCGACGGCGACGTCGGCTGGCGTTGCTACGCTGTGTAGCCGTAGGCCACGGCTGCCGGCGACCCGCACTGATAGCGGCGCTGGCGCTGCCGAAGTTTGTCCTTCCATCAGTCGGAAGTTACATTTATTTATTTATTATAGAAAATAATTTGACTGAATTTGTTTCATTCATATTAACCCAGTGTGGAATTAATGTAAAACGAAAGATGGTACTGTTGTTGGATTTACTTTTCTACCATTATTTTGTTCTTATCAAATATGAGAATTATTATAGCCAGCCCAATATAGGTAATTAAATTTTTAAACAGTTTATTTAACATTAAATAATTCATTAAACATTAATTGTGACAGCGTATGCTTATCATTTTTGATAGGTGTCTATGAAATTAACCAATTATTTAGTAATAGATGTTTGTGTGTGTATAATATATATAATTATATATTTATATAATATATATAATATAAATGTGTTTGTATATATATATGCCCTACACACATATATATATGTATATATATATATATATATATATATATATGTATATATATATACACATATATATATCAAATTTTATTTCATAAAAGACAACATTACATAATATATATACAATGTATGAGTATGCTTGGCCAGTGATGAATTTCTTCACTGCCGCCGCCACCGCTTGTGTAAACTATAAACAAATTCCATATATATATATATATACTGAATATGGTTCACACACTTTCATTATATAGTTACCACATGCTGCTGGTATGAAAAACACTCATATTGCTGACTTTACACTGGTGTTATTAAAAATATTTGATGTTCATTTGGTTTTTTGTCGTTTTCTCAAAACTTACTTTTCGACAATATTGCTATTTTGCGGGAGATCTCCCGGAAAAAGTACCAAACCTAGGAGTCTGATTTTTTACCATGTATTCCCAATGGTGCAGTGAGTGCAATGATGCTTTTTAAACATGATAGCTTTTATATGAAGATTTTTATTGATGACTGAAGTTGTTATAATATTTGAAAAAACGAAAACAATTCTTCGCAATTTCTTTTTGATAATAAATATTGTAAGGAGTTGAACAAAAAAGCTTCATTGCACTCTACAACACTTCAGTGGATCATAACAAACAAAAAAGAAAGAAACGTATGCATAGTTTTACTGCAAGACCTCCCGCAAAATCATGCGTACCTATTTTCACAGAAAAAAACGGTTGCCATGGTTACGGTTATGCAAATGAGATGAAATTATACAATTGGTCCTACCTTAATGTTAACATACATACTGTACCTACAACTTAATTTAGATCATCCAGTTGATATTTTGAGCAGAAACGCGCATGTAAACAATTGTTTTTTTGTGATCATGCAAGGAGTACAGAAAGTTTGAGGTAAGGTCAGACCTCTGGAAAACAATTATATGTATTATAGACAGTGCCCCCAACATTTCAAATGGCAGCTAGGCTAAATCATTTATTGAGAATTATTTAATCTAATGCACAATAATTACAAAAGTTTACTGTAATGTTAAATTAATTAAATGTTTGTCATTGTATGTTGTTAAAATGATCACATTATGTAACACTAAAAATATTTGATTATTTCTACCAGAAATTATTAAGTTTCTCCTAGTCATATTGGCCATTGGAGGGGTATTTAGCTCATATTATTTAGGGATGGATTACAATTTATAGTGTAGACATAGAACTTTGTTTTGGTAAAGGGCTGAAGATAGGATTAGCCAGTATTTTGGGAACCAGCTGCCTGCATGTTTTGTGCCTATTGTCGGATTGAGATAGTGGTGAAATTTTGTTAAACATTTTCCATTATCATAATGTGAGACAGTGTGACATTACATGCAGAGAGGCACTGAAGATCTGATTCATCCACTGTTCCAATATTAATTTTTTTATGACACAACTCATTTATGCTTTAGTCCAAATTATTATGTAACCATCCTCAGTTATGAGAGTACTATTACTTTCTTATTCCACTTTGTGTTTTGCCCAAGGTTCACAATTGACTTTACCCTGACTCAATAGGTAGAGACTATTATGATGTCCACATCAAGGCCACTACTTGCCTTAAATTGTCTCCACTGACTGTGTCTTTGAGTTCTGAAATTATTATCTCTTGACTAAGCTGAAACACCTTGCTTTTGCAACGAAAATATAACGTAAAAACTTAAAGCCCCAAATGTCATCACGGAAATCACAAATATAACAAGGGTTTGCTATTTTTATTACATTCTGAATATTCCTCGGAAATGTACCGATATGATACGGCGCGCGTTGCGCAACGGCGGGTCCCCGCGCTCTCAACGTGGCCGCAGACACGCGACACGCGACTCGGATGAGTCCGTCGATAATGAGATGCTGCGGCTGGCAGTGCAGTCTGGCACGCTGCCAAAGTACCGCTGCCGGGAAACACTCGTTCTACACTCGTGATAGCCACGTGTGTGGCGCGGCCGGCTTACAGAAACACAGGCCGCCGCGACAAACGTCACCAGTCACTCCCAGACAGTTACCGTAACCCGACACGTCTGCGTGTAAACAAGCGAGCCGTATTCAATCGAGTGGAACGACAACATTCGGCGCCGTTTGGCCGAGGCGTATTCTTTGATCTCACCCGCATTCCACCTCCGCCTTCGACACGATCGTCCGACAACGAGCACCGATGTAAATCGCCGTTTACATTTAACCGGAGTAACGTACGCCACCATAAATGTCATGTATGATGCTGACAATGTTCGTATGCAAACTGAAATTAAAGAAACGTTGAAATGATACCACTTACCTGGCAAATGGGGAATGTTTTCCTACAGCAAAGATGATTAGAACACACGCGGAGCGGCCATGTTACCGATCTGCGATGGACGAATCGTATATCGGCTTACGGATTGGCTGTAGGGATCAGTCATTTTCCAATCAAGCATGCATATACAAAACGCGTCGGTCTAGTATTAGGCCTACTAGCTGTCATTATTAAATGTTTGCGCTATAGATTGTAGGGGGTACTGTAGCTTGTACGTGGATAATAAACTAATAATGTACAGCAAATTGTATTGACATACTTAACGGGAACCGGCTAGATATTATAGGGTCTACAGTGTATAATTATACATTAGCATATCGAAGATTAAGAGGAGACATGATAGAAGTCTATAAAATAATACACAACATTTATGACCACGAATCTGTACCAAATCTGTTGAAAAACAATGAGATATCACAAAGAACAGAAAACATTCTCTAAAACTATTCACACAAAGAGCCAAACTAAACTTAAGAAAAAAATTATTTCCAAATCGAATTACTGAACCATGGGATAGTTTCCCTGATACAGTGGTAACAGCAAAATCTCTAAATTAATTTAAAACACGACTAGACAAATTTTGGTATAACCAGGATATTGTATATGACTTCGAAGCACCGTTAAGAATTACTAACAACAATAGAACCGGAACACGCGATTTAATATTAATAGATAAGGAAAACGAAGAGCTGATCACAGAGGAAGACAGAATCCTACGATCAGAACCATCCTAAGGTATCCTAAGGTATATAATCGACATGATGCCGCATTTTTTTTAACCCAAATTTGGTCGACGTCACGTTGTATCCCCACCCACAGTGATACACTCCGAATACGCTTGTAGGCTTAGAGACATTTCCAATGTAATCAACTAGGTAGCACGTGTCAAACCATGACGCCTATAGGTTGTGGGCACGCAGTTGGAAGCTTATGATTGGGCTTTGCAGGTTAATGATTGGACTTTTGCAACATGTACACGCACGCATACATGCACACACGCACGCATACACACACACCACATACACACACACCCGCGCACGCACACACCACATAAACACACACACCCGCGCACGCACGCACGCACGCACGCACGCACACACCCGCCCACGCCCGCGCCCGCACACACGCACACGCACACGCACACACACACACACACACACACACACACACACACACACACACCAAATCTACTATGGTAATAGCCTGAAAAATGAAGCCACAGTGATGGATGAAATGCGAGCGGCGGGAGTTTGATTTACAGTGACAAAAACCCGGCCCAAATATATACTGGCGCAAAGTACACTCTCGGGTGAAATCCCACTTATTCTTCTATATATTATTATAATAATGTAAACAACTTTAATTCAAACCATAACATATGTGAGCTTGGCATCACGCATCCCGTATGTATAGGCCCACGTATACACGTTGGGCATGTATTGGGCGGGGCATATGAACATAAATAAATAAAATCTGGAGACAATTAAAGGGAATCAAGCTAGGCGTTAGGAATGTCGAAATTAAACTCGATGATCATTTTCTATTTCTCAACATCCGCACGCTCACACATCGCCGACTTAGTCTAGATCTTTTTCTAAATAGCACTGGCGCCAGACCTGCATATGTGTCGATGCGCATGGCATACCTAGGTATCTACGTCGGTGCCCACGCTTCCGCTAGCAAAACACGCTTAAAATATGCGTGCATATAGTGTAGACAGCAAACAGGGGATATTCCCACGCAGCTAACAAAATAACGTGGCGGCAACGGGACGGCGGTTACCACGCGGTATCTGTAAGAGGTTGGAACGTGTGGTAGCCGCGTGGTGAGATAGAACTTTATAATATTATTATGGCTAGGCATATAACTATATACCACGTTGCCACAACATAAATAAAATAATACCTCCAAGTAACGTGGTCTAAATTTTGCGTGTTTATTAGAAACGTTGCTACTACGTTATTACGACGTACCCCAAAATATAACTTTTAATTAAAACAACATGGTTTCAATGTTTGTGTTTGCCGAGTTTCTCTTACACGAGATGAGACTAACATGAGATCAGTTATGATCGAATCACTAGGTGGCGCCACAGTAATGGCGCTGCAGGGACTGCGTACGTCTACGTGTGCATTCTTGTGAATCGGATATTTACTGATTGAACGGAAGCAGGAGTTGAGTAGAGTGCATGTACGCGACTGCCCAATGCCAGACCGTTTCATAGATTACACATCCGTCCTTTTCGGATGCCTACCGTAGGCGGTTCTTAGGGAACCTGGGGGCATTTGCCTCCTAGACCTTTAATTAAGTTTAATGTGCCCCCCCCCCCCCCCCCCCGGTTAACCTAGTGTGCCATCCTAAATGATATATTAATGTGCCCCCCCACCGAGTCTCAGTGAGTTTATTTAGCTATAAGAAATTTAAACGTCGGCGCGAAAGTTGTTTAACAACCTTACGATGTCATAAGCCGAACCCACAGATCGAGGTGTTGAAGATGTGCGAAACATGTCAAAGACAAAGGTTCCTATAAAGAGACGGATTTATGTAAACCACACATATCGCATGTGAGCCAGTTTCTCAAATAGAAAAATAGGCCTACGAACGCGTAACTTCCTGCCCATATGGCGATATCATGTCGTCAGCCCAGACAATACTGTGAAGTGTAAGATTTGTGTGAGTAGTAGGACTGGATACTGCGCTGATACCATTAATTCGATAACTAGTCCGTTATTGGCGCAAAAAACATCCCTCTCCTAACAAAACGCACTACGACCGGAATGCAACGTGCAACGATAGCATGCACAAGGAAGACGTTGTAGAGGCGAATCAAACACACGCACGTATGCTATAATAATAAATAACTTGTATGACGCCAATATCATACTAGACTAATCCGAGCTCAGAGGCGCAACAAATTTAAACCAGTCGGTTTTAAAAGCATTCTCGTAGTCAAGGTTTCGTTGACTATAAAGGGATGTCCAGTTAGAACTTAGAGGTGTAGGCCTCGTACAAATGCATACCCAGAAAAATAGTACCGTACCAGGCGGGGGCTATGGATACGACGGCGTCATGGCACCACCACAACCACCCACGAACTTTGCAAGACCGTGTAATTATAGTAGTAGGCCTCTAATAGGTGCCATACCACGACAATTAAGTCGCGGACATAGACACGTCTTTATGCCGTGCACTCAAGTACATACACGATTGTGTACGATATCTAGTATCTATACGTGTGTGCTTCGTCTAGATAATTGTCCTACCCGTGCACCATTTTTCGCGTGCACTGTACAAATCTTCCCCGCCGTAACGACACAAACGGCTAACGTCATTAATACGTCACAGTTATGCTCGGCCTCAAACACAGTCTAGACAACTGATAACATACGCGGGTTCGTATCCAAAACGCACACCCGTAAAATGCTGATGACGTCAACCCTGGGAATATAAGACAGCAATTCTAAGAACATGATTGCCAACGAATCGGACCCGGGAAAGTCCTACGGGCTTCTCATATATCATCGTCGTGTACAAAACAAGATATGTAGGCAACCGACTTTCTGTGAATAAATCAGTGTTTGCCTAGTAACTAAATCACTCGATTTTACGTCTTCATATGGAGATGGAGGCTTAAATTAACTCCCAATATTTAGGGAATGAGGTGCATTTGATGATGATTTGAGATGGCATGATCCTCTGAATATTTTAAATTTGGTAAGTCATGCACGTTTGATCCAAATTGAACCGCGGTTTTGGGAGAGACTGAAACCGGAATGTATGAAACCACAATTTGGGGTGTAAATCAAAGTTTTTTTAAAGAAAAACTAGAGACATGCTGAATTGCTGAAGGTTCATGTTAATTCCAATATGACACCTTTGGGCTTGGTGTTAATTAATAACAATTTTGGTTAAACATATAACCGTATTTTTTACTATGTCTATGTTGCTACGTAACCTTCATTCTTCCAGTGTAAGACAACGTTTCTAAACAGTTCAAGCAATGGTCATTAAACGACTGGGCCGGAATGTATGAAACCACAATTTGGGGTGTAAATCAAAGTTTTTTTTAAAGAAAAAATAGAGACATGCTGAATCGCTGAAGGTTCATGTTAATTCCGATCTGGCGCCTTTGGGCTTGGTGTTAATTAATAACAATATTTTTAAAGCATATAACTGTATTTTTTTACTGTCTGTTGCTACGTAACCTTCATTCTTCCAGTGTAAGACAACATTTCTAAACAGTTCAAGCAATGGTCATTAAACAACTGGGCCTATATGCAAACCATGGTATGCTGTATCGTGGTTTTAATGTGACAGTTTTCCCTCTACTCGACTTCCCGCCTATTTTCTTGCCATCCTCCCGTCCCACCATGCAGTATGACAGGCGTGTCAA
Organism: Oasisia sp. SBJ-2009; assembly: GCA_964017155.1. Taxonomy (NCBI): domain Eukaryota; kingdom Metazoa; phylum Annelida; class Polychaeta; order Sabellida; family Siboglinidae; genus Oasisia; species Oasisia sp. SBJ-2009. The sequence continues at coordinate 32,751,212 of OZ024855.1, read as the reverse complement.
CGTGGTAATAGACAGTTCCCTGAATTAGTTGTATTTCACCCGCTTGTGCCCTGGCGTGTTGGAATTGTTCTATTTGAAAGGTATCTATGGATAGAATTACGTGCCTTCGCAATACATGCCAATTGCAATTAATAGTAGTGTTTTGTATTTGAATATTCTTCACATTTTAACATACCGCGGGTGTAACTTTCAAACTGCAAATACTGTTTCTGGTTTCGTAAACATAATTTTGGCAGAAACATATTCAAGAACTCTACATAAATTGCAATAAAATTAATACTTAAATGTCCCACATAAAAGTATAGCAACCCATGGCTTGAGATAACGATTTTGTGCAACAAAACAAACAAGATTACTACAAATATATTGGAAAAAGATATGATAAATACACATACAATAATTGTTTATACTGCACAGCACCTGACCCTAACTCTGTCTAAATCGTCATATCACATCGGCAAGTATGTTGTGATTATGAAGCCATAATGGTTGCTGTTTTCTTCGGGATGTAGCAGCTTTTGTGTATACATTGTGTATGAAATGATGCATCTTTAAACAGATCATGCACGTCTACTATTCACTTGGTAACTATATGAGATTAAAATAAGGAAAGCTCCCTAGAAGACGCCACTAACTATTAATTATTTTGAGTCCCCATCAGCTATAGTCTTTTCCAGATGCTGTTGTCTTAACGTGTACACCTCTTGTACCCATTCTTGGACAGTCGGATGCTTGAATTTTCCTGAAAAATCACACTGAAATTAAGGAAACTTAGCAGAGAAAGGACTATAAAAACTGTATATTGAAACAATTGTGAAAAACTGCATTATATTTTATGGTATTGAAATATTATAAATAAATGATATGCAAACATTTTACATTTAAATTTCCAATGCCAAGTTACTAGTTTTTTATTTTCGGGTATTTAAAATTGTATACAGATAAAAAGTACTGCCACTAGCAATTTACGACATCAGTGCAAATGGCTAGCATGGTTGACCCAACATGACACTGCAAACAGGAAGAGTTGTGATTACCCAAACAAAGACTACAAACTGAAACAAACAAAAATTCTAAATTATTACAAAACTGAAACATTAACTAGCATTGATCAATTACAAGAGTGATATTACATTCTGAAATTGTCTATCTATGAAATATACATTTCTAGTGAATTGATGTGCAACAAACAGTAAATGATATCAAACCATATCCATAATTGAGACAAAAAAACATGTTCATATGTTTGTTACCTAGTATTCTGCAAACCAAACCCTGGTGCCCAGTGATTTTGCTAAATCACAATTTATCGATTAACATATCAAAGTCCAAAGTGATGCATGTATATATGTATAATTATATGTATATATGTATGTATATATGTATGTATATATGTATGTATATATGTATGAATATTTATATATATATATATATATATATATATATATAATATGTATAGTAACAATAAGTAAATATTGTTCATGTTGAATAAGTTTCTTAAAAACCCAAAATGCAATTTTGAAATCTAAAGTTTGATATTTACACTTTGAAATCTAAAGTTTGATATTTACCCAGAAAGACAGATGACACTTTGACATTTCTGAAACGTTAACACTATCGGTTGACTCACATTTCACCACTGTCATATGTTCTTTGTCTGTACTAACCTTGAGTTGAATTGATGAAGTCCTGCAGTTGACCGGCTCGCTTATCTCGTACTTCGTATTCATACGCCTGCAGGAGCATGTCAAACCTGTCTAGGTCCTTCACAAAACATGCCTCGGGTGATGCTTGGTCCTCGTACTCCTAGAAATGTCGAGAGTTTTATTACACTTAAATTGAGGCTGCCGGTTCCTCATTAAAAATGTACTGTTCTTACTGCTAAAATAAATACATTGGCACTATACTGCTGACCAATTTGTGTATTTATTAAAATTGCCAAAAAATTGTAAACAGCTGCTATTGGCACCTATTGGTTATTAGGATATATTGTTTTGGCATCAGTTTGTTCCCATGTTCCTGGTTTCAGATTAACACCAAGTAGAACATATTGTTTCAACTTCCTGCTAATTATTTCCATTCCTGTGTGACTCGGAGTAATGGAACCAGCAACCCTGCTTTAAGAAAGAGAGGAGGGCACAAAGTAACGTTAGTGAAGGAACAGTGTAGACGTTGTCTACCGACATAAGACTACATTTTGCACCAATAGGTGGCCATTAAATGCTTCCTTCATTTCCTATAATATTTTAATAAGTTATCAAACATTTCTCTGCCTATTTAACCTCCACTGGTAGACATGCTGGAATATTTGTGAAATTCTAATACCCCAGTTTCCCACAAACCACTTTGAAACTTTACACCCCTTCATTTCTGCTAGAATCAGGCAGCGATCTGTCGCGTTGACATCAGCAATCAGAATAACACGAGTATCAATATGCAGAAAAACACCGACTGTCATCTGTCATAATCTGACAGCTCTGATGCCACGCAACACAAAAACCATCATTTCTAGTCACTCCACACTACGTATGTGCTCACAGAAATTCAGACAATCTGCACAATGGTATTTCTATAGAAATAGAATACCCTATATATAGGGTATTCTTTTTTCATGTAACCTTATTGTGGTCTTACATCTACTGCTTGCGTAAATGCTAGTGGCATCAAATGAAGCCGATAATGGAAGATTTCACATAATAATTATAGCCTTCTGATAAGTCAAATGATACCTTGTTCACTCACTTCAGTGGTTTCTGCTCTGAGTTGCTGTTTTATGTATATTTATTGGAAACACAGCTTGATAGCAGCAATGCTACATTGCAATACTAATAAATCATATCAGTTGTGCACAGATAGAGCTGCTAACTGTGACTAAAGCATTCACCTTCCACAAGTCATATATCTCCTGGCCAGTTTCTTCCCCTGTTAACTTGCACAAATGTTCCATTGCTGCCTACAGGGAAACAGCAAATCATTCATTATCATTAACACGTATATAACAGTATATAACAGTGACGTAGGTGCATGTGGAATGTTGCTGGGGAGACAGATATATTGTTCTACCCACACCTCTAGTAAATCTGAGTCTGAATGGAGGATGTTTTTGACAGGCGTCAAGAGGTTGAAAACTGAGGTGTTTGGGAGCCTTAAGGTATTGTTTGGCAGTACAACAGGGAGTGCACATTTCTGGTGTCCATCTTCAACTGGGCCCTGTCCTCTGGTGTCATGGCCCGGGGAAGTGGAAGAAGGGTGGTGCCTATGCTTCTTGGTTCCCAAGTGTTAATTTCCCTGGCCCATAAACAGTGAGTGACGTCATCTCCATAACAAATACTCCGTTGCAATACAATAACACGCATTTCTATGGTTTTACAAAAGATGCTAGATCATAGAAATATGTATATATATATATAATATATATATCACTCACTGGTTATGGGCGAGGGAACAAAATTAACATTGGGGAACCGAGAAGCATAGGCACCACTTCTCTTCAACTGCCTATATATGTATAAATATATATATATATATATATATATATATACATATATGTACACACACACACACACACGCACACATTATGGTATTAAGAACATTAAACATTTATATTTAAACAAATCTGTCCTGTCAATTCACTCACATGTTGGGTTAGGTTCTTTTACCTTTTCTTTTCTGTGTTTTTCTTCTTTGCTCACTCCTTCTGATGGCACAATGTCTCCCACAATGCACTCTGCCATGTCGTGAACCAAGGTCAGTTTGACACACCTGGAGTGATTAGACATTATATTGTGTGATTATTTAGCAATCGGTAAACAGTGCCATTCAAAAATATTGAATTCACTTCAGACGTATTTGTATTTAAATCAGCCCAAAAAACATGTACAATTGTATAGTTAAAATGGATATCCCAGTACAAACTGTAATCTTAAGTTCTTAGTAAGAACATTCAATGTGAAACCAAACAATGTTCATGAAGTTGTTGTCTATGAACTTACATTAAAATGTTAACCAATGGTGTACTTAAAAGGTTGGCTTTAATATCTGTTCGTATATTGCGTCAGTAATAATGCCAGTTTTAATGGAAATGCAGGTAAGTGCCCAAAATAGCCCCCTTTATTTTCTCAAAGGGTACAATGTCTAAGGCCTCTTTCACTTGATCCGCCTGTGTGATGCCCGTCACATACTTGTCTTTGTTGAGTTGTGTCTTTGAGTTGGTGAGGAAGGCAAGAATGGCCATTCTGTACATGTGGTCGGCTACACTCTCCACGTTCTTCACACCGCAGAGTCCCCATCCTGCACGCACGGTCGACTTCAACACAGCAGCCACTATCTCAGGCAACATTTCATCACACCACCGTCAAATTGTTGAAATATAAGGCATAGGCAAATTGTAGAACATTTCTTCAATTTGCCTCTGCGTTAATTAAATCAATGTTGTATTTGAATAACAGTCTTAAAATACATAGCCAGATGCTAAATTTAAGTGGAGCACCAGATTTACAATGTGGTGACATGGTTTGGGATTCAAGTTCTGTCATGTTTGTTCATGTTGTTCTTGAAGTTATTTTACCCTTAAAACATGGGGTAGTTTTTGTGATTAATGTTACTACTGCATCGAGATGTTCTTAAGAGGCACCAATCAAAAATAAATAATATGATAGGACCTGCTCAATAGAAAATTGCAAGAGCGCCATGAACCAACTATTAATGCCTCAGCCAACTACATCTAAGTTACTAACTTACTACCACACATAAATCAAAGACCAACCACATCAGCTGAAACTCTTCTGCTCAATGAAACAACGCTAGAGCACCTATAGCCAATTAATTACTGTCAACATGTTCTTGAGAGACACCAATTAAGAACCAAATAACGTTTACGGATCAGCTCAAATAAGCAATGCCCTCTAGAGCAATATACGGATTACTTGTCTCTGTCAACTCCAAACTTTCACAACACATGTAAATCAAATGCCCAGTATAAATATGCTCAATCATTTCAAATCCAATTTTAGTGTCCAGTTAATTTTTCTTCTATAGTTAAATACACAGTTTTAAGCATATATAGGTATAATGCCTGTGCGAATAATCTAATTAATATAGCACTTTTTATATTTTCTAATATAGGTGGGCTGAAATCGACATGGACTGACATCAGCATAGTAATTATATAACTAGGGACCTGTAAATCCGCTAAGTTCGTGTTGGTAGGCTATAGCTGCTATTTGTAATCATTAGGCTTTTTCCGCTCTTGAGCGGATCGAGGTCCAGGGAAACTCCTTTATGAGGCTGGTGTTAATCTTATGAGGGTGAAACCACATTTTCTGAGACCCACCAAGATGACAGAGAATGCCATCATGTAACTTCTTACAGTTTAATTAGTTTCTTAATTTTGCATTTGACAAAGTGAATATGTGATAAAGTGTATAATGATATCTTCCTAGTAGCATAAGAATTGTTTTTGAAGTTTGGCTAACTATATTAGTAGTTAGATGAATATTTATTAAAAAGAACCTGAAAATTTCATAGTCTCAATATGAAATTTTTAATGTATAAATTGCATATATATATATATATATATATATATATATATATACACACATATATATATATATATATATATATATATATATATACAATTTTGTATCATTTTCTGCAGTAAATGTTTTTCATTAATTTTTGACTGCATGAAGGTATTATTTAAATTATGTAAAATGGTATCTTGTTACAGGTCTATTATACTTACAATTGACGTACACCAATCACCATAGCATAGACATAGTAAATATGTTAACTTTTTTTTGCTATGCCTATGTAGTATGTCATGACCTATGCATCATGGCATGTCCCTGGGCCTAGCCCTAGCTAATTAATACAACAAAAAAGTAGGTAAACATTCATGTAACATTTTATTTCTGTACACAAACACGCAATAATTTACGGAGGGTTCTGTATCTGTATACGGAACCCTGGCATATCGACGTGACTGGGTCAATGAGAGGAATTATAGTCGCAATGCCCCACTGCCTGAATGCGCAAAAGTGCTGCCACATAACGGAGCGTAAGTGACAGAGTATCTGAAATCCATTTTATATCGCCCTTCGAATACATAATCATAGCATAACATACCTTCAGTTTACCCACCAACATCATGAATTCCATTATTTTGCTACAGTGCGTGGCCATTGGAAAAGGGAATATTGGCACTTTCAGAGATCGCTGTACCACAGTTTCCCGTCTCTTGTAATTTGCACGTGTTGTACCTTCTAAAACAAAATAATAATAATAATAAAACTGTGTTGCCTCGTAAAGCCAAAAGCCAGTAAGGGTCCTTGAAGTTGAACTTAATCATAATAAATTATGTTTTGTTAAAATACTGGCGAAACTTTTTTGCTTTGTTACGGAGACGTAAATGTTGTTTTAAAGCGAAACTATATGCGGAAATGTTTGATCTAGGAGATGTTATATTGCACTAGAATTGTAATTTATATAATACAAATATTCGACTTCATGACAACGACCGTAGGCAAACCGCGAGGTAGGGGGGGGGGGATCCGTCAATTGTCCAATCAGTATCAAGTTTGCATGCTTCGTGTTCAGCGTTAAACGAATGAGTAAATCTAACTGATTGGACAAGAAGCGTCACGTGTAAAACTAAACATGGCGACGCCCATGGTCTCACATTTGGTTCGTGTTGTCAGACATAATTCACGCTTTTATTTTCGTTCTCGTTCGTTATGCACGGCGAAAGGAAGTAAGAATGACCCAACCCAAACACAGACGTTGAATGAATCGAAAGATGCAGATGGTACACAAAGGAACACGGCAAATTCGTCGGAGGAAACCATAACCTACCAAACCCAAGGACACGATCCACACTCGTCGACGTCAACATCACATAGCGGCGACGATGGGGAAATAATGGGCCTGAAAAAGGCTTTTGAGATGTTTGAGAAAGTTACCTCTGAAAAGTCAATTCCGAGTGACGTGAAACCTGTTCGCCCCACAGAACAAGCAAGTTTTGCCACCTTATTGCGACAGTCAAAACTTATGGAAATCGGTGATCCAGATGGAAGAATAGTTTCGGGGAAAATCTTCGAAGTAGTGGATGATGACCTGTACATAGATTTCGGCGGAAAGTTTCACTGTGTATGCCGAAGACCAAAATCGAGAGCACAGTAAGTAATATCAACATTCATAGTAACAAAACTTACAGGTCTTACAGACCTGTCCTTTTCTGGCTGAATTAGGCATTCCTGCCTCTTGACTTGTGCCAGCTCTGTCTTGATCATGACATTGTTATGCTTATGGGACTGTGCGCACTCCTTAAAAACAATGAACAGAAATAGTTAAAAATGACGTTGATAAATTTATTAATCTTTAACCAATTTTTGGACATACCATCGGTTGCACCATTATAGTGTCAAAGTATTATTATATCTAGAATATTTTATTGCCCAAAACATTGCATTGCTTGCAGTCTCCTTGCCTGAATCCGACCAAAATTAGGTGCAAAAGTAGCTGCATCTATAGTAAATTGTCTAGGTTCAATCATAGTATTAACCTTGCATGAATGGCAAGTAACCTGATCTGATTATCCAACTCGACTGTTTCAATGATTTGTGTTCCCTTGTTCTAATAATCATCTACATATTAATCAGTTCCTGGCATGAATCATGAATGGCAAGTAACCTCATCTGATTATCCAACTCAACTGTGTCAATGATTAGTGTTCCCTTGTTCTAATAATCATCTACATATTAATCAGTTCCCGGCACATGACATACCTGTCTGTAGCTTTTGCATAGCTCAATTTGAGTAAAAATTACAATTTAATTACACTAATTTAGTTACTGTCACTTAACCACACCACTTCTGTTTCAGTGAATATAAGCGTGGTGTTTCCGTGAAGTTGCGACTTCGAGATCTGGAGCTGTCATCCTATTTTCTTGGCGCTAGTCGTGACATCACGCTGCTTGAGGCTGATGCAACACTCCTGGGTCTACTGCGCCAACCAGGCAGGAGAGGAGCATCTCAGGACATTCACTGAGGACTCAAGACCATGTGAAGCAAAATGAACTTGCACAAACTGGACAATATTTGTGGATGAGATGATCAGTTATATTGATTTATCATCGGAGCAATTTCTCATACGATATTGACACCATACGACTGGTTTTAGTGATTCGTAACATTGCTATCGAAAGAAAACTGCTGCAGGTGTGTGATGTAGCAACGAAAATCACAGCATTGACTTCTAAAGAGGCCCACATATACATGTTCCATGCATATGTAATGTCATGTTGTGAAATGATGACTACAATATGGTAATCATGCACCATTTGTTCACTTATTGAAAGTGAATGATAATTTTGTTAAATAAATTTATATGAATATGTAAACACCAACAGTTTGCCTGTGCTTGACAGATCGTTATTTTAATGATAATTAAGAATATAGAATGTGTAAATCCACTTAAGATTTAATGTTCTCAGGCTTTTACAGACAACTGTATAAATGAAATAAAATTATAACATAAGTTATTAAAAATAAATATAAGTAGTGTAAAAGAGCAGATTTATAAATAATAAATAAACATACAATGTTATAGAACACACAAGAATAAATTAATATTGTACGGTTATTTTAACGATAATTAAGAATATAGAGTGTGTAAATCCACTTAAGATATAATGCTCTCGGGCTTTTACAGACAACTGTATAAATGAAACAAAAATATAAATTATTAAAAATAGATATTAAATAGTGTAAAAGAGCAGATTTATAAATAAACATACAATTTAGTAACACAGGAATAAATAAGTTTTGGTACATGATTTGTTAATTAATAATAAATATATTTATTATAAATAAAATCATACAGTAGACTGGTAAGCTAGGATCAGGATTGTAAAGGAAGGTAGGATGGATCAGCCACGCAATATTTGAGGGAAGGGCTACTTTTTGAATGCCGTTTGAGCTTATGCCTGTTGAGCATCATTATTCAAGCCATCAATTCAAAGCCAGGGCGGGGCTAGGCCAGGGCAAGGGTTTTGCCAACACTTTTGCCAGTTTTGGTCAGCCTCGCCGTCGGGATGGGGTGTGTCCGTGTGAATAATTTTTTTGAGAAAGATGCTTTTTTGGGGTAGGTGGGGGCTCAGTTGGAATTTTTCTTACAGCCATGCGAACCATTCGAAAATAATCAGCACATTGATTGTGGGCGTGAGCCATGATGGCATGAACGGAAAGAACAATAATGTCAGGAGCTGCAAATTATTGCTTTTTCCAGTGGCGCCATCTCGCGCATTTGATGTTTCCTACAGATGGGGCGACGTGTCAAATCAGCGTCCCAAAGGCGGAGCAGACGATCGATACGGCGAATTTCTACAAATAGTTTCTAACCATATCTGGTGAGATATTTTGGTAATTTTCCAACAGTTCGTGTCAAGCATGATATTGGTAGCTAATGCTGAACAATATATTTTTAAAGAAAATTAAAACGATGTTTTAATGTTTCAGTTACAGGTTCTTTACTTCTTACCCTAACCCTGTCACTGTTACTGTTAGTGTTACTGTTAGTGTTACTCAAGTTACTGGTTCTTTACTTCTTACCCTGTCACTGTTACTGTTAGTGTTAGTGTTACTCAAGTTACTGTAACTGTGTATTACTGTGTAACACTAACTGAGGGTGGTCGGACTAAACTTTTCTGTAGACAACACATATTAAAATTGTTCCCTGACAGGAGTTACTATAAGAAATATAAGCAGAGCAAAAGGACAAACTTCGTGGCGTCGTGCAGACATCGCGGGAGTTCTGAAGTCTGCAAAAGCTCCAAAACCGAGTCTTACCAAGCAGGAAAGAATAGCTGAGCCTGAAAAAGCTGCTGAATCATAGACAAAGTCAAAGGAATGAACTACAAAAAAGCCAAAGCAAAAAGGAGAAGACTATCATCATATTACTCGCAGACAAGGTCAAGGGAAAGGCCACTGGTCTGTTGTCATGGTCATGGAAAAGCAAGAATACCAAGAAAAAATTGGAGTAATGCTGAGTAACCAACCAATGTTGTGAATGTATGAGAAGCTGAAGACGAATCCGATCAGGAAGTACAATGCTGAGCCTGAGCTTATCAGAATGATAAATTCACTTGAAAAGGGGGGAACTTAAATTACCAAGGAACAGTACTGGTTAAGTTGTATCCAACACTAGAGAAAATACCAAGGATGTATGGATCACCAAAAATCCACAAGGAGGGTGTGCCACTTAGAGTTAGACCAATTGCCAACTACACACAGACAATAGGATACAAGGTATCCAGGGAGTTGGCTGACATATTACAACCACTTGTTAGAAAAACAGAACACCATGCAGCAAATTCGCAGGAATTGGTGAAAGACATACAATGTTGTGTCGTTATTCACGAAAACTCCGATAAAAGAAGCATGTGAGGCCTGTTTGATTAAATTTTGATTACAATTTGAGTAAATCACAAGAAGATTTTTTTTTCAATGATATACTGGTTTTGTTGTAAAGTATGATGAAGGCCAATGCATACCTCATTTTTTTTAATTCAATTAATATATAATGTATCATCATTTTTTTAAATTATACAAATTACATATATACTCAAAACTAAATAATATTACACCTAAAACTGTCACCAAAATTCATGTGCAAGATAATTTATAAACATTGATCATGATAAGTTATCATAACATTTTAATTATAGGTCTGGTAATCAATTTAAAGTAGCCTAACCAACACATAAAAGTAAGATTGATATGCTAAATAAAAAAGCGAAAATAGTACCAATAAACAAACTAATCAGGGTTCTACATTAAACATGGCAGTAATTAATTAGTTTGCACAGCCACATGTGCTGCCATAAGTACTTGCTAACTATTAATATTTTCTATTAAATTATAATTAATTAAAGACACCCGCTGTTGATCTGTCAATATCTGAGTGCTTTGTATACCACAATGCATTGCGCACACGCGGAACAAGGCAAAATGGCAATGTCATTTGAGGTGTACTTGATAAATGGACATCATGCACATTTGTACTATCAGTTGGCAAGCTATCACTGTAATCCTATTATTGTCCAGATCATTTTTTTTACACTTCTGCATATGAATCCGGCTGAATCCAATTAAATACATAGTAACAAAATATCATTAAACATAGACCATTTTAACTGCCTAATTGCTACAACGTTTTATTTATGGATTATCATGACATTTGTACAATCACATTCATTGATCTTTCTTCTTTGTTAGTAATTTTTCAGAATTTCCATTAGCATAATCTTGCAAATTATTTTGATAGATGGGACCTGTCAATGTGATCCAATATTGCCACAGACATAAACAATGAAAACCAAAATACGACACCGAGAGGAAAAAATCATCAACTGCTCTTATGCACTGGTCACCAAAAAATCCATTATCAGCGCAGAATCATGTACTGACATTATAACAACATAAGAAAAATTATAAACGAATAGGTAAGGTGCAAGATAATATGACAAGGCCACTAAACTCGGAACCCTGTCTCCCCATGTTAATTGTCAGAAGGGGCGACAAATCCATCTGACATTCCTAGTTACTGCCCTTCACTTCAAGTTCAGCCTTCAGGTGATTAGCATTACATCGTTTCGATGCGGCCTGGCTTCACATTTACTTACAGACACATCATCATGCTGTCGGTCGTGAAGCGACAAAGACTGCTTCCATCACTTGACTGTTGCTCTCCATTTATCTCTCTGCTGTGAGAGTGATGTCCAGGAGTCGATCTTTATGTCTCTCAGCTTCAGGTTTCTCTTGATGGTATCCTTGAACCGGAGACGAGGGCGCCCTCTCTTTCTCTGACCAGAAGACAGTTGGGAGTAGAGAACCTGCTTTGGTAGCCTGTCTGGTGACATCCTCATGAGGTGTCCAATCCACCGGAGATTCTTTCTGATCAGAAGATCTTCCATATATGGCAGCCCTGTCCGTTCGAGTATTTCCTTGTTTGTCACTTTGTCCATCCAGGTTATCCCCATGATCGATCGCAGATGTCGCATCATGAAGGCATGCAGCTTTTTCACCTGTCGTCTGTACACTGTCCAGGCCTCGGCTCCGTATAGGAGGGTGGACAGTACGATTGCACGGTATATCTTGCCTTTAACCCGCATGGACGCATGGTGGTTGTTCCAGAGTCTCTGTCGTAGTCGGCCGAAAGATGCACTAGCCTTGGCCATCCTCCTCTGTATTTCATCGTCAATGCATCCATCACTTGATATAGTGCTTCCGAGGTAGGTGAATTCCAGAACAGAGTTCAACTTGTTTCCATCAACCATGATATCCTCCTCTCGGGTTCTTGTAGAGTTGGGTTGGTACAGCACCTCGGTCTTCTTGATGTTAATCTTCAGGCCAAACTTCTTTGACGCATTGGAGAAAGCATCCACTATATTCTGCATCTCTTCAGCAGAGTGTGCAACCAGTGCACTGTCATCTGCGAATAGCAGCTCTCTCATCAGTATCCGAGTAGTCTTGGTCTTCGCTCTGAAGTGTGCAACGTTGAATAGGTCAGCGCTCTGTCTGGACTGTATGTAGACGCCATCCCCCATGTCTCAGAAAGCATCATCGAGCATTGCTGATAGGAAGATGGAGAACAGCGTGGGGGCCAGTACACATCCTTGCTTGACCCCATTTGTGACACTGAACGATTCCGAGACTTCCCCTCCAACACTAACATTCGCCATCATTCCGGTATGTAGTGCCTCGATCATTGTTGTGAACTTCTCTGGGCAGCCATACTTCCTCAGTAGCTGCCATAGCCCGGTCCTCCCAACTGTATCGAACGCCTTACTGAAGTCGACAAATACCATGTACAGTGGTCGGTCCTACTCAATGCACTTTTCTTGTAGTTGTCGTAGACAAAATATCATATCCACGGTGCTCCGGTTACCTCTGAAGCCACATTGAGTCTCTGGAACTACCTCTGGTGTTATGTGGGTAGATAGTCTGTTGAGTAGGATCCTGGCGAAGATCTTGCCTGCTATGGAAAGAAGAGAGATTCCTCTATGGTTCCCACAGTCTGTTCGATCACCTTTCTTGTAGATGGTTACAATGCTGGCATCCTTCCATGCTTGTGGTACAGAACCCACCTCCCAGGCATTGGTGATTAGTTGGTGCAGTCTGCTGAACAGATTGTCTCCTCCGTGCTTCCATACTTCTGCAGGAATTCCATCTCCTCCAGGTGCTTTTCCATCTTTCAGGCCGGCGATTGCTTTAGCCATCTCATCCATAGTTGGAATCTCATCTAGGCTTGTCTTGATAATGCGCTGCGGGATGTTGTCCAAAGCTTCGTGGTCTATGTCTCCAGGGACGTTGAGTAGCTTCTGGAAGTGTCCACTCCATCTTGCCACAACTCTCTTGCTGTCAGAGAAGGTCTCCATTCCATCTGCTGATTTCAGTTGAACAGGTCCCTTCTTTTTGGGTCCCCACACTTCCTTCAGTCCATTGTAGAAGCCCTTCATGTTGTTACTGTCAGCAGCTCTCTGCAGCTCCACTGCCTTCCTTTCCCACCAGTCTGACTTCAGTGCACGGGTGTGTTTTTGTAGCAGTCTGCAGGCGTCTTTGTGTGCTGCAGTGGTGGATCTAGTGCTCCTGGTTTGCAACACTCTCTGGTGGGCTTGGTCTCTTCTGCTCATAAGAGTTTGTAGCTCCTGGTCGTTGGGGTTGAACCAGTCCTGGTATTTTCTGTCTGGCTTGCCAATATATGTCTGGGCTGTGTTGTACACGACCTGCTGCAGAGCTGCCCAATTCTCGTCTAGTGTTGAGTTTTCCTTCTCCTCCCATTGGGCGAGAGCACTATCCATCTCCTGCTCAAAACTCTCCCTATGGCTGGTGGTACTTAGTTTTGCTGTGTTGAGCTTGGTCGGCTTACTTGTTCCTTGTCTGCTGTGCTTTTGTCGTATTCTGAAAGCCACTTTTGACCTCAGCATCTGGTGATCGGTCCAACAGTTTGCTCCACGCATGGCTCGGGTACTGTGGATGTCCATCTTATCCCGACACCTCGTGATGATGAAGTCGATCATATGCCAGTGTCTGGAACGAGGATGCATCCAGGTAGTCTTGCGTTCATCCTTCTGCTTGAACATGGTGTTCATCACTATCAGTTCGAACTCAAAGCACAGAGCCATTTCCCAATCCCATGTTTGCCCATGACCAAGAGCCACTTGTCATTGTCTCTTCCTATCCTCGCATTGAAGTCTCCTATCAGCAGTAGCTTATCTGTATGAGGGATGCCACTGAGCACACTTGCCAGCTGGTTGTAGAAGGCCTCCTTGTTTTCGTCTGGGTTTGTCATTGTCGGAGCATACACGCTGATAATTGTAGCAAAGTTGTCCTTGCTCAGAGGTAGTCTCATCGTCATGATTCTGTCACTTACTGGCCGTGGCATTTCTGTCAGCTTTGTGACGATATCTTTTTTGATAGCAAAGCCCACTCCGGCCTCCCTTCTTTCTCCTTCGGGTTTGCCACTCCAGAAGAAAGAGTATTCCAAGTCGTTGAGACTACCAGACTCTGAGAACCTTGTTTCACATAGGGCGGCGATGTCGATGTTGTATTTGGCAAGTTCCATTGCTACTAGTGCCGTACGTCTTTCTGGTCGGTTAGCTCCTTCTCGGTCGAGGAGAGTCCTGACGTTCCATTGTCCAATTGTCAGTAGTTGTCTTCTTTGTCTTCTTCTTCCTAGCTGATTTTTCACTGTCGATGGAAGATGAGGTCGAGCAGCGCGGTCCTTGGTAACCCGGGCGACGGCCGATCCAGTATCATGTTTCGTGCAGTTGTACATTTCATGGAAGCTGCTAGCAAAAATTGTTGAAGTGCCGCTGGCTTTTGCAAATTACTAGCGACACTCTCTCGGGGAACAAATAGAGGTCTCACACCGGCAAGAACATGTCAAGACAGGCGCAAACTATTTGTCCCTGCAGTGGCTGGTCGAGAGATGTTGGGAGTTCCATACATCAACCGCCCTTGATGCTGCCACAGTGACATGGTTTTCTGGTTAGGGTTTACTCCCTTAGCCTTCGGTTCTGACAAGAACCTGTACCACAGGGCAGTGGTTTACAACTCTGCATGGCAGGGGCGTCAAACTCCCTGAGGTATTGCAATACCTGCATTGCAATACCTGCATACAGACACATATTGGGCAGATAAGCTCTCAATATCTGACATATATTCATGTGATTACAGTGAACAGTTATACATTAAATTAGAGGTTTTCACTAGATACAAAACAAGGAGTTTAGGAGTTTAGTGTAATGTGGAAAATTACAACAACAAGCAAATATATCTGTGGTTTCATTCCCATATTCGTGAAAATATAATTGTGCCAAGATAATCTGTGCTGTGTTGCAATACTTTGAATTTAGCATGATGCCAATATTGATTTTCCTAATAATTAACTGACAAAATATAGAAGTTTTTAACTGTACTCTAATAATTCTGAAGTTTCACAATGAAAATAAACATGTAAATTTGTGAAGTCAAACATGTATCAAAATTCAATAGTCTACTATTTGATGTTGGTTCACAACTTCACATATCAACTCACAGAGCTCTATGACATATGTTGTTTGGAACTTCAGGTAATGCACATAATTTTATTAAAATATAATTTATTTATTATCATTGTCAATAAATGATGGCAGAGAATTTAATGCATCTTAAATGATGCTACACGACTACAAAGACATTAACCAATATGGACCTGGCCTGCCAACTTCTGCTATCCGTTATACAGACAATATGTATCACCATGGGGTAGTACCAGTTTCATTTATTAGATGGCACTGCTTGAGCATATTCTTGTGAAAATTGATGCCATCCCCAGGGCCCCAACCAATACACTATGCATTTTTAAGGAGATTGCATCTATAGGCTTTTGCATATATCCATATCTTCTCATCTACTAACTGTAGGTTTTGTAAAAAACCTGATGGCATCTGTGTATTGCTTGATTTCATCATGCCCTCTCTCACCACCTCTATCAGGTCCCCTTTCCATCAGGGCTTTATGCAGGATAAAAGTGTTGCCAGTCACACTCTTTATGGTGGACACGTGGATGTTAACTCATATACATACAAACCAGCCAGGTAAGATATGCTTTGTGATCTGAAATAAACTATAGAAACACATGTGTGACACCCTTTTTCAAAGCGTAACTGGCAATATCTATGATTTTGGAAGCCCGTTTTGGTTCTACATTTTTTATCCATACACAACAGCTTTTACCTATCCAAATGACAGGTGAATGGGTCCCAGCATAAAGCATTGCCTCCCATTGTGATTCAGTATGAATGCCACGGGCAAATTCTTTTCTGTAGTGTACCTGTGACTCGCATGAATGACCTTTAATAAGTCCACATGTATTATCATCACTGCACAGGCCCATGAGTGCTTTAGAATTGTCGTAAATAGTACACATATCCTGGTGCAACAATAATACATTTGGGGGTTGCACAACATAAAAGAAGTTTTGTGATGCACCTGTATACGTATGTAAATACTCTTTAAGTGTTATACATATCAGAAGTTTTTTTTAAAAACTCACAAAATCTAGACCCATGGCAACAAATGTAGCATTCTTTGTTTGGCCTACTAACCAACCAGGAAGTTCATGTATCAATTTAAGTCACATGATAAGCTAGTTATTGAACTGCACTGTCGCAGTATGCTACAGTAGCATTCTGGTTGAGACATGACCTGGTAGAGTGAGGTACCAGGTATTAATTGTGTCACAATTTCATAAATGTGATAGTTTCAACAAAACCCCTGATGGCACATACATCAAGAGTACACCAGGGTAGTAGCCACGAACTGAATGAGGTGAACTACGAATGGCTGCAGGTATGTTATTAACTGTAACTAACAAGCTAACTTACAACCATGCACCTGTGACATAGAACAAATCAAGGGCATTGGTTATCATGTTACAATCACCTTACATTACAGTATTTTTGGTCATAAACATGTTCACAGTGACACTTTGTGAAGAGTTTCTCGCCCGTCAATTCATATTCCGTCATTATCTAACCAATAGACAAGCATTTATAAAGTGCGGTTCAATCCCACCTGCCACTGTTTCGAAACTTAGGCAAGTTCGTAACCCCCATTTGCCTGTGTCTTTCGGAAGAGATACTAATAGCCGGTGGTCCCTTCTGTCTGGTGTCTATGCCAGGGGAAGTAAAAGATCCCACACAAGGGGTAAATGTGTAACCTGCAGTGGACTCACTAACTCTAGAGAAGGACAACTCTAAAAAACAATGACAATAATGGTCAGCAAGTTGACCGAGGTAATTTAATGGAAGAACAAGAAGAAGAATTAACAGCCACTAAACTGTGTTTTAAAATACTTTGCTAGTTAACTAAACAAATGGCCTAAACAAGCTAAGATTAGAAAGAGTTGAGTAGCATCTACATCTGGGAAGAGATAGTGAGCATCTACATCTGGGAAGAGATAGTGCACTAAAACTGTAAAGATAGAATATAGGTATCACTTAGTACACTGGAAATGATGTACTGTATCGATATTTGTGAAATATTGATCTTTCAAACAAACACTTGTATCTTTACTTTCAAGAAGTGTATTATGTAATATGTAGATATCATATGACATTGTGGAACACTAATAGTATGTTGCCCAAACATAAGGAATTACCTGTTGCATTGTTTTCTTTGCTCGTACGCTACCAGGGTATATATGACAATCTACAGGTTATGTTCAGAATTATGCTTTCATTGTCAGTTAACAGAATCTTTTTGAATTGCCTTGCTGCAGTTTCAAAGTTGGGGCAGGTTATAGTTCACTCTACATTGTGTCACTTCACTCAGATGTATTAATGAGTCTCTGGCTATAGGCACTGCATGGTGGATGAAATGAATGAATAGTGTTTGTGCAGTAACTGGAATCAAGCTGAATTCTTAGAGCGTAGTAGCTCGAGCAGGGGAAGAGCTTCGGACTCTTGACTAAGAGAACCCAGGTTTGAATCCTGTGCTGCGGTTTTAAACCATGAGCAAGTTTTTTCACTCTACATTGCTCAAGTTCACTCAGCTGTATGAATGAGTAACCTGGCTACAGACAGTGGTGGAGATTTGTTTGAACAGCCTTCGTGCATTAATTGCAGTGTGGCTAGATTTTCCCAGAGAAGCCATGACAGTGTTTGATTGAACAGGTATGCCAGGGAAGTAAAGCGTAAAGCACTTTGAGTAGAACGTTCTGCGGACTGGATACTGCACTGTATAAGAAGAAGTTACCTTTTGTTTCTTCAGACAGAAATTGAGATATTATATATATTATTCCAAGAATGGGTTATTGTAGTATGATTTAACTTACTTTGGAGCATACTTGTTGATGATGAGTATGAAGTTTCGACCCGTCAGCTACGGGCTTTGTTCACGTAAGTACTGGTGTCACGTGTGTTGGCTCAGATTTCAGCAGGATAATTTGGTTGTAGATGGCAGGCAGATGATATCTCTGGTCTCTGTTCATGGTAAACTGTAGTGGCTCTCTGTTTGATATGTATAGCCTTCTTCACTTTTCTCTTGTGCCAGTTGGATTCACGGGTCAGTACTTTAGTGTTCTTCATGGACACTGAGTATCCTGTGGCCCGGCAATGATCTCCTATTCCTGTTGGTTTATCCAGGTTTGTGTGTTCTTTGAATCTCTGGCTGAATGTTCTTTTGGTTTCACCTATGTATGTGTGGCTGCTGTTGATGTCACGTGATGGTTCCACATTGGTGTTCTTTACGTGTTCTGTATTTAGGGTATACTACCATCAAGCAGAGGGTGTTAGCCGGCTTGTGGTACATGTGTATGTTATGTGACTTATAAATCTGGCCACGCTGGTCTGATAATCCTACGACATACTGCAGTCCCAGCATAGGTCTTCGTGGGTTGTTGTTCATGCTAGATCGACTTTTTGCACTGGATGGTGGAGGTACACGCGCCCACTCTAGGTATCCATTGGCTCAGGGCATTGTGGACGTGCGCCAGTTTACAACTGAACGTTTGTGGGTTAGAGGGTGATGTGACCTGAAGTTGAGGTACTAGCTGGTCTGTGTGTGTCGGCTTCCAGTAAATAGTTATCTTCGTGGATCCATCATCCAGAATGTGGGTGCATATAGACCCAGGAAGGGAAGTGCGCTGTCTTTCTCAGGTTCGATGTTGAATTTGATATGTGGATCGCTGCTGTTTATGTATTCAGTGAACTCTTCCACATTGTATTCATGAAGTACGGTGAATGTGTCATCCACGTATCGTAGCCACAGTGATGGGGGTGCGGTGCTATAGAGATGACTACTTTCTCAAATTGTTCCATGTAGCAATTAGCTACTAGGGGAGACAGAGGTGATCCCATAGCTGCACCATGTGTTTGCTGGTAGTATGCCCCGTCATATATGAAATAGTTCATATTCAGACAGAAGTTGAGGAGCTCAACTATCTGTGGGATTGTCATTTCCGTGCGGGTGGTTAGGGTGTCATCTTCTTGTAGTATCTCTGTGATGACTTCAAGTGCTTTATCCACCGGGACACTGGTGAAGAGTGCTGTGACATCGTATGACACCAGTTTCCAAGCAGGTGGTATTTCTAGGCCTCTTAGCTTGTCGACTAGTTCCTTGGTATTTTTTTTTTGTGACACCAGTACGTGAATAAGGCCCGTAGCTGACGGGTCAAAACGTCGTACTCATCATCGACAGTTAAGCTACAAAGTAAGTTAAATCATACTACAAGAAATTGAGATGGTGTACATTTAACAAATCTGCTTGCTGCAATGCATATATAGAGCAGTCATTAGAATCCAGTAAGTAATGGGTACTAGTAATTAATCTTACCAAGCAAGATGTTTTAAAATTACCTTTTGTTTATTAAATCTAGGAGGCACAAAGAGACAGAAGAAAACCTGTTTACCAAGTCATCCCTGCTTATGAGCAGTTTGTTCAGGTAAGTATAATTAACTTGTAATGCTGAATATTTCTTGGAAGTTTAACTACCTCTCAATCTAATGCAATAATATTACTAATAGTATTACTCAGTGAGTATTACATTTATTGCACTAACTACATCTTGCAGTCATTGAAGCTTAAAATAAAATAATAGTATTGATGATTATTTTGGCAACAATTAATGCATGACCAGGAAAGATTTGTTTGGTGACTCGAGAGAAATCCCCTTTGGTACCATGATTTGTCATGTTCTATTGAGCAACAACTCCTTGCAGGGATAATTGAAAACAGTCAGATGCATTGTTTGATATGGTTGGGTCACAACGTAGTACATTTACTGTGCTGATATTGTTAATTAGTGTACACCTTTCCTTGCTGTCCTTTGAAACCTGGGTATTACTTTTAAATACCGGTATGTCTTTGTATCACTTTAATAATCTCGAGGTCGACGAGCTGTGCAGAATGAATAATTAAATTCATGGCTGAATACTTCCCATATATGTGAAGTTAGCATTACTGTAAGTAAAGGATTGATAAATTTGCACAAGAATAAGCTGTAGCATTTCATAATCAGTATATGTTATTATTAAATGACTGTCTACTTATTCGCATCCTATGCAGTGCTTAGAGCTTGATCAACTGTGGTTTCTATCATGATGGTTGCAGTGTTGTTGTTGGTTGTGTTTGTAACCAGTGTTTACTCATTAATCTATTGTGGTGTACCAGCATCATATGATGATAGTAGGGAATGTCATACAAGCACACCTATTTTTATACATGTTTTTGACAGTTTTTGTAAATGCAAACTGCAGTTGAATAAACCTCGAAAAAGTATAACTTGAGTAAGCTTAATAAATGTTTTTGTAAATAAATATTAATATTTTTTTAATTAATTGTTATTCTTTTAATTTCTCTTTGTTCGTATACATAACATGTTACATATATAAACATAACCTATCTTACCTTAAACTATCACTTAATTTCTGACAACATATGTCCAGGGTACTGCAGCCAGTGTGCACAAGGCAGCAACAAAGTGACACCTGTGCATAATAACTTCATTCAAGCATCAGAAACTAATCTTCAGTCTACATCAGGAAGTAATGTGTGTCCTGAGGCTGTTGTCCGTGTTACCGTAAACAGCCATAGAAACTGAACAATCAATCCACTGTTGCTGTGTTGGCTGCCTGGTGGTTAATATTGCCAAATGGCAAGGTGAACAGGCAAAGAAAGCCACTCAAAAAAGTAGCCTATTAGGGGACCTTTTCATAAAAGAAGTCTGTAAAACTAGTAAATATGAAATTATGATAGTTGATATTATTGTAGTTGAAAATTACATGCTGATTTAAAAAAAAACATGTTTTCAGTTTTTCATGATTTATGTTGACATATGCAGCCACATGGACAGTTTTGAATCCCCAAATTAACCATATATCGTTGAGAACGTATCTGCCCTGAATTTACCTGTACTGTTTGAGAAATGTCTGTGTGGCTTAATATTTACACATGCCCATTGATTACATATGACTTATATTAGTATTATGAGCACTTTCACATTACAGACATAATGTGATTCAGTTCTGTTTTGCTTGTGCTGTTTCACAGGTGCTGCTTCGTGGTGCAGTTTTGTAAAAGTAGGCTTAACATATAAATAAATAAAATAAACAAATTAATGGAATCAAATACTGTGTTTAAAATGTCCCTATGACACAGCACATAATTATATATTGCCTTCACTACTTGCATTAAAAAAAATTGAGGAGGATATAACAGAGGTCAGTAGCGTGAAGTATCTAGGCCACATATCTGCAATGATGCTAAAAATTACAGAGATATTGCATCAGTGTCACAAACTATATGCTCATGGTAATGTATTACAGGAGGAAATGTTAAATGTGTACCGATGATGTAAAGTTATGCTGTTTAATTCATATTGCTCATCTATTTACATGTGCCAACTTTGGTGGAACTATATTATAAGGTTTGCAGTGCTTCAGGCATGTTTGCCGAAAGACATACCAGACTGCAAAGCTGGTACTTTAGAACTTTCAGTGCTTTTTTACATAATATTTACATATTGACATAGCACAGACTTGACAGCATGAAGTGTGATGGTACAAGTCTTGTAGTAAGATTATGCAATGTAACAACTGATTGCACTTGTAGTTATTGTAGATCCAAACAGTAACACATCTCTTCTTAACCAACAGAGACCAACGAACAGACCACAACCTGTGTATCAGGTCATCCCTGGATATGAACAACTTCCACAGGTAATATCAATTTGATATACATATGTTAATATAAAATATTTTAACAGTTTTGTGAGGCTCCTGTACTTTGGTGTTCTTCAACCAATTATTGGTGATTTATTAAAACATTTCTAATTAGATTTCACAAAAAGACGACAACATATATAATATTGGTGGCATCCAGTGTTTGAACTACTAATTATAAATGATATGGTGGATGAGATTATATCACAGTCCAGCAGTTTACAGACTATACTTATGTATTTAGAAAGGATAAATGAGATGCTGATAACATTTGTTTCAAGATGACTTAATCAGATGGTCTGAGAAATGGTAAATATTAGTCAATTTGGGAAAATGTAAATGCATGCGTAGGACATGGAAACATGGACACAGAATATATATAATGAGGGATGCTGTTTTTTTTTGTAAAACCACAAAGGACAAGGATTTATTAGTCCTGAGTAACAATTAGTTTTATCATGAAAGTTTCAAAAAACTGCGCGATTACTGATCCCTTCAAAGAGTAATCACATTCTAGGGCTGACCAGAAGAAATGTCACATATCATGAAAAATTGTTAATTGTTCCACTGTTAAAAGCAACATTTTGTTGTATACAAACATGAATGGAAACATCATTTAAGTTAAAAAGAATAAAAGGAATAATGACCAAGATGATCTCAGAGCCTAGAAACATTAGTTATGAAAATCATCTGATAGGCATAGAGATATTGAATGTTTATGAATATATTGACAAGTATTGATTATCAAAATTAATGAAAGCAGCAAATCCAGGGGACACTGTGTGGCATCAGTTACAGAGCAGTGCAAGTTAGATATGAGAAAATACTTTTTCACAGAGAACACTAACTGACTGGAACATTTTATATGATTGTGTTAATACTAGTAATATAGGAATTGATAAATATATAAATATAATGGTTTAGAAATTTCAATATTTGTTTAGGTCATATTTACATAATTACATGATGCAGGCTTCAAAATGTTAAGCTTGTATGATGATATAAGTCTTACAGTCAAAGTATGTAGTGTAACAACTTACTATTGTTGCACTTGTCATAGAATGATCCTAGTAGTAACACATACCTTCTTGACCAGCAGAGACCAGCGACCACTCCACAGCCTGTCTATCAGGTCATCCCTGGGTATGAACAACTTCAGCAGGTAAAACAAATTGCTATAAATATTTTTATAAATAAAATTATTATGTAACATTGTATGTTTTTAAAGTGATAGACATTAGCAGTGTCATATCAATTTATAAGTTACACATTTGTTGTCGTTATAATACAATTCCATTTAATCCATTTAAATTTATGTAAACATTTGCTGCCAGGTTGACAACAAGTCTTCCACTTATTTAGCTATACTAAACTATGAGATAAAACAGTGAGATAAATGACAAATAAGTGTTTTATGAGGAAAACCAGACAGATGTAACAATAAGTTTTCTTTATTAGCCAGCCAGTAGAATTTTCCACTATTTGATATATACCTGTATATATATTTTCTGCGTAGAAATGATCATAAAACTATAATCAGATTTTCATTAGACTGTGAACACTGTAATAAACTAAAACATTTGTCTCCTCTAAACCAGCGACCACAAACACACATTCAACCGTCTGTTTATGATGTCATCCCTGGATCTAAGCAGAATATTCAGGTAAGTGAACAATTTGTTTTGGAGAATTCATCACTAGCTCACGAACAAATTTTGCTTACACCAAACACTGACCATAGTAATAATGATCTTTATCCTAAATTATAATTTTTCTGTTAGCATAAATATAAATACATTGTAATACTTGACTGCGAATTCCATTACCTAGAATCAGCCAGTGCTGGTAATTATTACAAACAAATGACTTTATTCAGTTGTTTTTATCTCAATTTGCATGGGAACCACTGGACTTTAAAAAGAGTTTTATCCAATGGCATCCCTTCAAAGCTCTCTGTAAAACATTCGACCCCTTGAGCACTCTCAAGAAACTTCTAACTAAACCAAACCCTGTGTGAGCACACTCCAATAACCTCACTTCTATTAAATATTGAATTTAAAAATAAATCACAATATGGTCCAACACAAGATCATGGTAGCTGCAAACAATCTCCTTTTTCAAAGATCTGGCCAAAGAGGCTCATCCTTAAGTAGTCAAAGTCCAGTCACCTTTTTCTATGTTCACTCGCTTCCTTCCACTCTCTCTGATTTAACAATTGGCCATTTATTAATGCAAACAAAGATAGTCATATTTACTGATGTTCTTGCCTTGTTATGTCCTTGTAAGAGATGTGTGTAAACAGAGAAGGTGCCACTGTTGTGACCTTACAACATAAAGGGCAATGACAAGGCATCAACAGCAATTGTTCTAACATCAAACTAGACTTATACTTACAGCGGTAACATATAATAGGCACAAGTTGATATAAAATAATTCTGTTATGATACGAAGTTCACTTCTGTTGTTGTTAGACAAGTCGTTCGCAGCACCATGTCCACAACCAACGCAATCCTCGGACAACGGCCAAACATGAGGTCAGGCCACATGGTCAGTCTTCAGTCCAACAGCAGTCCACCATCCGACCCTCTGCCTCAAGTGTTCCATCCAGTCTGCCTGATACACCAGACACACAAAAGCAGAGACAGTCACGGTCACATCTTCGGCGCTACTGCTGCATCTGCGTGGCAGTTGCAGTAATCATTGCTGCTATTATTAGCATCACAGTGGTCCTTTCTGGTAAGAAATATTTATCTTACAACATGCAGTTGTTTGTAAATACCCCTAAATCTGCTTTTATAGTTATATATATATATATATATATATATATATATATATATATTTATTATATATATATATGTGTGTGGTGTGTAAATAAATAAATTTCATAAATAGGATATATGAATGCTATTATTGTTCGGTATTGCAGGGTGTTGATGTAAGACGAGAAAAGGATTACAGTTAGTATTAAGACAAATAAAACTGAAACAACATTGTTTTATTACAGCATATACACAATATAATATGTGTCTACTATAAAAAAAAACCAAGCACACATTTCACTGAACCAGTAATAATGCAGTTTTTAAATAAGAAATATCTGGCTACTAGGTACTAGTCTTCGGGCATGAAATAATCCAGTCTACTAGAAAAGTCACTTTGTTGCTTTTAATTGGTTTTCACAAGATTCGTATAACATTTACATCCATGCCACTACCACCGTGGGCGCATGTTGTGCACACACTCAGGTGAATTGTCAGGAATTTTTCTTGGTGCAATGTGAAAATCCCATCTCACATTCAACAGAATTAATAGAGTTGCTTGTGGGAAACATTGGCTAACTAAATAATTTCAATTTCAAGTGCGATCGAGGTGAATAGTTTGGAGAACTAGATGTCACAGGGCCTGTACAACACTTTTTAGCTCACTGTTTTGTCAGGAAACTTTGGCAGGATGACATTTAATGTTGGCTTTGTACAAACACATCCTTGCACAACACATGACTAGACCAAGTATTGTTGATGTAAAATATCCATGTAGAACAAGATGTCAGAAGTAAAAGTAAATTAGTACAATCTTAATATACGCTTCTAGTTTGTGGAATAATTTGTTTTCTTTTTCACAAGTAGTTTATATCACCCTAATCTATTAAATATGTTGGTTTAAAATAGTCCAAGGTCTTAAATTTTTTCAGTCACACAGCGAAGTGCATAGACTGCATAGAACATGCAGAACATTGAGATAATACATATTTTATCTTTAATTAACCATTACAACTAATGTATTGTAATCTAGTCACATTAATACATAAGATAAGTTTATTTCAGAATCAGTCTTTATACCAGGAAAGGGCCATAGTCATATATAAGAAAAACACATAAAGCTGTCCAAAAATATGTACATGTCATGGTAGCCATATCACAAATAATTAGTATAACATACAAATATTAGCGTAGACAAGGAGGGCTATGTAATAAAATCAACAAGATTTATCAATACAGTTTGTACTTTGTAGTTGGATACATTTTAATAATCTTTGTTTCCTTTGTTTTTCTAGGAACATCACCACCCGCACCACCAGAGATACGTGAGTTATCATATTTTTAAACAGCTCCAGATTCAAATAAAGCTATACCTTATTTCATAATCTTAGTCCTCTACTACAAAAGAGCACACTTTTAATGTTAAAGAATCCTTTATTAGAGCGGCAAGTAGGCAGTGAAATATATGGATAGCATACAGCCGTATCAAGAATAATTTATGTAACGTCCTATAGGCCTATTTGTAGAATTGCAAAGAATTCATCACATCGCCATAATTTTGTAGAATTTTACTAAGAAATAGGCATACCTGATGCTTGCTGCAGACATATCTGATGCCTGCTGCATACAAAGGTAGGCGATCCTACCTGAACCTCGCATCACACAGAAGGGGGGGGGTTAGTTAAGTAACACGTGTGGCATGTATTACAAGCTACTGAAGGAGGAGAGGGTTATTTCTTCATGAAGTCATGCATAATTCTAGACAACCACAAGGTTTTTGTTTGTTAACTTTACAGAGGAAATGCATGCAAAAGTTAAATTGGACGGCAAGGAGTACATGAAAGCTTACGGTGACAAGAACACACCCGAATACAAGACGTTGGCGCGTGAATTCTGCGGAAAAGTTAGTCTAATTCGTTAATTTGTCATGCTGATTTTACAGGGTTGTGTATTGCGAATATTAAATACATTACAACTAGCAGGCTAACTTTGGTCTTGGTTATAACATAGACTTAAAAAACACACAAGAGATCTCATGACGACACCTAGCGATTAACCAAACTATAAACATTGGCATGGCACATATTACGAGATAGGTGACTGCAATACAGCTGACAGTCTTAAAGCTTACAGTCTTACAGCTGACAGTCTTACAGCTGACAATCTTACAGCTGACAGTCTTACAACTGACAGTCTTACAACTGACAGTCTTACTGCTGACAGTCTTACATCTGAGTCTTACAGCTGACAGTCTTACAACTGACAGTCTTACAGCTGACAATCTTACAGCTGACAGTCTTACAGCTGACAGTCTTACAGCTGACAATCTTACAGCTGACAGTCTTACAGCTGACAGTCTTACAGCTGACAATCTTACAGCTGACAGTCTTACAGCTGACAGTCTTACTGCTGACAGTCTTACATCTGAGTCTTATAGCTGACAGTCTTACAACTGACAGTCTTACAGCTGACAATCTTACAGCTGACAATCTTACAGCTGACAGTCTTACAGCTGACAGTCTTACAGCTGACAGTCTTACAGCTGACAGTCTTACAGCTGATAATCTTACTGCTGACAGTCTTACAGCTGACAGTCTTACATATGAGTCTTATAGCTGACAGTCTTACAACTGACAGTCTTACAGCTGACAATCTTACAGCTGACAATCTTACAGCCAACAGTCTTACAGCTGACAGTCTTACAGCTGACAGTCTTACAGCTGACAGTCTTACAGCTGACAGTCTTACAGCTGACAATCTTACTGCTGACAGTCTTACAGCTGACAGTCTTACAGCTGATAGTCTTACAGCTGATAATCTTACAGCTGACAGTCTTACAGCTGATACTCTTACAGCTGACAGTCTTACAGCTGACAGTTTTACAACTGACAGTCTTACAGCTGATAATCTTACAGCTGACAGTCTTACAGCTGACAGTCTTACAGCTGACAGTCTCACAGCTGACAGTCTCACAGCTGACAGTCTTACAGCTGACAGTCTTACAGCTGACAGTCTTACAGCTAACAGTCTTACAGCTGACAGTCTTACAGCTGACAATCTTACAGTTGACACTCTTATAGCTGACAGTCTTACAGCTGACAGTCTTATAGCTGACAGTATTACAGCTGACAGTCATACAGCTGACAGTTTTACAGGTGACAGTCTTACAGCTGATAATCTTACTGCTGACAGTCTTACAGCTGACAGTCTTACAGCTGATAATCTTACTGCTGACAGTCTTACAGCTGACAGTCTTACAGCTGATAATCTTACAGCTGACACCTGACAGTCTTACAACTGACAGTCTTAAGCTGACAATCGTACAGCTGACAGTCTCACAGCTGACAGTCTTACAGCTGACAGTCTTACAGCTGACAATCTCACAGCTGACAGTCTTACAGCTGACAGTCTTACAGCTGACAATCTTACTGATGACACTCTTACAGCTGAGTCTTACAGCTGACAGTCTTACAGCTGACAGTCATACAGCTGACAGTCTTACAGTTGACAGTCTTACAGCTGACAGTCTTACAGCTGACAATCTTACAGCTGACAGTCTTACAGCTGACAGTCTTTCAGCTGACAGTCTTACAGTTGACAGTCTTACAGCTGACATTCTTACAGCTGACAATCTTACAGCTGACAGTCTTACAGCTGACAATCTTACAGCTGACAGTCTTACAGCTGACAGTCTTTCAGCTCAATGGTTTGCGCCGTGATTGTCAGTTTATAGACGTATGCAATTATAATGGAATATGCAAATTATCATACTGGTCAACTATGGTTATTGCTCAAACGCAGTGTAATTGCACAATACGCTGTGGGATGTGTGGTAAAAGTATAAGTGTTCTTATAACTGCGTAGATATTGCACGTTTTGGCCAATTTTTCAAAAAATAGTTAACCCAAATTTCAAATAGCAGCTAGTAGACTCATATCATAATTGTGTACACTAATTCAATTAAATGATAACGTTAGGTGAAATTAGCCTATTAGTTAGGAACATTATCTGTGTTTAGAAAGTGTTTAAAGACATACCTTTTTATTAGACATTTTAATTAATTCAAATTGTTGTGAAATGACAGACACTGCTTTACAGTCTTACAGCTGACAGTCTTACAGCTGACAATCTTACAGCTGACAGTCTTACAGCTGACAGTCTTACTGCTGACAGTCTTACATCTGAGTCTTATAGCTGACAGTCTTACAACTGACAGTCTTACAGCTGACAATCTTACAGCTGACAGTCTTACAGCTGACAGTCTTACAGCTGACAGTCTTACAGCTGACAGTCTTACAGCTGACAGTCTTACAGCTGACAGTCTTACAGCTGACAGTCTTACAGCTGACAATCTTACAGTTGACACTCTTATAGCTGACAGTCTTACAGCTGACAGTCTTATAGCTGACAGTATTACAGCTGACAGTCATACAGCTGACAGTTTTACAGGTGACAGTCTTACAGCTGATAATCTTACTGCTGACAGTCTTACAGCTGACAGTCTTACAGCTGATAATCTTACAGCTGACACCTGACAGTCTTACAACTGACAGTCTTACAGCTGACAATCTTACAGCTGACAGTCTCACTGCTGACAGTCTTACAGCTGACAGTCTTACAGCTGACAGTCTCACAGCTGACAGTCTTACAGCTGACAGTCTTACAGCTGACAATCTTACTGATGACACTCTTACAGCTGAGTCTTACAGCTGACAGTCTTACAGCTGACAATCTTACAGCTGACAGTCTTACAGCTGACAGTCATACAGCTGACAGTCTTACAGTTGACAGTCTTACAGCTGACAGTCTTACAGCTGACAGTCTTACAGCTGACAGTCTTTCAGCTGACAGTCTTACAGTTGACAGTCTTACAGCTGACATTCTTACAGCTGACAATCTTACAGCTGACAGTCTTACAGCTGACAATCTTACAGCTGACAGTCTTACAGCTGACAGTCTTTCAGCTCAATGGTTTGCGCCGTGATTGTCAGTTTATAGGCGTATGCAATTATAATGGAATATGCAAATGATCATACTGGTCAACTATGGTTATTGCTCAAACGCAGTGTAATTGCACAATACGCTGTGGGATGTGTGGTAAAAGTATAAGTGTTCTTATAACTGCGTAGATATTGCACGTTTTGGCCAATTTTTCAAAAAATAGTTAACCCAAATTTCAAATAGCAGCTAGTAGACTCATATCATAATTGTGTACACTAATTCAATTAAATGATAACGTTAGGTGAAATTACCCTATTAGTTAGGAACATTATCTGTGTTTAGAAAGTGTTTAAAGACATACCTTTTTATTAGACATTTTAATTAATTCAAATTGTTGTGAAATGACAGACACTGCTTTACAGTCTTACAGCTGACAGTCTTACAGCTGACAATCTTACAGCTGACAGTCTTACAGCTGACAGTCTTACTGCTGACAGTCTTACATCTGAGTCTTATAGCTGACAGTCTTACAGCTGACAGTCTTACTGCTGACAGTCTTACATCTGAGTCTTACAGCTGACAGTCTTACAGCTGACAGTCTTACAGCTGACAGCCTTACAACTGACAGTCTTACAGCTGACAGTCTTACAGCTGACAGTCTTACAGCTGACAGTCTTACAGCTGACAATCTTACAGTTGACACTCTTATAGCTGACAGTCTTACAGCTGACAGTCTTATAGCTGACAGTATTACAGCTGACAGTCATACAGCTGACAGTTTTACAGGTGACAGTCTTACAGCTGATAATCTTACTGCTGACAGTCTTACAGCTGACAGTCTTACAGCTGATAATCTTACAGCTGACACCTGACAGTCTTACAGCTGACAGTCTTACAGCTGACAATCTTACAGCTGACAGTCTCACTGCTGACAGTCTTACAGCTGACAGTCTTACAGCTTACAGTCTCACAGCTGACAGTCGTACAGCTGACAGTCTTACAGCTGACAGTCTTACAGCTGACAGTCTTACAGCTGACAATCTTACTGATGACACTCTTACAGCTGAGTCTTACAGCTGACAGTCTTACAGCTGACAATCTTACAGTTGACACTCTTATAGCTGACAGTCTTACAGCTGACAGTCTTATAGCTGACAGTATTACAGCTGACAGTCATACAGCTGACAGTTTTACAGGTGACAGTCTTACAGCTGACAATCTTACAGTTGACACTCTTATAGCTGACAGTCTTACAGCTGACAGTCTTATAGCTGACAGTATTACAGCTGACAGTCATACAGCTGACAGTTTTACAGGTGACAGTCTTACAGCTGATAATCTTACTGCTGACAGTCTTACAGCTGACAGTCTTACAGCTGATAATCTTACAGCTGACACCTGACAGTCTTACAACTGACAGTCTTACAGCTGACAATCTTACAGCTGACAGTCTCACTGCTGACAGTCTTACAGCTGACAGTCTTACAGCTGACAGTCTCACAGCTGACAGTCTTACAGCTGACAGTCTTACAGCTGACAGTCTTACAGCTGACAATCTTACTGATGACACTCTTACAGCTGAGTCTTACAGCTGACAGTCTTACAGCTGACAGTCTTACAGCTGACAGTCTTACTGCTGACAGTCTTACATCTGAGTCTTATAGCTGACAGTCTTACAACTGACAGTCTTACAGCTGACAATCTTACAGCTGACAGTCTTACAGCTGACAGTCTTACAGCTGACAGTCTTACAGCTGACAGTCTTACAGCTGACAGTCTTACAGCTGACAGTCTTACAGCTGACAGTCTTACAGCTGACAGTCTTACAGCTGACAGTCTTACAGTTGACACTCTTATAGCTGACAGTCTTACAGCTGACAGTCTTATAGCTGACAGTATTACAGCTGACCGTCATACAGCTGACAGTTTTAAAGGTGACAGTCTTACAGCTGATAATCTTACTGCTGACAGTCTTACAGCTGACAGTCTTACAGCTGATAATCTTACTGCTGACAGTCTTACAGCTGACAGTCTTACAGCTGATAATCTTACAGCTGACACCTGACAGTCTTACAACTGACAGTCTTACAGCTGACAATCTTACAGCTGACAGTCTCACTGCTGACAGTCTTACAGCTGACAGTCTTACAGCTGACAGTCTCACAGCTGACAGTCTTACAGCTGACAGTCTTACAGCTGACAGTCTTACAGCTGACAATCTTACTGATGACACTCTTACAGCTGAGTCTTACAGCTGACAGTCTTACAGCTGACAATCTTACAGCTGACAGTCTTACAGCTGTCAGTCATACAGCTGACAGTCTTACAGTTGATAGTCTTACAGCTGACAGTCTTACAGCTGACAATCTTACAGCTGACAGTCTTACAGCTGACAGTCTTTCAGCTGACAGTCTTACAGTTGACAGTCTTACAGCTGACATTCTTACAGCTGACAATCTTACAGCTGACAGTCTTACAGCTGACAATCTTACAGCTGACAGTCTTACAGCTGACAGTCTTTCAGCTCAATGGTTTGCGCCGTGATTGTCAGTTTATAGACGTATGCAATTATAATGGAATATGCAAATTATCATACTGGTCAACTATGGTTATTGCTCAAACGCAGTGTAATTGCACAATACGCTGTGGGATGTGTGGTAAAAGTATAAGTGTTCTTATAACTGCGTAGATATTGCACATTTTGGCCAATTTTTCAAAAAATAGTTAACCCAAATTTCAAATAGCAGCTAGTAGACTCATATCATAATTGTGTACACTAATTCAATTAAATGATAATGTTAGGTGAAATTAGCCTATTAGTTAGGAACATTATCTGTGTTTAGAAAGTGTTTAAAGACATACCTTTTTATTAGACATTTTAATTAATTCAAATTGTTGTGAAATGACAGACACTGCTTTACAGTCTTACAGCTGACAGTCTTACAGCTGACAATCTTACAGCTGACAGTCTTACAGCTGACAGTCTTACTGCTGACAGTCTTACATCTGAGTCTTATAGCTGACAGTCTTACAACTGACAGTCTTACAGCTGACAATCTTACAGTTGACAATCTTACAGCTGACAGTCTTACAGCTGACAGTCTTACAGCTGATAGTCTTACAGCTGACAGTCTTACAGCTGACAGTCTTACAGCTGACAGTCTTACAGCTGACAATCTTACAGCTGATAATCTTACTGCTGAAAGTCTTACAGCTGACAGTCTTACATCTGAGTCTTATAGCTGACAGTCTTACAACTGACAGTCTTACAGCTGACAATCTTACAGCTGACAATCTTACAGCCGACAATCTTACAGCTGACAGTCTTACAGCTGACAGTCTTACAGCTGACAGTCTTACAGCTGACAATCTTACTGCTGATAGTCTTACAACTGACAGTCTTACAGCTGATAGTCTTACAGCTGATAATCTTACAGCTGACAGTCTTACAGCTGATAATCTTACAGCTGACAGTCTTACAGCTGACAGTTTTACAACTGACAGTCTTACAGCTGATAATCTTACAGCTGACAGTCTTACAGCTGACAATCTTTCAGCTGACAGTCTCACAGCTGACAGTCTTACAGCTGACAGTCTTACAGCTGACAATCTTACAGCTGACAGTCTTACAGCTGACAGTCTTACAGCTGACAATCTTACAGTTGACACTCTTATAGCTGACCGTCTTACAGCTGACAGTCTTATAGCTGGCAGTATTACAGCTGACAGTCATACAGCTGACAGTTTTACAGGTGACAGTCTTACAGCTGATAATCTTACTGCTGACAGTCTTACAGCTGACACTCTTACAGCTGATAATCTTACTGCTGACAGTCTTACAGGTGACAGTCTTACAGCTGATAATCTTACAGCTGACACCTGACAGTCTTACTACTGACAGTCTTACAGCTGACAATCTTACAGCTGACAGTCTCACAGCTGACAGTCTTACAGCTGACAGTCTTACAGCTGACAGTCTTACAGCTGACAATCTTACTGATGACACTCTTACAGCTGAGTCTTACAGCTGACAGTCTTACAGCTGACAGTCTTACAGCTGACAGTCTTACAGCTGACAGTCTTACAGCTGACAGTCTTACAGCTGACAGTCTTTCAGCTCAATGGTTTGCGCCGTGATTGTCAGTTTATAGACGTATGCAATTATAATGGAATATGCAAATTATCATACTGGTCAACTATGGTTATTGCTCAAACGCAGTGTAATTGCACAATACGCTGTGGGATGTGTGGTAAAAGTATAAGTGTTCTTATAACTGCGTAGATATTGCACGTTTTGGCCAATTTATCAAAAATAGTTAACCCAAATTTCAAATAGCAGCTAGTAGACTCATATCATAATTGTGTACACTAATTCAATTAAATGATAATGTTAGGTGAAATTAGCCTATTAGTTAGGAACATTATCTGTGTTTAGAAAGTGTTTAAAGACATACCTTTTTATTTGACATTTTAATTAATTCAAATTGTGAAATGACAGACACTGCTTTAAAATATCTTTTTAGTTTATACACGTTTTAATCAATGTTTATGTTTTACATCAATTTATAGATATTTAAATACACAGATTTAATAAATGTTTTAATTTTATATTAATTTATATAATTTACAGAGATTTAGTATTATATATCTATAAAACAGTGTTTAATTTATTTTAAATTGATTTATATGATTTATATAATTTACATACAAAGGTTTACTAGTGTACATCTTAAACCAAAATTTGATTTCATTTACATTTATTACATGTCTTGTACAGAGCATCGATCTGCCATGAGGGAATTAGCGCTATAGAAAAAGAGTTTTATTTTTATTATTGTTATTAGTTAATCACTTTTAGAAACTACGATGATACAATCAAATGGTGCAACTTTCATTTCTTAGATGAAGACAACTTTGACCGAGGGACTCCTGGGTGATGACGCACAACAGTGTCGCGTGGATAGCTTCAAGTAAGTGCCAATGAATTCTTATGTCATGTCAGTGAGAACACCAACAAACCCCAAAACAACATGTCTCGGTGAACAGTTTTGTGTTGAATTTCATAAATACAGAATTGTGAAAAAAACCTTAATATAAAAGGTTTCCAGTTGCAGACATTTGCGCTGAATAAAGCAAACAACTGATAATGTATGTTGTAATGAGGTCGTTTACCAGTCGAGTATGTTTAATGCATGAATGTGTTGATGCACTTTTGCATTCATTCATGCACAGCTACACATGTATCTGGGTCGACTTAATTAAATCACACCGGAGCTACAGAATGAAAGTATTGTTATTAATATTAAAAACATTTGGCACAACATATGTGCTTTCCGAACAAATGTATTCAGTATATAGTTTAACAAAATTATAAAGGTGGTGATTTGTAACACAAGTGCCCTTGAAAAGGGCCAATGCATTGATTACATCAAACATACACTGTATGGCATCAACATGAACCAACTGTAGATGAGATGGAACAGTTGATTCATACTATGCCATATGGTAACGTGCATTGCATTTGTTAGTACATTAATATCTTTTTCATTTTCTGCAGCAACGGGAGTATAGATGTCATCTTCACCATAATCGTCCAACAGTTCAGTGCACTTGGCTCCGATAAGACGCCGCTAAAGCCTGATGCTTTGGCTGAAGTGATCAAACAGGACATAGTGAAGGAGTCGAAGAAGAAAGGCGGACTGTTTGACGATTACCAGAAGAAACCCGGATCTATGGAGGAATTTGTTGAAGTGTCACCGATAATACTGACAACTACAACTACTACTAGTACTGCTACTGCGACTACTACTACTAATCCTACTACTACTCCTACTACTACTACTACTACTACTACTACTCCTACTACTACTACTACTCCTACTACTACTACTACTACTACTACTCCTACTCCTACTACTACTCCTCCTACTACTACTCCTACTACTACTACTACTACTCCTACTAGTACTACTACTACTAGTAGTAGTAGCACTACTACTACAGTTTTTACTACTACTGCTGCTGTTCCACCTAGTGTGGCTTTTACTGATTATACTACTACTATTCTACCTGCTACCAGTTATCCTACTACGACACCAGCACCAACTACAACAGAAGCAACTACTACAAAAGGTATTCTAAACAGAAATTATTACAAAACTGCTAGTAAAACAAACAAAGAGCTAATTTGTTCTGGGAAGTCACATATCGTCTTTGTATTATGGTAAGGCTGCCACATGGGTTTGTTTCCCATGAGTAACACAAACAGGGCTAACCACAAAGGTTTCCTGCTGGTGGTAGGACCATCCCAGTAGGTTTCCTGTCTCCGAACCACAGGGGTTTCCTGCTGGTGGTAGGTCCATCCCAGTGTGTCATGAATGAAACAAAGGTTTCCCACCCTTGGCGCTGGGATGAACTGCTGCTGGCCACGGCGCCCTGGTCCATAGCCCCCGTCTCGGTCGAACATGCGTGGCGCCTCCCGTTCCGCTCGATTGCTCTCGTAGCCCGCTGTTCCACCGTACCGCTGTCGTCTTGTTCTCCCAGGCGCGTAGTCTAGTGTCATGGCGTTGGACGGTACCTGTTCCTCGCAATCGCTCCCGTTGTCAGTCGGCCCGATGTTGTGCTTCGTATACGCCATGACGTTCCGCTCCATTGCAACATATGGCGCTGTCATCCCGTTTGCTGCCACCGGACAACGCAGCAAGTCTTCTACAGTTTCAGGTTGTGACATCTCCACAATTGGTGTCACCTTCTCATGCAAGCCACCCAACACTAGCCGCACGAGTTGGGCCTCTGTCATCTCTACACCACGAGCTGCTTGCAGCACGTCGGCCGCAAAGCTGGCGACGTTTTGTCCCGGTTGCTGCTTCATGGAGTAGAGGTCGCGCTCTTGTCTCCACCTGCCATGCTGCGATCGTGCAAAGCGTTCTCGGCACGCCGCTCTCAACCCCTCCCAGCTTGCTTGCTGGCTCGCGGGCAGTGTCAGGAACCATGTCTCTGCAACGCCTGTCACGTGGAATGCAAACGCATCGACGTAGTTCTCGGTGTGTAGATATTGCAGCCGTGCGTGGCGCTTAAACTTCTGTAGCCACATCTCTACATCTTCAGACACGCCATCAAACTTGCTCACCGCATAGCTTGGATGTGCCGCTCCCACTCCGACGGCGACTTGTTGCAGCTTGTCAATGATGCCCGCCATGGTCGCGACAATCTCTTCAACAGCCCCGTGTGCCATCGGGCTCTCATTGGTGTTTTCGTCTGCTGCTGTCTCCGCACTGGATGCCATCATGCGTGCGGCGGTATCTTTGAACTGTTGGCCCTTCCGGAACGCTTTCGCCCGTGTGTTCGCAGTTGGCCCGTCCGTTTTAGCTGAGTATTTTGAAGAGCACCGTAGGTTCAGGCAGATCGTGTGTTATTTTTACGACAAGACCAGTCAATAGTCCAGTAAAATTTCAGCCGCACTTCAGTTCCACGTGCTTGTATCAATTTATCAAATTTGGAAGATAAAAACCACGGATTCTCCACCATTTGTCGTACCGCTCCTTCGAGATTATTCTTAGGCAACGGCAGAGTAAGTTAAGGGGGATTAACTTTGATATAAGTAAATATAAATAAACTCTCTTGTATAAAGTCTGATAGGCACAAGCTTTATTTTTACACTACAAAATATATGTCACAAACTAACTGCCCAAGTGTAACAAAACACTCCATCACACTCTCAGCCCAAACCAACCTGTTCGCCCTCTCAGTCTCTGGCACCAAAAGCCATGTCTCTTTCCCTGGCCTGGCATTTATACTCCCCACCAAGGGAGCCACTTGGGGCTTGATTTGTATCTTTAGTTTTGTTACACTTGGGCAGTTAGTTTGTGACATATATTTTGTAGTGTAAAAATAAAGCTTGTGCCTATCAGACTTTATACAAGAGAGTTTATTTATATTTACTTATATCAACGTTAATCCTCCTTAACTTACTCTGCCGTTGCCTAAGAATAATCTCGAAGGAGCGGTACGACAGTATGAACAAGATACAGTTCTGCTGTATTCTGTGTAAGACGTGTTCTTTAAAGTGTGGCTGTCTACCAGCACTGCATGCCCAGATTCTTTGCATTGACCACATGACTCCAGTAGTTGGTACTGTGGCATGGTCATCAGTCAATCAGTATGTTTATTTTCCAACACTGAACATAGTAGAAACAAACAGTATAAAATGTTAGAAAACGGGACATACTAAATAAATTATCTGATGGATTTATATACCCATATCACATTGTTTCATAGTTTGTTTAAAGTTGTAGCATCTGTGCAGTTGTAACTACTAATTAATCAATTATAACATAAGTTAATTTTGCTATAATGCTCAGTAGTCCATTACTCAATCAGTATACGTTTATTAAAAAGGTATAAAGGCTTTATATCTGTTCAAGGAAAGGTGCTCACCTCATGTGTTAACCCGGCATACATGTATGGCTTAGAGACGATGGCTCTAACAGAGAAACAACCGAAGGTGCAGGTTTGTGGAAACAACTGGATAAGAGGAATCATGGGAGTGAAGAGAGCAGACGAGAAGAAAGAACAAACTAAGAGTGGAGGTTGGAGTGAAGGAATGTTTTCAGAATAAACTGGTGAGGAGTAGGTTGAAATGGACATGTGGAAAAATGTGAGATGAACAATTGTCAAACAGAGCAGATGCCCAGAAAGTGGAGGGAAAATACTGCGAGGAAGTCTGAGAATGCGATGGGAGGATGCACTAAGAGAGATATGGAAAGAGTATGAGGAGAATGTAGAACAACAGTAACAGATAGGAGAGGGAGACTGTTGATAGAAAATGCAGTGAGAGTAAAGTGAGGAGAGGAAAGAAAAGATGAAGAAAAGATGACAGTAACCATGACTAATCTTATCCCTAATGACAGGGACAACAACAGGAGAACAACATACCTGTGAGCTGACGGAAACCTCTTTTTCCAATAAAATGCCCTTAATCATTACCACGTATAGGTTGATTGTTCTGATCATAACTGAATGACATCCAACCCAATGAGACCTTAACACATTCTTTCCATTTCCCTGCTTGGGATCATTTATTTTCTGATTGCACTAAGGACAAACAGCTTATAATGTCTCATCTAAAAGATGTTTCAAAACAGCAGCAGCCAAATCAGTACCATGCCCAGCCAGCACTAGTATTCATTCCCTGGTTCCTCTAAACATTCAACCATTCTGCCCGTGTAGTTCTATCCAGGCAAATTGAGTGGGAACATAGCCAGGCTAAAGGCATGAGTATGTACTCGGTGCTGCTGCTGTTGCTGCTGCTATGCTTGCATAATCCATGTGATATGGAGGCTGGTACACTTTAGCTCTTGTACTGGATGAAGTACACATATTCCACTGTAGGCACATTAACGGTACCAGTTCAGATTGAAGCTGTCTGTGATACTACAGCACAACAGGCTGGATGTTTGTCGTTGATCATGTTTGATATTCCAATCATTTTATGCATGATGTTCCACTACATAGAGCCACTTGTTGTTTATAGTTGTCAAGGTGAAGAAACTAGCTATTCAGTAGTCATCATCGCGGATAATCGCTCAAAGTTTACCGAAACTTTTGTGGGTTTTAATGATAGAATCTGTGGTGGCCACAACAGTGCCAATGGACAACAGTTCTTCAACCAGTGGTTAACTATCATCTGTTTGCAAAAGATTATTTGATAGTTTTACCAAATATTCTTTGTTGGATGTTGATGAGTGACAATGATGATGTTGGCAAACTTGATGACAGAGTTGGGACAAAAGTGATGCAACTGCAAAAACGTTGAAATGTTGGTGCCATCTTGGATTGTTGGTTACAGTGACATTATGGGATGTGAAATTATCTGGCCCATTTTACTTCCTGATAATCACTTTCTGAAAATGTATATCATTGCTAGTTATAAATACATTTTTATTGCTCAAATCTTCACTTGAAATGAAGTAGTCAATTGTTTTGCATATTCAATGGAGTGCAGCATTCAGTGGTCAGAGCTGATCAGGTACTGAACTTGTTAAACATATCATCTTGATATCTCTTGGTATTGAAATTGCTATCGATGATGATTAGTTCAGTTCTTACGCTGATATATGTACATTAAAGTGTTAAATCCACTCACAGACTGCAGTAGTGGAGGTACCTCTGCCTGTGTCATCAGTACACTCATACATGGTTAAGTCAGAATGGGAACCAATGAATAAAATTCAGCTGAAAAAATACCCTGTTCCACATTCTCTGTCATGTGTCCAGTCCTGATGTTTCAGAGTGACTACAAATTCTTTTGTCTATGCAGCTGGTACAACATAGTAAAATAACTCACACTATGTTGGTAAATAAAGTTGTATTTGATATGAGAAAGTACTTACTTAATTTCTCAGCCCAAACTTGCACACAAGTGGGAGAGAAGTGGAATTTCTATGGAAATGTACTTATCTTAGAATAGGTGGGTATATATAATGAATACATGTATGTTGGACTCTTGATGAGCCAGTGGCTTTCTTGTTCAACAGGAACTTATTGTGGCACGTGGTAGCTGTATGTTGTTGGAACTTTATTTTCTCAATCAAGAGATTCATGTTCTATTCCTCTTACTGCTGTTTCAAACCTTGGACATTTTTAAGATTTCTTTTTCTCCAGTTCACTCAACTATATACAAAATGTCTTTCTTGTGTGACTTTCATGTTCTTATGTAATTACATGCAGTCACAGAAGCCCAGTATCTCACTCATGTATAAAGAAAATGTATCAGAAGAACTAATGTGTAGTACTCATCTCAGCCAATGTCATTTCCAGAGAAATTGCAAGTATTAAATCCATTATCCACATTCAAAATGTTGATTATGTTTGTTATTTATTGTTAACAAGACAATGGAATTTCAACTTGCAGCTGTACTTGTACAGTGTACTGCTATTAATTGGTCATATTATAGAGGTGTGGTAGTACAGTACAGTGCAGTGTTCATCTTTCTGCTTGTAGTAGTGACTGTGTGTGATATGAAGCCATGTCTAAATGGTGGTCGCTGCGTGGTCAAGCCTACATCAGCAACAGGCTATGTCTGTGTCTGTGCCACATGTGGCTGTCTGTCATCTCCCGCTATCACAGCTACCTGTGACATTGGTGAGTCTGTAAAATGTGTCTTGAATATACATGTAGTGTGTGTGTGTGTGTGTGTGTGTGTGTGTGTGTGTGTGTGTGTGTGTGTGTGTGTGTGTGTGTGTGTGTGTATATATATTGTGTACATATATACACCTGTATATATATATATATATATATATATAATATTATACACAATATAACTCTGAGGTCAATGGTCATGTTGATAAGAATATTATAAACATGAAAACCGGAAACTACAAACATGAGAATTTGAAACAGAAGGAAATAAAATTGGTGCACTCTATCTTCTCAGTGATGCAGAACACAGAAATGACATACATTATGGTTTCCAAAATTATTTATGATCCTTTTAAAACAAATCTTCAGTTTTTCCTACAATAACTGTTCAAAGTCACCAACATGGAGTAAAACAAATTCCATTAGCTCTTGATACTTCATGGACAATGTATTCTTATGTAATATGAGAAACATGATTTTTAACAAAAACAAAACAAATATACTTACTAATATTTAATAATTCTGATGTACCATTTTTATTGCCCTATATTGAATACATACGCGTTTGTATATATCACCAGTAATTACAATACCTGTATAATATATACCCACTAATCTATTTATCTACTTGTTTGTATGCATAAAATCTATGTAGCATGGTTTTATATATATATATATATATATCCAAATGTAAGCAAATATCTACACACACACACACACACACACACACACACACACACACACACACACACACACACAATTTGTAATCATATACCAAGAACACATCACATGTGCCAGTAATCAGAGATCATTTATATTTATTCTTGTCCTGTTTAGGTATCATCTTTTTATGTCATGTCCTCATGAAAACAATGCAAATGTGTAATGTCATGCTCCAGACACAGCAACGATCTGCAATGGTGTGACGGAATCTACCTACAACCTGGCAGCGTTTCCATACGACTGTCACAAGTATGTGGACTGCTCCGGTGGAAGCTTTGTAGCAGTCAAGACCATTTCAAATAATAATGTGTTCAATCCAGAAAATGGCCACGCAACATATCCCGCCGCA
Organism: Oasisia sp. SBJ-2009; assembly: GCA_964017155.1. Classification (NCBI taxonomy): domain Eukaryota; kingdom Metazoa; phylum Annelida; class Polychaeta; order Sabellida; family Siboglinidae; genus Oasisia; species Oasisia sp. SBJ-2009. The sequence continues at coordinate 32,709,035 of OZ024855.1, read as the reverse complement.
TTGGCGTGTGCAAAACTAATAGGTAAGTATATTTCTTTGTCTTCCACATGCCATCGTCATCATCAGTATATGTCCACATTGGGTATATTTGGTGAAAGAGGCAGTCTCCTCAGATGAGGTGAGCTGTTTGGGTTTCTCCACAGACATGTTGGTTGCTGTGAGCCAGGCGCCAGTTTGGAAGCACAGAACTGTCCCATGTGTGGACAGTTTTGTCCAGCCTTGGCGTGAGAGGTCGCCTCCTACTGCACTGGTTGACGGAGTGGAAATGAACTGGTGCAGTTGTGTAGTGGTGGTTACACATGACTCAGCATGTCATACGACTGCAGATAAAAGCTGTTGGGCATGTTGAATGAGTGATATCTTTCATAGCATCTGCAGCATGTAGCCCTGTTCACAAGCTGGACACTACCAACGATTACTGGGTCTCGTCTTAATGCTGACGGTGCGTTACCAGTCAGCACAGTGATTCCACAAGAGCCATGGTGATGAGAAGGGGGGTGGGCCAAGGAGCAGGAATGTTGGTGGAGCAATCATATGATCCTGCCTCCACATAATAACAGCACCTACATGCCCACGCACGCACGCACGCACGCACGCACGCACGCACGCACGCACGCACGCACGCACGCACGCACATTTTCTTTCGTTCCTGTTGTCTGCTCCACTGTTTTTCACTGAAACTGAGGTAATGTAAACAAGACAGTTTTGCACGTTGGCAAGACAAAGTAACATTTCAACCGATGTGTCGCAAAATAGTGTGAGGTACATTTATAAACAATAATGATGTAAATGTTACAGTGCCAGAAATCTGCAGCGACAATACGTGTCAAAACAATGGCGAATGTGTCGACACTCAGATTGGCTTCCGATGCAACTGCACTTTTGGGTTTATGGGACGTAACTGCGAAACGGGTGAGTAGCAGACATCATTATAAATCTGTCAGAAAACCAGAACATCGTCTTTGATTCGTAGCAATGCATCTGTTTTATTGGCTGTCAGTAACCTTGGTCTGGGCAAAATGTCAGATGCTCATTGATAATTAAGCCTACTTGAAGTGCCGGATTTCACCGGTCAAGAGTATGCATGCTCTTTTTCCGTATGACTGCAGCCATTACAACTGCACGCCTACCCAACAATGCAGTAAAGTCGTTTCGTTATATTGCATCAGTTTCGTGAATTGTCTTGTCCACGTTTCTCCATATATGATCTAAGTTAAAAAGGGCAGTATTTTGAATGGTGCTTTTTTGTCATATTTTGTCGTTAGTGTTCATTGCGTGTTAGCAATAAGAGAAAAGGATGACAATTAAACTTACAAAGAATGTGTTTTCCACAGTGGCTGAAAGATGTACCACAGACACATGCGAGAACAATGGAATGTGTACTAATACTTCAATTGGCATCAAGTGCTCATGTCCTTCTGGATACGGTGGAATTCACTGTGAAAACGGTAGGTGCAGCAATGGTCCTGTAGTAATTAGGTAAATGATATAAAAACAAGTTTTCAAACGTATGAAGCATCGATCTACAATCGCTACAGCAACAATGCATCACAAGATTCTGTGTAAGTGTGTTACGGGAGTATGTTGTCAATATTATTATAGTTTCCACTGAGAATTTGTTTATTACTGTGATGCTGTTCTGATATACGAATAATGTGGCTTTAGATATAGCACAAACAAATGTAACAAAAGTAAATATATTGTTCATGGCTCCAAGAATGGTTTATTGTAGTATGATTAACTTACTTTCGAGCTTTATGTCGAAGCGAGTACGACGTTTCTGTCCGTCAGCTGCGGACCTTGTTCACATACATAGGTGAAACCAAGAGAACACTCAGCCAAAGATTCAAAGAACACACAAACCTGGATAAACCAACAGGAGTAGGAGACCATTGCGATCAAAAACGTTAGTGATAGAAACCAGAATAATACAAGTGATACTGATGAAATGGTCCGTATGTTTTAAACAATTACAGTACTTAAAATATTTGAATTAAATAAATGTAAGTATTGTACGATGATCAAATACTATTTTACGCTCATTGTTATGTGAAAGAACAAATGTCTGCTTCCCGGTGCATTTTCACAGCCATTGTGAATTGCCCGGACAACACGTGTCAGAACAACGGCACATGCAACAACACAGGAGGAAGTGCGGTGTGCGTCTGCGCCGACGGCTACACCGGAACTCAGTGTGAACGTGGTGGGTGTTGTATTGCTAGTTGGCTAATTGTTCTGCATACGTTGCCATATTATTGTTATTGTTATTAAATAATTCCTAACATGCTTAGCGTAAATGTCGTTATTGTACATAGTACTATTATGTAATAAAACTCATAGATGAATGCATTGTTGTATGGAAGAATATTTTTCAAAATGCAACCACATATGTACCACTCTCGCTATACATATGTACCACTCTCGCTATACCCCATTTTGTAGTGTCATGCTATCAGGCTTATAATATTTGAGTTAAATTGAATTTTCAACAAACTGGTTTTGAATACCAAAGCTATAAGAGTAGCTTACGTTGAAAACAAAACTAGACATTTGTTTAAAGGCTCTTTCGCATATAAAATAATTATATAATTAGATATGGTATACTGGTGTGTATTTGCTAATTTGGTTGGTGAGACATAATGTGAACATTATATGCTAATTTAGTTGGTGAGACATAATGTGAACATTATATATATATATATATATATATATATATATATATATTCAGGCCCTGATATGGTGAAGGGATTCTAGATTTTTGACACCACGTTCTTAGGCACATATTTATGTTTAGTATTAGGACCTCCATCCATTGAGCATACGATTAAATTAAATTATACGACGTAATGTTATCACTTGAAAACAGCAGATGAATGAAGATGAATAGAAGATGTGATGAGCTTTTGTGAGCATCCGAAGGACTTGGTGTAGGAGAGAGTGTGCTTCAAGAATCCTAATCTATTTATGTTGAAATAAGGTGGTGTGTAATGGAAGTGTTTTTGGAAGTGTCATTGCATTCTCACTCAAGCATAAAAACGCACCACTAATGTTTCCAATTAAAGTGTTTTTGAAACCATTATGGTAATAAGTAAGCTTCGTGCTTATACGGTTTCGGTACCACAGAATATCTCTTTTTGTTCAATGCTCACAGAAGAGACCATATGTGACACGGCTCAACCATGCAAAAATGGCGGACGTTGTGTCGTCAAGTCGACATCGATGACAGGCTACGTCTGCGTCTGTCCGACCTGTGGCTGTCTGTCGTCTCCGGCTATCACGACAACTTGTGACATTGGTGAGTTTTTAGACAACATCTTGTAAGCAATATTCTATGTTGTTCAGTGTTGTTACGGTGGTGTATATATATATATATATATACATATTATATATATATATATAAATCCTATGATTGCGCTTTACAATTAACTCCTTGGCAGACCTGTCTCATGAAATTCCATCTCGTCTTCTCTTAGTAGCACCCAGCCACGCTGCAATTAATGCCTTCGTACACAAATCCCCATGAATATTTGTTCTATAGCCATTCATACACGTGAGTGAACTGGATCAAAGCAGAATGTATGAACTTGCCCAAGGTTTGACACCGTAGCACAGGGTTCGAACACGGATTCTCATAGTCGAGACTCCGAAGCTCTATAGGCATTGTATCACGCAGCACTACCATAATTAAATTATAAATAAACACATGAATAACCAGATAACATGCCATTTCTAGATGTATTGTGTATGTATGTAAGTGGGTCGGTGTATCTATACATATATAAACCAAAACCAGGCGCTTCCCGCAGATCCTCGATCGGCGCCAGGGTGTGTCAGCATACCCTCAAAATGTCGAAAGTGGGTTCTTGGCGGAATCAATCAGCAAAATCATCAATCTTTCAATATCTCCATAATAGATACCATGAAATAGTGTTGAAAGGGGTAATAATGAGCATTTTAATGCAAGCCCCTCATTAATTTCACAGCTAATTAGTCTAAAACAAAGCCGTTTTTAGGCTAATTTAGTGCACTATCGTGCACCCAAATAATTACTGAACGGATAAATTTCCTACTTCCTGCAAGACAAATCTAGCCATACGTATTAGCTGCTAAATAACATAAAAATGATTCAAATCCGTCGAGAACGTTTATTGTTATGATTGTTTTCAACATCGGGGTAGGCCATTTTAGGCCGCCCGATCGCTACTACATTGGCCTCCGGCGCAAACCCCCGGCGCGAGCGATGAAATATTGCGCTGACAAAATGGTCGATTTTTTATACTTTCACATATTATGAGTATTTACCATCTCTAGGTCTATGCAAAATTTTAGGACACTTGGAGTATTATAAAGATGTGGTTGCTATGGTAATGTTCCACGATATCACTTTTTACGACCGATCACTTTAAAAACTCATTTTCTCGGAAGTGACATTCCACAAACTTATGCACTTGAAGTGAATAACTTCGCCCAAGCACAAGATAGAGTGTTCATCTTGGTATAATTTTAAAGCTCTTCATCGCCTCTAATTGAATCAATAATAATATGGAATTGTCAACTGGCCGACAAAAGCCTGGTTTTGGCATGCCGCGTCACATATATATATATTATATTATATCAATGTTTGTAATACAAATGTAATATCATATCATATTCTAGACACAACAACAATCTGCAATGGTGTGACGCTTAATACCTGGTACCTGGCACCTTTTCCATACGACTGTCACAAGTTTGTGAACTGCACCGGTGGAAGCTTTGTGGAAGTCAAGACCATTTCAAATAACATTGTTTACAATCCAGCAAACGGACAGGGCACATCTCCCGCTCAGTTACCCTGTGCAAAATTAGTAGGTAAGACTTTTTATTCTTCTTGAATATGCAATCGTCAACGTCAATATAATATGTCCACGTTGGGTCGGGTATTTGGTGAATGAGACAGTCTCCTCAGATGAGGTCAGCTGTTCTCCACAGACGTGGTGGTTGCTGTGAGCCAGTTGCCAGTGTGGAGACACAGAACTGTCCCATGTGTGGTCATAGACAGTTGTGTTGAGTACATAATTGGCGTGAGAGGTCACCGCCCACTGCACTGGTTGACGGAGTGGAAATGAACTGGTGCAGTTATGTAGTGGTCGTTGCACATGACTCAGCATGTCACACGACTGCAGGGAAAAGCTGTGTTTAATGAGTGAATATCTTTCATAGCATCTGCAGTGATTCCACAAGAGCCACGGTGGCGAGGGGGCGTGGGCCAAGAGCCATGGTGGCGAGGGGGTGGGTGGGGCCAAGAGCCATGGTGGTGAGAAGGGGGGGGGGGCAAGAGCCATGGTGGTGAGAAGGGGGGGGGCAAGAGCCATGGTGGTGAGAAGGGGGGGGGGCAAGAGCCATGGTGGTGAGAAGGGGGGGGGCAAGAGCCATGGTGGTGAGAAGAGGGGGGGGCAAGAGCCATGGTGGTGAGAAGAGGGGGGGGCAAGAGCCATGGTGGTGAGAAGAGGGGGGGGCAAGAGCCATGGTGGTGAGAAGGGGGGGGGGCCAAGAGCCATGGTGGTGAGAAGGGGGGGGGCAAGAGCCATGGTGGTGAGAAGGGGGGGGGCAAGAGCCATGGTGGTGAGAAGAGGGGGGGGCAAGAGCCATGGTGGTGAGAAGAGGGGGGGCAAGAGCCATGGTGGTGAGAAGAGGGGGGGGCAAGAGCCATGGTGGTGAGAAGGGGGGGGGGGCCAAGAGCCATGGTGGTGAGAAGGGGGGGGGGGCAAGAACCATGGTGGTGAGAAGGGGGGGGGGCAAGAGCCATGGTGGTGAGAAGAGGGGGGGCAAGAGCCATGGTGGTGAGAAGGGGGGGGGCAAGAGCCATGGTGGTGAGAAGAGGGGGGGGGGCAAGAGCCATGGTGACAAGAAGGGGGGGGGGTTGCCCAAGGAGCAGGAATGTTGGTGGGGCAATCATATGATCCTACCTCCATATAATAACAGCACCTATATGAAATTCACTATTGAAAACAAAAGTCTCGTTTAAAATACGTAATACTTTTACAACCATGAATGGCTGATATAGAGGTAATGTAAATAAATAACGTTGATTCGAGTAAACAAGACAGTTTTGCACGTTGGCAAGACAAAGTAACATTTCAACCGATGTGTCGCAAAATAGTGTGAGGTATATTTATAAACAATAATGATGTAAATGTTACAGTGCCAGAAATCTGCAGCGACAACACGTGTCAAAACAATGGCGAATGTGTCGACACTCAGATTGGCTTCCGATGCAACTGCACTGTGGGGTTTATGGGACGTAACTGCGAAACAGGTGAGTAGCAGACATCATTATAAATCTGTCAGAAAACCAGAACATCGTCTTTGATTCGTAGCAATGCATCTGTTTCATTGGCTCTGAGTAACCTTGGTCTGGGCAAAATGTCAGATGCTCATTGATAAGTAAGCCTACTTGAAGTGCCGGATTTCACCGGTCAAGTGTATGCGTGCTCTTTTTCCGTAAGACTGCAGCCATTGCAACTGCATGCCTACCCAACAATGCATGAGTAAAGTCGTTTCGTTAGATTGCACCATTTTCGTGAATTGTCTTGTCCACGTTTCTCCATCTACGATCTAAGTTAAAAAAGGCGGTATTTTGAATGGTGCATTTTTGTCATATTTTATTGTTAGTGTTCATTGCGTGTTAGCAATAAGAGAAAAAGGACGACGATTAAACTTACAAAGAATGTTTTTTTCACAGTGGCTGAAAGATGTACCACAGACACATGCGAGAACAATGGAATGTGTACTAATACTTCAATTGGCATCAAGTGCTCATGTCCTTCTGGATACAGTGGAATTCACTGTGAAAACGGTAGGTGCAGCAATGGTCCTGTAGTAATTAGGTAATTGATATAAAAACAAGTTTTCAAATGTATGAAGCATCTACAATCGCTACAGCAACAATGCATCATGAGATTCTGTGTGTGTTACGGGAGTATGTTGTCAATATTATTATAGTTTCCACTGAGAATCTGTTGATTACTGTGATGCTGTTCTGATATACGAATAATGTGTATTTCACAAATAAATGTAACAAAGTTACGTATTTATAAAGAGTAATGCAATGGTAGAGAAAGAGAGAGAGAGAGAGAGAGAGAGAACTTTTTAGACGACAACATTCCCCATTACAAAATCATCCAAACATATACTTACACCCTAAAGAATTGTGATGTTAGATTTTAATACTATAGAGAAATGATGCTGTAAACATATACTGGAGTTTATTCACTAAGACTACTTACTTATTTACTTACATACTTACTTATGCCTGTTTGCTCGCTGAGCGCAAGGGCCATCGACCAATGAACGCCATTGTTTTCTGTCCGTGGCCATCCTCTCCATCTCTCAGCTGGTATAACACAACTCTTTGTTTCCTTTTCTGTATCTCTTTGCCAGGTGTTTCGTGGCCTACCTCTTCTCCTCTTCCCTGGGGGTGGTTCCATGTGATGGGTTAACGGGGGATGGTTTCTGAAGGTTTCCAGAGTGTTTTTCCTATTCACCTCCATTTTCTCTTCTTTATTTAATTTTCTATGGGTAGCTGCTTGGTCATTTTCCAGAGAGTAGTGTTGGATTCCTTATCTGTCTACTTCAGGTGTAAGATTATATGCAGGCATTTGTTGAAGAAGGTCTGTATTCTTTGTAATGTCTTCTGTGTACTTCTACATGTCTCCGATCCATAGAATAACACTGTCTTGACATTATAATTGAACATTCTCAGTTTGGTGTACATTTTTTTTGCTCTCCCAATTGTTCTCAACATGATGAAGGCAAGTCTTGCTTTCTGTATCCTTGCTTTGATGTCTTCTTCTGTGCCCCCGTTTTTGTTGACTGTACTGTCCAGGAATGTGAACGAGTCTGTCTCTTCCAGTGGCTCTCCTTTCAATGTGTTGGCTTTCATAATCTTTTAAAGAACACATATATTGGGGTTAATTCACTATATTGCATACGCTATGATGCTATTTGATTCATGGTGCATCATTGTTTTCATTTTAGTAACTATGACTAATCTACGGGAATGTATAATTTACCTTTCAATGTGCATGCATTTTAAAAACAGTTATCTAAAATGCACTATTATTTGATAAAATAATCCTGACCAGATATTTTACCGGATGAGACGACCACACTGGTGTATATAAATTACCCATTTAGTTGGTTTGTCAGAAGTGGGAGATTGTTTCAGCTATACAAACTTGCGATGAAGTGACATGCCAAAACGGAGCGACGTGTACAGACAACACAGACACTGGCTACAAATGTGTCTGTGCGGGTCTTTTCACTGGAAACTTGTGTGAGACAGGTGAGCTTTGTAACCTTATACACACTCTCATACATATACTATATAAAACATCAAACACACAACAACTCACAAATCCGCACGCGGTGCACACTCGCACTACAGACAGGAATGGGAGAGAGAAGAGAGATAGTAGAGTGTGTGAGGTATCAAGAGGAGAGAGAGAGAGATTGTGTGTGTGTGTGTGTATGTGTGTGTGTGTGTTCGTGCGTGCGTGCGTGCGTGCGTGTGTGCGTGCAAGTGTGAGAGAGAGACAGACAGAAACGGAATATATATATATATATAGAGACAGACAGACAGACAGACAGAGATTGCACTGTTTTTGTTTTGTGCAGAAATGACGTTCTGCCAGAGAGAGATGCCATGTAACCACGGTGGTACATGTGTCGACATACCGCCAAATAAATACGCGTGCGTTTGTCCAAAATGCGGATGTTCAACTGAGATGCCTTTCGACAACTGCACAATAGGTGTGTATCTCAATTATGAATGATCACCAATCAAATCAGAAACAACAACATCCCCCACCCTTGGTTCCACTTATTTGTCTATATTTATATCTATAAGTTTTTTACTTTTCAGACGGAGCCTATCTGTGTGCTTAAGCATTATGCTCATGTAACTGTGCCTATTCAACAAGTGGTCAAATTGTTGTTGGACTATCATATAATGGTGCAACACATCGGTTCCCAGTCAGCACATGTTATAAAATGTACCGAGTAAATGTCATTGTAACGTAATATTTACATATGGTGTCTGCAAAGATAACAAATACGACACATTGATATCATTCTTCCTACTGGAATTTAATTGTTTAAACATTGTTTTTGTGTGGTTTTGTTTCAGATGAGGCCACCATCTGTAAGCCAGAGTATATAAAGAAAGGTCTTGTCGCCCATCCGTACAACTGTTCAATGTACGTTGACTGTAATGGTCCAAACAACGCGTATGTTGATGAGGGGTATGTCTACAGGTATATGGAAGGAAACGTGTATGATCCTGAGACTGGTTGGAGCGTACCTGAGGCTTACATCGCATGCGCTGCACCTGTTGGTAAGCAAAAGCATCTAAATCATTTAATATAGCCTGGATGCAACCTAACTGTGGTTTTGATTTTAACAAACATTATCACATTTCATGACATGCACATACAGCTATATACTTCGGCATAATTCGAGGCGAGTGCATCTTTTATTCTCATGCAATGAACGTGGTTTATGCTTGAGCACAGCGATCAGCGTGCACTGTGCAGTCGTACTGTCAAAACTATTATATCGATGTCCATACCATATCAGATAACGCGAGCAGCTCCACATGCGCTGTTTATGGCAGATTGCAATCAGCAAATGGCAAGGGATGCTGCCAATACTGAGATGCCAAATACTGAGGTGCTGAACTGATGCGAAATGTGTGGTAACCAGCTTCATATCAAATGCATTTAACTCCCATGGGTTCCCAACTTAAATTGGTCCACGTATCTGATTATGGTATACCACAGGCACTATTCTACAGTCAACTGAAGACATGTTTACGTTAACGACGTTGGCAAAGAAAACAGTATAAAGACGTCATGAAGTCATGGTCCATTCCATTACATCTGGAGAGGTCTATGTCTAATCGCTACCTCTGGCATCACATCTGCATAAATGAAGTCTAATTATAACCAGGTTGCCGTTTACCACAGTTGGCAACTGATGTCATAAAAGATAGAGCTCACATAAATACACGTAATAAATAAACATGTACATGTCTGGTGTCTCTCTTGTGCTACAGTGGTCAAGCTGTGTGCTGACGTCACTTGTGCCAATGGAGGGACATGTGAAGACACAATGAGTGGCTTCAAGTGTCACTGTATATTTGGACACTACAATGGACCGATGTGTGAACACGGTGAGTAGTACACAAACATTGTCGATGTCAGATTAACTTTGAAACTACTCCAGGTATGACTAATTGTGTGGAATGCTTTATGCAAAATCAAACTAAAGACGCAATGAATGCCTTAATCCGAAGCCGTTCTGTTGTTTGCCTGAACTATGTGTAGACATCAGAAGTAGGTTTGCTGAATTCGACAATATGTGCTTATACCCAATACTTCAATAAGAGAGATGCAATTGAAGGGAGGAGTTGGTGGTGATCGAGCTTGAAACAAAGTAGGCGTGTATTTATGGATGGTTCCCTCCACTGACAACTTCACATCTAACCAACAATTTTATTTTGGTTATTCTCTTCTTCAGTAAACGTTTGTCAGTATTCTTCCTTCCTCTCATTTGCATGTTTTCCTGCATCAATCTCTCTCCTTTCTGTGTCACTGTTGCTCTATCAGTGCAAGTTTGCTCAGTCAGTCTTGTTATATTTTTGGCAGAATTGACGTCATGTGTCACCGTCAGTTGTCAAAATGGAGGAACTTGTGAAGACACAGAGAACGGGTTTCGCTGCAACTGTACCGAGACCTACGTGGGCAGTTTGTGTCAAACTTGTAAGTTTGTTTAGCTCTAAGTTGGCTAAAGATAACAGGATAATTATGCAATAAATCTATATCAAACATCGCATAAAATCGACATTGAAATAGCTAAAGACATGCAGAGTGTTGTTACGGTCTAACAGCCCCCACCCAATCATGTCGTAAATGACAAATTATTGTAGTTTACTTTGTAGTTACACTATTTATAAAAACTTTTGTTCCAACCTTATTGTGGATGCTTTATACTGAATTTAGATTGTTATTTTTAGTTGTCCTTTAGTTGGGGAAAGGCACGGATATTGGACCGGTACATATATCGGACCATCCACTTATCTCCTTAAACTAAGATCGATATTGAGATTTTAAGTCATCGCTTCGAAGGATAAGCAAAGAGAAGGTTGTTAGAAATCAGTTTCAACCACACTTCTGGTATATTTTGCCTATCTAATCCCGGTGCGCTATTGTTCTCTATGGGTTGGAGGGTTGTGACTTGAACTGGAATCTACATTAGAGGTGTACTGGTGGCGATACGGATGTGAATCCGGATCCATAAATATTATGTACAACTGATCGAGTACAAATATCATGCATGGTTAGGGATATTAAATAAGTGATCCACTTTGGCGGATATATACGTTGTACCGAGTTGCCATTTATTCTACTTAGTTGTATATTATAGACATAAACATAGCATTCTCCAAGTGAACTAAAATATTTAGGTGAACATACCGGTCGTGGAGCAATACTGACATGGATCGCGCGATAGTCGATCTTAACATGTCGGCCGTACTAAGTATGCCGTCTACACAACTCGTGTTAGCTGACCCAACCATGCCGACTACACCACTCGTGTCATGCTCTCCCCTGTAAAACAAATGACAGTCTCCCATGTTGCCACCTCTGTTTGACATAGAGCCAGCAAATCTGACATCTAGCCCGTAAAAACAAACTTGTTGACGCCCAAAACAAGGGACAAGCAACTAAGAGAGTTGGTAGCAAGTAGAAAAGCGATCTTGGCCATGGTCTGTGCTACTCCCCTATTTTATTTTGAACTGAAGTAATTATTATGATCGTTCGATACTTCAACATTAATCGTGTGACAGTGTATGTTATTAATACTGGTAGGGAAGAAAAATGTTCTCAACAGTATGTATAATAATTAAAAAGAAGTAAATTGTATACAAATTGCATGAACAATAGTATTATCTGTACAAAATGACATGCAATTGCATGTTTTATTTTCCATCCAGATAAGGTTCCATGTTCTGCTGTGAATTGTCTGAATGGAGCAACATGTCGTGATACGGACGTAGGTGTAGGCCACATATGTGACTGTGTCGCTGGGTACACTGGAGACACGTGTGAAACAGGTATGCATTACAAGTATAGCCATTCAAAAATATTTTGAGAAATACCCTGTATCATTGCAGTGAAATGATGGCTGACTATTTGTTAATAAAATGATTTATTTAATTGTAAATACTGTGTGTGTGTGTGTGGTGTGTGTCGTATGGTGTGGTGTGGTGTGGTGTGGTGTGGTGTGGTGTGGTGTGGTGTGGTGTGGTGTGGTGTGGTGTGGTGTGGTGTGGTGTGGTGTGGTGTGGTGTGGTGTGGTGTGGTGTGGTGTGTGTCGTATGGTGGGGTGTGTGTCGTATGGTGTGGTGTGGTGTTTCGTGTGGTGTGGTGTGTGTCGTATGGTGTGGTGTGTGTGTGTGTGTGTGTGTGTGTGTGTCAGTATGCGCGTGTATGTGAGTGTATACATATATGTGTTAAACAGGTGTAATTATAATGTAATTATAACTAATAGCGAACTGTTTAGTTTAACCATTTGTATACAAGGAATTCACACATGTATGGTGGGTGTGCATTGTAGATATTGACGAATGTGCAGGCAATCCATGTCATTCAAAATACAGCGTGTCGTGTGAAGACAAAGTGAATGACTTCAAGTGCGAGTGTCATACTTGCAGCTGTTCCAATGTAACAGTCAAAAAGGACTGCACGCTTGGTAAGTTTATGTCATCTGGCCTCATATTGTGTCATTAGTCTAAACGTTGTTTTAACTGATGGTTTATTATTATACTAATATATAATGTAAAATGTAATACTTATAGACATTATCTATCTCCAACACATTATTATCCATCTAAGCATAACAAATTCCAATTGTAATGTCATGTCATGGTTCTTAGTTTTTTGAATGGCGGCAGAATTTTGCAATAGTTTCAACTGATCTAACACTAGAAGGTAGCATCTTCCAAAGACTACGTGTACCTACAGAAAAAGACATAGTCCCAATATTGGTACTGAAGTTAGGGACAAAACAAAATGGCATGAAACAACTATGACGTGGAGACCGTTGTGATCTTATGATATCATTAAAGACAGCATTTTGAAAAACAAAGTACACTGATAATGTAATGTAATATGAACATAAGCGAGTTACTACTAATCACGTTTGTTATGGTGAACATTTAAATTCATCATTTCATTCAATCATTGTTCATGTTTAATTTATGAGCTGTTCATGTTATGGCAAGTGGTGATAAATTTATTCTTGTTGAGATGTAACACTGCAAAGTCGTAAAGCATGATGACGTTCATGGCTACGAAGACATATGGAGCTGTGCTTAATAAGCTGAGTAAAATTTGTAATTTGCTTTTCTTATAATTATTCATTATGGGTTGTAGATTCACTTACTACAGGAAAAGCATTGGATGCATGCAAGGAAGCGAGAGAGGCACACAAAGGGGAATCCGACTATCGCATTGCCCACCCATACTCGTGCACCAAATACATATGGTGCTACTCGGACGGACTGAATGGTGATGAATTGGATTGTGGTACAGGAAAGTTCAACCCAGCCTATATGGACCCGAATACAGTTTGCGAAGGCAGTGTTCCCGAGTGTATACAGACCTAAGCGTATGACGACTACACAAACAAGTCGCCTGTGGTCAAGCATAGACAAAAACCTTCAACTTGATTACTCTAACTATTGCCTACTTTAACATATTAATAACAAGCGGAACGTGCCCTTTGCTTATTAGACCGGGAGTCTTCGTTGCGTAAATATGATATAAAGTGTGAAACGTATAGATGCGTGTATTATAAGCATTTGCAATGAATTCATGGGTATTTGTAACCGAGCATTCAAGTGAAGACACTTTAGTATGGGAATATTTAGTATGGTAAATTAAAATAACATATTTATTAACTGATGCACCCGATTGTTGCATAGTATATTTTTTTTAATATACAGCCTGTGTAATAAAATCATATTTTAATTAATGCACCTTTTTGTAGTGTGGCATATTTTAAGGTATATGACACAATTATTGTATTAATTAACTGATGTACCAGTTTATTGTATGACAAAGGTGTAATGCTGACACGCTCATTCCTATTTTAGTAAGGTTAACAGCAGTGAAAATAGATAAGTTTCACAAGGGGAGAAACAATTTGCTTGCTTGCTGCTCTTCATTTGTGTTTTAGGTAGACACTTCTTTCGTAACTATTGGTGATTGAGTGAACGTTGCCTATGGAATGTAATCCTTTGTACTTATATGTAAATGTGCATATCTCGTTTCATTAGCATAATTATATTTGTGAAATATAGCATGTGTAGTATAGTGACACGTAAATAAAAAAGTGTTAACGAATACGTTCAATGGCTAATATAAATTAAAAAAAATTCTTCAGTGGTGATGACACCCCATTGACGTAGCAGACACAGGTGAGAACTAGCTGATGTTGTTGCGTAGAAATTATTATATGACTTATTATATGTATGTAGTGCTATTTCATGCCGCTTTCGATAATAAATTTCAAAAGTGTAGTTATGCCTGTCTTGTTATTATGTATGCGATTTGTCTGAATATCTGATGGCAGTACAAATATCTACATTACCATTTTTATTGTACAGCGCTTTGAGCATATTTGGATATTGCAATTTATAAATAATAAATATTATTATTATTGTTTATATGTACCAACCAACCTTTAACGGTTTCTATTCTAAATAAGCTGCGGTAGTATATTTCAACCAGGGCTGGGGGCATGTAAAAAGAATTTTAATTGATCAATTCAATTCCAATTCAAGTATTGCAGTGGAAATTGGAATTGAAAGATTGGGAACAAAATGAATTGAATTGGAATTGAAAGATTTGGAATAGAATTGGAATTGAATGGAAAGGAATTGAGCATCATATATATGATGCTGCGAAGGATATTGTTCACACCAATGGGAGTGTTGCTGTGCAGGCAATGGTGTTTAGTGACCAAGAAAAGTTGGATGATGAAGCTGCTGTTCAAACATTACCAGCAATTAATCAGTGGATGAAACTGATAAATAGGAAGTCTGCTGCTTTGTGTGAAATACCTGCTGGAAGGGGACTGCTTTGGCACGTATAAATTTGCCCGAGTTACGAGAATTCTACCCCCAATAGGCATTTGCCAACCATTAAGATTTAGTGTAACTTGATTTTGTCTTGGGATGTTAGCCATCCGAGCTAGCTGTGAATGTCATATATGTGGATTCGCCGCCTGCAGCGTAGAATCACTTTGTCCACTTTGTTTTGTAGTTTGTATATACATTTTTAAATAATGAGGTCCCTTGGACCATACGATATCCCCGTAATCTGATGGGAGCGATCATAGTTTTGAAGAGCGTATTTGCTGAGATTGTTTATTGATGCAGTTTACATGTTTTTTTCCCCATCAAACCAAAGGTCCAGGTACCTGAAGCAACTGACCTGTTGTAGAGATTCCCTCCCAATTTTGAGATTAAGTCCCCTATTCACTTTCAACACGTTTCTTTGAGTACGAGAAAGCATAGTTTTGGTTTTTGTTGCATTCAGAGTCAATCCATTGACATTGAGCCACTGATTAACAGCGTCTAAATCATCAGTCAGTTGAGCCTGGATATTTTGTACCCATTTCCCAGACACAAATAATGTATCGTCAGCGTATAGAACCACCTTCTGTATTTGTATATGTAACTGGCAAAATGTCCTGGGGACACATCACGCCAGTGCGCATGGTGGGTCGTCTGACTTAATTGTTAAAATGTTGGATTAAATTATTTTGAAATTAGTTTAGTGATTTAGTTTAGGCAGTGTTTGGGGGCAGATAATTGCATTCTTTAATTGTTGTTGGGAAGGAACTGTTTCCAAATATATTTGCAGTATCTAGTTTGCAAGAACTGACTGTCATATTTACGTGAGGATCTAGTGTTGTGTTGGATGTAGGGATCTAGCGGGATATCTATAAGGTTATGTTCCATTTTGTATATTATGCTAAGTCTTTACATTTTTCTTCTTGTTTGGAGGGTGTCCCACTGGAGGTCTTTAAGAAGTTGGGTTAATGTTCCTCGCTCTCTAGAATAGTTTTGTGTACAAAATCTGGCAGCTTGTCTTTGTATTCTTTCTAAGGTTTTAATATGTTTTAGGCAGTGTGGATCCCATGATGCTGACGCATATTCAAGTATTGGTCGGACAAGGGTTGTGTAGGCTATAGACTTAATGTGGGTTGTGATTTTTTTTAGATTTCTCCTAATGACTCCTAGTGCCTGTTGTGCTTTTCCAAGCGACTGGGTTGCATTGTGCTATCCAATTTAATGTATTTGATATCTGTACGCCATGATAAAAATGTGATCGAACAGATATAAGTTGTTGGCCTTCGTTTTGCCACTTTGTAGATCGTCCGCTCACCTTCCTCTGTTCCCATCGTGTCATACCACTCTTTATATGCCTCATTTTTAGCTTTGGCCACTGCAGCTTTTGCCTCTTTCTTCATATTCTTTTAGGCCTCCTTCAGTTCGTTTCCACCCTGCATTTGCCATTTCTTGAATGCATCCTTTTTCCTTCTCAGGCTCTTCTGTACCTCTTCATTCCATCACCAGGTCTCCCTCTCCAGGTCTTTTCCTCCTTTGGTGGCTCCACATATCTCTTATGCTGCCCTCATGACGACTTTCTTAAATAATTTCCAACTTTCTTCTGCATTAGTGTCTGCCTCCAGCTGGTAATCCTTTTCCACTTTGTCTCTATATTCCGTCACTTTTTCTCCCTTCAGAGTCCAGATCTTAATCCTTTTTTCTCTGTTCCTTCTCCTATGTTTTGCTTCTTTTGTCCTTTGCACATAGCAGCCGATGCTGAGATACAACCTCCTCTCCTGGTATTACCTTGCAGTCTCGCATTTCCTTCAGATCAGCTCTTCGTGACATGATGAAATCAATTTGTGAGCTGTTTCCTCCACTCTTATAAGTGAATAGATGCTCTTCCTTTTTTTTGAAGAAGGTGTTCACTAGTGCCAAGTCTAGGCTCTACATGCTTTCCAAGATGTTCTTCCCTTCTCTGTTCCTTTGGCTATAGCCTTTTCCTCCATGCACTCTTTAAAAAACACCTGGATTTTTTCGTACATGTCCATTTAGGTCAGCTCCTACTACAATCTTCTCTGTTCTTGGCACTCTCGTCATCAGATCTTCCCAGTCTTTCAAAAAAAACCTCCTTTATCGTCTCTGTTTCTCCACTCTATGGGGCATATACTGACACTATGTTGAATAGTTGTCCAGCTATCACCAGTTTTAGCTTAATTAGGCTGTCTGATGGTCTTGACACTTCAACTACTTTCTCTTTAAACTCTGCATGGGGTCAGGATGACCCCACTCCGATTCTACTGCTCTTCTCTCCACAGTGAAGGATCTTAAGTCCTTCTCCCAACTCTCTTGCACTCTTGCCGGTCCACTTAGTTTCCTGCTCACATAGGATTCCTATGTTACTTTTTTTGCACACCTCTACTAGCTCTCTCCCTCTCCCAGTCATCGAACCCACATTCCAGCTTCCGATCTTGACATTTCTTTCCTTTCTTTCCACTATCTTCTTTAGCAGCGGCCGTCGTCTCCGCAGTACCCCTCGTCCACTTCTCATGTCAGCCGGGGGCTGCTGGCACGCGTCGCCTCCGGGGGACGCCCTAGCATTATCCGTAAATCTTTGAAAATCAGGCATTATTTTGTGGCATATTTTTTATGATCGGATTTTTATGATTCCTGACATCAACCACAGTTGCAAGCGGTGGGCGTAACCTTTGATCTTCCTCGACCGGTCTGCAAGGCAGCAGAGGTGTTTTTCTCTTGTGACACCACCACCTGGATTTCCGTTCAGGGTTAACTCCCCTAGCTCTCAAAAGCTGTCAAAACCGGAGGCGGTGGTAGGGATAAGCTCCTGCTACCATTAAATGCTTCCATATGGCATGCGTAACAGTAAAGCCTCCAACGGTTCAACTCCAGCTCCTGGCCTTCCTGTGGCGAGAGTGTTTATACTGACAGGAGAAGGGGCGAAGGCGGGAATAACTGGCGCCTCAAAACCAGAAGCTTCGGGTAGATAGGGCTCGTTAACCAGGGGAGGTAGCCTATCTAGGAGAAGGAAAACTCTGATTTAAAACCTCCGCTGCCTTGCGGCCATACTCGTTCATGTTTTCATGTGGTTCTAATAGACATTGCATACATTATATGTACTTCGTAATTATTTACTGCAGACATTCATCAAAACACAAGTTATGACATTTTAAAGTCACTTATTCAAATATTTATCAACAGAAAACACAAACATTAGCTCATTTTACCATTATAAGAGATATACAAATTGTGCGCATTTTCCCGTCTTTAAATTGCAATAACTTTGGATCTAATAAAGGTATCGTAATACAATTTACATGTTTTGATTTTGTTATTGAAATGCCTACAACAGGGCTGCATAATATATTTTCCGTAACGATCATGGGGTGTGGAGGGGAAGGGTTATCTCGGGACCATCTGTATAATGTTGGCTCTGGTCTGGTACTAAAAGTCCATTTCGTGGCTGTAACTAAATCCGAAGTCATTAATTTTGATTACAACTGATGAATTGCTTCCTTCCTTAGTCTGGGTTTGCCGCAACCACCAAAGCAGCCACGGTTTCATTTACTGATAAATTGCAACAAAGACTAGTAGTAGTGTACTTCGTAGTTGGGTCGATTACGTTTTCTCGGCAACACATTTTAGCCGTTTAAAGTTGTCAATACTTTACTTAAAACAACTTTCCAAACAATGTATTTGCTAGGATGTTAGTAGACATGCATGTCATGGAAGATTTTATCCAAATGTCTTATTTATACGATGTTTTCCTGCGGTCAACTGCGAAATTGACGGCAACCAGCAGACAACCGCAAGTAACCAATACCTCTTGTGCGAAGTTGATCTTGGTGCGCCACTCTAGCGGCCTTGAACCTGGAGACGGTAGTCCAATGCATATAAAATCGTGACGAAGCGAAATTTGTAGACATGGCCATTCTAGACTTCACTAAAGGATTCGATAAAGTTCCATATAAAAGACTAATCCACAAACTAGAAATAGTATGGCATCACAGGTCCAATATCGTCATGAATAGAAAGCTTCCTTGCAGAAAGAACTCAACAGGTTGTATTAAATGGATCAGCATCCATATCAATTCAAGTCACCTCAGGCTCAGGGGTACCACAGGGAACCGTACTGTGGTCCCTATTTTTCTTACTTTACATAAATGACCTACCCAACAATCTCACTTCAAACGTTCGCCTTTTTGCAGATGACTGCTTACTATATCTGTTAGTTAAATCAGACAATGACATTTCTCTCCTCCAAAATGATCTACTCAAACTTGAGGAATGGCAAAACACCTGGCTTATGAAACTCAATCCAACCAAATGTTTCACAATGACATTAGCCTCAAGAAAACCGACACTAAATCTCTACACTTTCTGTGGCCAAAAACTTATATCTGTTCGATCACAGTTTTATCTTGGCGAACAAATATCAAATACATTAAATTGGACAGCACAATGCAACCCAGTCGCTAGGAAAAGCACAACAGGCACTAGAGTCATTAGGAGAAATCTAAAAAAAATCCCAACCCACATTACGTCTATAGCCTACACAACCCTTGTCCGACCAATACTTGAATATGCGTCAGCATCATGGGATCCACACTGCCTAAAACATATTAAAACCTTAGAAAGAATACAAAGACAAGCTGCCAGATTTTGTACACAAAACTATTCTAGAGAGCGAGGAACAGTAACCCAACTTCTTAAAGACATCCAGTGGGACACCCTACAAACAAGAAGAAAAATTAAAAGACTTAGCATAATATATAAAATGGAACATAACCGTATAGATATCCCGCTAGATCACTATATCCAACACAACACTAGATCCTCGCGTAAACATGACAGTTCTTGCAAACTAGATACTCTGCAAACATATTTGGAAACAGTTTCTTCCCAACAATTAAATAATGAAATTCTCTGCCCCCAAACACTGCCTCAAGTAAATCACTAAACTCATTTCAAAATAATTTAATCCAACATTTTAACAATGAAGTCAGACGACCCACCATGCGCACTGGCGTGATGTGTCCCCAGGACATTTTGCCAGTTACATATACAGATACAGAAGGTGGTTCTATACGCTGACGATACGACAATATTTGTATCTGGGAAATGGGTACAAAATATCCAGGCACAACTGACTGATGATTTAGACGCTGTTAATCAGTGGCTCAATGTCAATGGATTGACTCTGAATGCAACAAAAACCAAAACTATGCTTTCTCGTAGTCAAAGAAATGTGTCGAAAGTGAATAGGGGACTTAATCTCAAAATTGGGAGGGAATCTCTAGAACAGGTCAGTTGCTTCAAGTACCTGGACCTTTGGTTTGATGGAGAAAAAACCATGTAGTTGCATCAGTAAAAAATCGCAGCAAATACTCTCTTCAAAACTATGATTGTCCCCATAATAGATTACGGGGATATCGTATAATAATAATAATAATAAAACTTTATTTAGACACCATCAAATCCGGTATGTAAATAGGTAAATAGGTAAATAAATAAATAAATAAATAAATAAATAAATAAATATAGTTAAGCTAAAATATAATGTTCACGGGTGTGTACATACATGTAAATAGGTAAATAAATAAATAAATATAGTTAAGCTAAAATATAATGTTCGTTGTGTAAAACTAGTTATGTGGAAAATAAAAATGTTTTTAATTGTTTCTTAAATTGTACTAGATTGCCGTTATCGCGCATATATTCCTAGGGAGTTTGTTCCACAGAGTGGGTCCTGCACAGGCAAATGCATGGCGGCCGAAACGTTCTAAGTTCACTTCAGGCACTTCGAGGAGTAACACGCCTGCAGAGCGTAGCGATCGGTGAGGCGCGTGCTGGAATAGCAGTGCCGCGAGATACTCCAAGGGACCTCATTATTTAAAAACGAATATAAAAACTACAAAACAAAGAGGGCAGAGTGATTCTACGTTGCAGTCGGCGAATCCACATATATGACATTCACAGCTAGCTCGGATGGCTAACATCCCGGCCAAGAAAAAAATCAAGTTACACTAA
>OZ024855.1:32670324-32682824 GCA_964017155.1 Oasisia sp. SBJ-2009 | reverse complement strand
AGACACCAGACATGTACACTTTTATTGTTTACATGTATTTATTCGTGCTCTATCTCTTATGACATCAGTTGCCAACTGTGGTAAACGGCAACCTAGTTATAATAATAATAATAAAGCTTTATTGCCATTTCAACATGCTTTACAGGTTAAATTGAAATGTAGTCTGGCGTTGATTCACATAGTGCCTATATATACAATAAAGTGAAATACGGCAAATAAATACATAATATAGAGAATACATAATATGTTCTTTAAAATGATACAAAGATATTATTTTGATCTAATGAATAAATAACATATCTCAGATATATTTTAAAATAATAGGTTATCTATTTAAAGATAATTATGTTAAGCTGGTTAATAAATAAATAAATATAAAATATCATAGAATGTTTTAACATTATCTTCTAAAATTACAATTTTAAGTTAGTAAACAACCAAATATTATAAGAAGTCTAAAATGTCATTTAAAATTATATTTTATAATTGAGTTATATGTAAAATTAAATTATATTTATGTTGAATGTGTACAAATGAAAAACTATTTTATCAACAATTATATTAAAAATTATGTTTAAAATTACATTTATTAAGTTAAACTAACATTTCACAATAAGAGAATTTTGTTGTTCAGCACCATCGATCTGCTATTGAGGACAGGTATACCTACACTCCACACGCGTACGGTCCAACCACCCCAACCAGCGTCAGAAGAAAAAAACAATTCCGCTAGAGTGTTGAAAACAGCCAAGTTAACTTTCCAAGGTCTTTACTGCTACGTTCTGTATTTCAATCCTGATAAGGATGCTACGGCACGCAGGTAAACACTATTTCTAAAGCGATTTGTATTCGTATGGATGCTTCTAAAACGTTTGCCTGACGATAATAATTCGAAAAGATGATGGCCGAGGTGAGTTTGGTCTGAGATAATATTGCCTGCTCTTTTTTTGGATCTGTCGTTGTATAATAACTGTTAGAGAGTTGAGTTCAATATCGACAATTTTGGAATCTGTTTCACCACTCTGTCAAGCCTGCTCCTCTGGCGCTGGCTGATGCCGCCGAACCACACACGTATTGAGAATGCAAGAATACTCTCAATAGCAGAACGATAGAACTGGACAAGAATCTCCCTCCTCAGCTCGGACTTCTTTAGTTGGCGCAGGAAGAACAGCCTTTGTTGAGCCTTTTTCACGACAGTATCTGTAGTATTTTCTCTACCCAGGTCACTAGATATTATCGTGCATAGAAATTTGAAACTAATTTCGATAGAGTCGCCGTTAACAATAATGGGAGCAAGTGGGGTTTTCCTCTTCCTAAAATCTACGATCATCTCTCGATTTTAGACGCATTCAATTGAAGGTTGTTATTGTCACACCATGACACCAGCCTGTTCACTTCATGGCGGTATTCGGACTCATGGTATGGTAAACGGCAACCTGGTTATAGTTAAGCTGCAGCTACTGGGAAGTAACCAACTCTCTCTGTAGATTATCAGCCGCTCAAGATTATCAGCCGCTCTGTGCTAATTCGGTGTCGAATTAGCACAGTGCAAGACAACTGTTGGTGTCTGCCTCCTGTTGGGTACAGTGAACTAGTGTACTGGTCAAATATCCTGACCTGGTCCGGCTCACGGCTGTCGAGTCAACCTGCCTAAGTCAGCTGAAAGGCAAAAACGGTGTTTCTGTGACAGTTACGTAATTATAGAGTAAGTTACATAACCGTTTCGTTAACTGAACGTTTTCTGCTAATGGCTCAGAGTGGTTATCAGAGATACGGGTGTAACTGAACGTTTTCTACTAATGTCTCAGAGTGGTTATCAGAGATACGGGTGTTTACTTTTACAAGTCCCGATGCACGTTGAAGCATCATGTCCGGCGCTGGTATTGGGGTGAGCAGCAGCGACGGCGATGGCGGTAAAATCAAAGCATTCGCATTTGAACATGAAGAAGTTGGCTTCGAGTGCTTTCAGCACGATAGTGAGTAACTCTGGCTGTCGGCCTGAAGTCATTGTCTGCCATCCATTATACTGTTAGATGTAATGTATCAATGAACGCGTCATTATAACAACATTCTTCCGTTAATGCCTTTTGTGTACGAGGTGTAAAACAGTTGACATCATTTATGCAGATGTGATGCCAGAGGTAGGGATTAGACATAGATCTCTCCAGATGTCATAGGATGGAACACGACTTCATGACGTCTTTTACCGTTTTCTTTGCCAACGTTAACGAGGCTTCAGTTGACTGTAAAATAGTGCCTGTGGTATACCATGATCAGCTAACTCAAGTTGGCGAACCATGGGAGTTAAACGCATTTGATATGAAGTTGGTTACCACACATTTCGCATCAGTTCAGCACCTCAGTATTTGGCATCTCAGTATTGGCAGCATCCCATGCCATTTGCTGATTGCAATATGCCATTAACAGCGCATGTGGAACTGCTCGCGTTATCTGATATGGTATGGACATCGATATAATAGTTTTGACAGTACGACTGCACAGTACACACATGTCTGCTAAAAGATGCACTCGCCTCAAAGTATGCCGAAGTATATAGCTGTACAGCTGTATGTACAGGTCATGAAATGTGATAATTTTTGTTAAAGTCAAAACCATAGTTAGTTGAATTTAGGTTATATTAAATGATTTAGATTGTTTTGCTTACCAACAGGTGCAGCGCAGTCGATGTGAGGTACGCTCCAACCATGCTCAGGATCATATACGTTTCCTTCCATATAATTGCTGACATACCCCTCATCAACATACGCATTGTTTGGACCATTACAGTCAACGTACATTGAACAGTTGTACGGATGGGCAACAAGACCATTCTTTATATGCTCTGGCTTACAAATGGTGGCCTCATCTGAAACAAAATCACACAAAAACAATGTCTAAATAATGACATTCCAGTAGGAAGAATGATATCAGTGTGTCGTATTTGTTATCCTTACAGACACTATGTGTAAATATTAAGTTGCAATGGCATTTACTCGGTAAGACCGACCGACCGACCGACCGACCGACCGACCGACCGACCGACCGACCGACCGACCGACCGACCGACCGACCGACCGACCGACCGACCGACCGACCGACCGACCGACCGACCGACCGACCGACCGACCGACCGACCGACCGACCGACCGACCGACCGACCGACCGACCGACCGACCGACCGACCGACCGACCGACCGACCGACCGACCGACCGACCGACCGACCGACCGACCGACCGACCGACCGACCGACCGACCGACCGACCGACCGACCGACCGACCGACCGACCGACCGACCGACCGACCGACCGACCGACCGACCGACCGACCGACCGACCGACCGACCGACCGACCGACCGACTCTATATCTATTTTTGTTATTTTTGTTGATTTGGATTGGAGATCATTAATGACTGTGATACATACCTATTGTGCAGTTGTTGAAAGGCATCTTGGTTGAACATCTGCATTTTGGACAAACGCACACGTATTTATTTGGCGGTATGTCGACACATGTACCACCGTGTTTACACGGCATCTCACTCTGACACAACGTCATTTCTGCACAAAACAAAACAAAAACAGTGCAATCTTTATATATATATCTCTCTCTGCATGTATATATATATATATACATATATATATATATGTATATATATATATATGTATATATATATATATATATATATATATATATATATATATATATATATATATATATATATATGTGTGTGTATATATATATATATATATATATATATATATATATATATATATATATATATATATATATATATATATATGTATATATATATATATGTGTAAATATATATATATACATATATATATATATATATATATATGTGTGTGTATATATATATATATATATATATATATATATATATATATATATATATATATATATGCATATATATATATATATATGAACAATTCTTTCAAACTAAATTAAAATACATTGTTTATGCTTAGTTAACTATTTTACAAATATTCCATCGCTTTGCCGAACCAACTCGGCAAAGGATAGATTATGCTTGCCATCAAATATATGATTATGTGAAACTAGTAGATTCCAAGACTTGACGCGTAATGACACTGTATCTTACTGTTGTTACAAAGCTCACCTGTCTCACACAAGTTTCCAGTGAAAAGACCCGCACAGACACATTTGTAGCCAGTGTCTGTGTTGTCTGTACACGTCGCTCCGTTTTGGCATGTCACTTCATCGCAAGTTTGTATAGCTGAAACAATTTTCCACTTCTGACAAACCAACTCAATGGGTAATTAATATACACCAATGTGGTCGTCTCATCCGGTATCATGCCTGTAAGCATTGTTTTCTCAAAGAAATATTGACATTCATATCAGTGTATTTATAATAAATGCATATTGAAAGGTAGTTATCAATTGTTATTTATACATTCCCGCAGATTAGCCATAGTTATTTAAATTAAAACAATCCAGAGCACTTTGAACCAAACAGTGTCATTACGTATGCGTTTTAGTGAGTAAACCCTAATACATGTTTTTTTTTCGGAATCATTTCGCAATAGTATCTTCTAACATTATAATTATTTATGATGTAACTATATGTTTGAAGGGGTTTGTAATGGGGAGTGTTGACGTCTAAACATTTATCAACTTTAGCATAGCATTACTCATTATAACGAAGTAACTTGGTTACATTTGTGTGTGTGTTATGCTTAAAGCCACATTATTCAGGTATATTATTATTAGAACAGCATCATAGTATAACATATTGAAACCAAGTTTTAGTAAAAAAGATAATAAAGTTGACAGCATACTTCCGTTGACACTTACGTGATTGCATTGTTGCTGTAGCGATTGTAGATGCTTCATATGTTTGTAAACTTGTTATATCAAATACCTAATTACTACAGGATCGTTGCTGCTCTTACCGTTTTCACAGTGAATTCCGCCATATCCCGAAGGACATGAGCACTTGATGCCAATTGAAGTATTAGTACACGTTCCATTGTTCTCGCATGTGTCTGAGGTACAGGTTTCAGCCACTGTGGAAAACACATTATACATACATTGTGACTATACAGATACGTTTGTATTACAATTGTTTCGCTATTAAATTCATTCTCAATACCACAAGGTTACTGAAATCAAAACACTCTAAGATATGAACCTAGTATCATAAGTGCATATTTTAAGGGTGCAATTGCGTAAAAGTCTGGCGAGCATCCCAAATATAAACCAGTTCTATTCACAAGATCGACACATTTTGATTTGAAAGACAAATTAAACTAACAAATTAAACATCAAAGGCGACCAGATGCATCAAACATATGCAGATAACACATGTTTTTCTTGAAAAGTAATTATATACAACCCAATCTGCATTGAACATAATGCCAGCAATTGCATAATGTGTTACCTACACGAGTATAGGTGGAATGATGGCGTCTTCATTTGGAATGTTCAATGGGCGTTTGTATTTCTATACGTGTTTCGTCACAAACCTACCTTCTTCACATTTCAGTCCTTTGTAGCCAAAAGCACAGGTACATTTGAAGCCGCTCATATTGTCTTTGCACGTCCCGCCATTAGCACATGTGACGTCGTCACACAACTTTACGTCTACAACAGAGAACAGGCTTGATCAAAATACACTTAATTTACAGTCGCATCATTAACTTGTTTACATCGTTGCATTCTTTAATTCCCATTGTTGTCCATATTTGTCATCTTGGAATAGCTTACTAATACCCAGAGTGAGTTTACAAAAACAGTTGACATCGTTTCTCCTTTTGCAATCCAGTCGTGCAGGTGTGACGCCATAAGTAGCGATTAGACATACACCTCTCCAGGTGTCATGGGGTGGACTATGACTTCACGACGTCTTTATACCGTTTTCTTTACCATCCTCGCTAACGTCAACGAGTTTTGAGTTAATTGTAAAATAGTGCTTGTGCTATGTTGAACAATTTAAGTTGGTGAAACATGGGAGTGAAACGCATTTGATATGAAATTAGATACCATACATTTGGCATCAGTTGAGCATATTAATATTTGGCACCACCCTTTGCCATTTGATCATCGCAATCTGCCACAAGCAGCGCATATAGAGCTGCTCGCGTTATCTGATATGGTATGGACATCGATATAATAGTTTTGAAAGTACGACTGCACAGTGCACGTTGATCGTTGCGCTCAAGCATAAACCACGTTCATTGCATGAGGCTTTACATGTCTGCTAAAAGAGGCACTCGCCTCGAAGTATGCCGAAGTATATAGCTGTATGTGCATGTCATGAAATGTGATAATTATTATTAAAATCAAAACCACAATTAGGTTGTAATTAGGTTATATTAAGTTATTTAAATGTTTTTGCTTACCAATAGGTGCAGCGCATTCGATGGAAAGTACGCTCCAACCATTCTCAGGATCATAAACATTTCCTTTCATGTAGTTATAGACGTACTTTTCTTCAGGTTTAGAACCAGTGCAGTCAACGTACATTGAACAGTTGTACGGATGGGCAACAAGACCTTGCTTTATATTCTCTGGCTTACAGATGGTGGCTTCATCTGAAACAAAACCACACAAAACAATGTTTAAACAATTATTTTCCGGTAGGAAAAATGATACTAACGTGTCTTTTTTTTTTTTTGGCAGACATCATATGTAAATATTACGTTGCAATGAAATTTACTCGGTACATTTGATAATATGCACTGACTGGGAACCTATGCTTTGCACCATTATATGATATCCCAACAACAATTTGACCACTTATTGAATGGGCACAGCTACATGGGCATACACAGATAGGCTTCGTCTGAAAAGAAAAACTTATAGCTAGAAATATAGATACATAAACGGATGGATGGATGGATGGATGGATTGATTGATTGATTGGTTGGTTGATTGATTGATTGATTGATTGATTGATGGATGGATGGATGGATGGATGGATGGATGGATGGATGGATGGATGGATGGATGGATGGATGGATGGATGGATGGATGGATGGATGGATGGATGGATAGGAGGAGGATGGATGGATACCGACCGACCGACCGACCGACCGACCGACCGACCGACCGACCGACCGACCGACCGACCGACCGACCGACCGACCGACCGACCGACCGACCGACCGACCGACCGACCGACCGACCGACCGACCGACCGACCGACCGACCGACCGACCGACCGACCGACCGACCGACCGACCGTCCGTCCGACCGACCGACCGACCGACCGACCGACCGACCGACCGACCGACGACGTTTTCGCTCGTTTATCTGTTTTTGTTGTTTTTTGCTGATTTGGATTGGTGATCATTCATAATTGTGATACACACCTATTGTGCAGTTGTTGAAAGGCATCTCGGTTGAACATCCGCACTTTGGACAAACGCACACGTATTTATTTGGCGGTATGTCGACACATGTACCACCGTGTTTACACGGCATCTCACTCCGACACACCGTCATTTCTGCACAAAACAAAACAAAAACAGTGCAATCTTTATATATATATATATATATATATATATATATATATATATATATATATATATATATATATATATATATAACTAAGTCATATATATATATATATATATATATATATATATATATATATATATATATATGACTTAGTTAACTATTTTACAAATATCACATCGCTTTGCCGAACCAACTCGGCAAAAGATAGATAATGCTTGCCATCAAATATATGATTATGTGAAAGTAGTAGATTCCAAGAAAAACGTGTAATGACACGGCATTTTAATGTTGTTACAAAGCTCACCTGTCTCACACAATGTTCCCGTGAAAAGACCCGCACAGACACATTTGTAGCCAGTGTCTGTGTTGTCTTTACACGTCGCTCCGTTTTCGCATGTCACTTCATCGCAAGTTTGTATAGCTGAAACAATCTCCCACTTCTGACAAAGCAATTGAATGGGTAATTTATATACACCAGTGTGGTCGTCTCATCCGGTAACATATCTGGTCAGCATTGTTTTATCAAATAATAGTGCATTTTAGATAACGGTATTTAAAATGCATGCACATTGAAAGATAGTTATAAATTGTAAATTATACATTCCCGCAGTTTAGCCATAGTTATTTAAATTAAAACAATCCAGAGCACTTTGAACCAAACAGCGTCAATACGTATGCGTTTTATTGAGTAAGCCCCAATACATGTTATTTCAGAATCATTTCACAATAGTATCATCTAACATCATAATTATTTATGATGTAACTATATGTTTGAATGGGTTTGTGTTGGGGAGTGTTGACATCTAAACATTTCTATACTTTAGCATAGCATTACTCATTATAAATAAGTAATTTGGTTACACTTGTTTCTGCTATGCTTAATGCTTATTCGGATATATATTATTAGTAAAACATCATTGTAAAATCACTGAAATCAATTTTTAGTGGAATAGGTATTAATGTTGACAACATTCAGCCGTTGTCACTTACGTGATTGCATTGTTGCTGTAGCGATTGTAGATGATTCATACGTTTGTAAAACAAAGTTTACAAACGTATGAAGCATCTACCTTATTACTACAGAACCATTGCTACGCTTACCGTTTTCACAGTGAATTCCCCCATATCCATAAGGACATGAGCACTTGATGCCAATTGAAGTATTAGTACACGTTCCATTGTTCTCGCATGTGTGTGTGGTACAGGTTTCAACCACTGCAGAAAACACATTATACAAACATTGTACCTATCGAGATGCGTTTTTATGAGTATATTTTCAGAAACAAGTATTTCGCAATTAAATTAATTCCCAATACGATAAGATTGCTTAGATCAAAACACCCTATGGTATGAACCTAGTATCAAAAGTGCATATTTTAGGGGTGCAGTTGCGTAAAGGTTTGGTGAGCATCCCAAATATAAACCTCGAGATCAATACATTTTGATTTGAAAGACAAACTAAACTAATAAATTAAAAGGCTAAGGCGACAGGATGCATCTAACGTATGCAGATAACACAATGGTTTCTTGAAAATAATTATATACAACCCAGTCTGCATTGAACATAATGCCATCAATTGCATAATGTGTTACTTACACGAGTATAGGTGGAATGATGGCTACCTCGTTTGTGTTGTTCAATGGGCGTCTGTATTTCTATACCTGTTTCGTCAGAAACCTACCTTCTTTACATTTCAGTCCTTTGTAGCCAAAAGCACAGGTGCATTTGAAGCCGCTCATGGTGTCTTTGCACGTCCCGCCATTAGCACATGTGACGTCGTCACACAACTTTACGTCTACAATCACAAAACAGTCTTTCTCAAAATACACTTAATGTACGGTCACATACCTAACTAGTTTACTTAGTCTCGTTCTCTAATTCCCATTGTTGTCCTTGTATATTGTGTTGGAATAGCTTAAAGCCGGGAACTCACTAAGGGCCGGCCGATTTTGCACCGGCCGGGCGTCGTAGGGCATCGACCGGGCATCGGTTATGTGAGTTCCAAAAATCGTGGCATCGGCCGGGTGTCGTGCGTCGTGCCAATGCCCGCACGACGTCGGCCGGCGGTATCAAATATGTTTGATATTGCCGGCCGACGCCTATCCGACGCCGGGCCGGCAGATCCTCTGAGACATTGCCACCAAAGCGGCACTTGCAGCAAATAAATCGGCATGAATTCATCCTCTGAGTCCGCGATGATGAACTTTTGGATGTAGGTCACCTGGGCTAGCATATTGAATACCTCTATGGAAAAAAATCTAACTAATTTGAATTTAAATTAATAGTGCTTAAATTATGAAATCGGCCGGCTGTGTGTGTTCGAAAAATCGTAGCATCGGGCGGGTAACGGCCGGCCGGTCGACCGGTTCTGTGAGTTCCAAAATGACCAAACCGGCCGACGGCCCGATGTTCCCACGACGCCCGACCGATTTCATTTTTCGTTGGTCGGCCGGCCGGCCGGTCGGTTCAGTGAGTTCCCGCCTTAACAATACCCAGAGTAGGTCTACTAAACAATAGTTCGTACTTCTCTGGTGAAGTTGCCGAATAATTTCCTGTGATAAATATATCTGGTCCTTTGACAAATTAATCTTCAATACATTGAAATGATTGTGTCACACAGTTCGATGTTCCACTTCTGACTTCACCTCATTCGGCACCGTCCGTGATCTATATTCACCACTGATTGTAGAAGGTTTTATAGACAGTGCATATACAATTATATGCCCTGACAACCCATTACAACAACAACGACAACGACGACAACAACAACAACAACAACAACATATATTCATCCTTAATCCTAGATAATGCCAAGATATTTAATTATTTCTACACTACATGGGGTCAAACCATCAACTGCTACGAAATCGCAGCCATCTCTCGACCAGTCCGATCCCGCCGATACAATTGTAGCCACCTGCTGGGATGGCGATTTGGTTTTAGTTTTATGATGGTATTTATAAAACTGATTCTTAAAATCATGCGACATCATGTCGACCGACGAAATGATAAATTAATCGTTCGTGTAAGCGCTATGAATCTGACTGTGTGTGTGTGTGTGTGTGTGTGTGTGTGTGTGTGTGTGTGTGTGTGTGTGTGTGTGTGTGTGTGTGTGTGTGTGTGTTTGTGTGTGTGTTTGTCTTACCACTCTGTCTAGCGCAAGACACATCGTTGAGAAATAATGACGTTTCTGTCTGTGGGTCGAACACGTGATCGCCATCTTCATAATGCCAAACAAAACTGTCTTTAACAAATGTGCCATCCTTGGTGCAGTTGACAAACATCTTGCAATTATACGGATGTGGAATGAGGTTGTAATCCTTCGTATATTGTCGGGTGCAGATGTTGGCCTCATCTGAAACCAATCGGCATTTAGCATAAGCATCAGAACTCTACTTGGAGGGCGGAGTAGTACACCCAGCTCCCATGGACACTATAGGAGGCTCAGGCCATTAATCTCCAATATACAACACCGATGGTTAGTGTTAGTAGTATAACTACTCTTCACTTATACAATGAATTCCTACATGCTATTATTGTACGTATAGATATAATTCATTTGTGGCATTGATCCCATGACATCAGATGAGATAACTATGTTATAAAAGTAACTACGTTTTAGAATGTCTAGAAACAATATACACACCGACACCTACCCAGCCATTTTGAAATTGGTCACCAAGTAACTGCGTTATAAGTAAACCACACGAGTTACTCATGCTAAAACTGTTTTGTAAAGTGTGATCCTCTGAGGTTCATGCCCTGGATAAAAGGTTCTCGCTAAGTTGCTTATTGACTTTTCACTGGAGATAAAGAAATTGTCCCAATAAAACCACATCTCTGCCAATTAAATCTTACGAAGCACTTTCACATACCCGAAATGTTCAACATTTGAATCGCGACCCAACCCAGATATTTTTACATACTGTATGCATTGACAAATTGCAACTGGTCTGTGTTCTAACTGCTAAAATAAACATGGCCTTTATAATGAAGAGTTATATTGTTTCAGTGGGTCTCAGAAGTAGGTCGCGCAAACAGAATGTTTGCATTGTTTCGCTTTCGCTTTCGTAATTTTGAACGGCCAATACATTTTAATCGGATAACTATTTGTACGATATTTACGATGATATAATGGTTATAACATTCAGCGGCTGGACCTGCTTGTTTACAAACTACAACCCCCAAGTTATTTATTTATCTAGACGAATTTTGTAAACGTCTTGATGTACGAAACTATCCTAAACCTGCTGGATATAACATGCTAGCTCGGTACACGAAACACTAACGGGAGTGTGGTTTCACAAACATATGTACAGGGAAACATTGTTTATAATACAGACGATTAAATAAGTTAACACTTTGCCAGATATTGTAGCATGGCAACAACTGAGAACAGCTTGCAATATATACTTACCTAGAGTGCAGTTGTCGAAAGGCTCGGTGTTCGAACACTCACATTTTGGACACACACATACATATTTATCGTCGCCTTCGTCAAGACACGTTCCACCATTTTTACAAGGCGTGTGTAGTTCGCAGAACGTCAATTCTGTGTAGGCAGAAACATACCGTGTTGGAAATGAGTCATAAATAGACTACTATTTCAAACAAAAATAATGCTTACCTATAGTAACCTACAGACAGCAGGGAAATATCGTGTAGGTAATTCACTAAACTGTGTTGCAATGCATATCATCAATTTAGGAATCATATTTATAATGTGTATGTGTTTGGTGTGCTCGTTTTGCCTAATGTGTATATTGTTTGCATGCGTGCGTGCGTGCATGCGTGCGTACTTGAGTGCGGCGTGAATGCGCGAATGCGCGCGTGCATGTATGTGTAGCCTAACGTATGGCAAATAAGGTTTACAAGAAATTCAATATAAATTGACAAGTATATCATGAAAGAAATAAACAAACAGTCAGTACGAATTACCAATTACATATTAAAGAAAAACAACAATTGGATATAATTTGAGGTAGGCATAATTGA
>OZ024855.1:32650324-32667824 GCA_964017155.1 Oasisia sp. SBJ-2009 | reverse complement strand
GGGTGTATCATTATCACCCCTGTTTGACTTCAAGACACCTCAAGCCCTGAGTTGGCCCAGGGCTAACATACAATTAATTAAATAACTTTGCATTTCTTACTTAGACGTCCTTTCTATCTGTTTTGTGTTTGCACTAACCCCAGCCCTGCACATATAAAAAAATAAATAAAGAGGTATTTATATATATACCCCGAGGTATATATATATATAAATTAAAAAAAAAAAGGTTTTTTTTTTTTTTTTTTTTTTTTTTTTTTTTTTTTATATAATTGTAAATAAGGTGTAGGAATTACCAATAATGGAAACTGGTGACACACCAGTACTGACACAAACATCTAGGTCTTTACGAGGTAGCTCATCAACAAAAAATAACGCTAAAAAACAGCATAAAGCAAATAAGAAACTGGAGGTAAGTCAAGACCAAGATAGAGAGAATGATAAAAGTGTCTGCCACGACTGTAACCAAGAAGTAAAGAACAATGATAGAGGAATAGAATGCGACATATGTAAGGGATGGTACCACAAGGAGTGCCAGAAAGTGTCGGATGCACTGTACCAAGTGCTGATTAGCGAAGAACAAAGACAGATCAGCTGGTATTGTTCATCATGCCAAAGAGGGGCAAAGGCAATTATGACTCAGTTGCTAGTTATGCACGAAAGACAAAATCAATTCGACCACAAGTTATCTGAAATGGAAAATAAACATGACACATTAAACAACAGGGTGAGTGAAGTTGAGGATGCAGTTGCCAAAGTAGCAGATCTGCAGGCTCAGGCTGCAAACAAATCCCTCGCTACAAACCAGATTCCACCAATCCTAAATAAAGAAGAAGTAGTTGCCACAGTGTACACCCAAGTCAATGACAGGATAAATAGAAGGCAAAACATAGTGGTCTATAACGTGCCAGAGGGGACCAGTACCCTAAAAGCAGATAATGTAACTCACGATAGAGAACTTATGAAACAATTAACAGAACACACAACAGATGGACAATACCAGCCAGAGAGCCTCCAAGTACGGAGATTAGGGAGCAGAGCTAACACCGAGACTGGGACAGATGAGACAAGAAGCCGGCCCCTGCTTGTGACCTTTCCAGGTGAAGACAAAAAAGCTTCAGTCATGAAAAACTTACACAAACTAAAAAACAAAGGTGAACCCTTCAGTGGAATGGTCATTAAACATGACATGAGCAGGGAGGACAGAGAGAAGGAGCGACTACTGCAGAAAGAGGCAAGAGAAAAAACACAGCAGGAGCAGACTTCAAATTTTGTGTACATAGTAAGAGGTCGACCAGGAGAAAGACAAATAATCAAGGTAAAAAAAAGGAGCGAAATGAACAACCCAACTCAGGCACAAGTGTAGGGGAAATAATTGTGTGGTATTCTAATGCAGATGTATTAACAAAAGACAAACTAACAGAACTTAAATGTAGAATAAATAACAACTCCACTCCACCCCATATTATAGCTATATCAGAGGTAAAACCTAAACACTTTAAGAGAAAACTTACACTACAGGAATACAATCTGGAAGGCTATTCTATGGAAACCATAAATATGAATGAAAATAAAGGTAGAGGGATGATGCTATTTATCCACAATTCGCTACCGTTTCAAGCGCACCATTTTGAAGTTGATTTTAACGAGGCACTGTTTTGCACCTTGAAACTGAAGGGGAAGGAAACACTTCTTGTAGGTTCATTTTATAGAAGCCCCAACAGCACTACTGAAAACAATGATAACCTAAATGAGCTACTAGAGAAAATAAGTGAAAAAAAAATTTCACACGTCCTTCTACTTGGAGACTTCAATTACCCAAAGATTGATTGGAAAATAATGTGTACGTCGGTTCCAAGTATAGAAGACAAAGAGTTTAAATTTATCGAAAAGCTTCGAGATTGTTATCTCATCCAACATATAACTGAACCCACTAGAGGTAGAGGGACAACAGAGCCATCACTTCTTGACTTAGTAATCACCAGTGAGGATTCCGAAATTGTGTCTATTGATACAGCCTCAGCACTAGGGAAAAGTGACCACTCCATAATCAAAGTGATTCTTAACTGCACACCAATACATGAGCCGATCAGAAAAACTGTTTATAAATACGATAAGGGAGACTACCCCAAAATGGAGGACATGTTAAGCATTGATTGGGATGCCGAATTTTTAGAACATGAGGGTGATGTGCAAGCACAATGGGACATTTTTACAATGAAACATAGAGAAGCTGTAGAAAGGTGTATACCTAAAAAGGTGATGTCAGAAAGAACAAAAAAATACCCGGTACCACTAAATGTAAAATTAAGAGCTAAAATCAGAAGAAAAAATAGACTGTGGAAGAAATATCTTCTAACTAGAGATGTCCAAGCTTACCAGGAATACTGCAGATTACGCAATCAGGTTAGGAGGTTAACAAGAAAGGCACAAAAAATATATGAAAAAAGTATCATTAGCCAAATAAAAGAGAATCCTAAGAAATTTTGGCAATACGCCCAGGCAAAAATGAAGACAAGAACGGGTATACCCAACTTAATAAAAAGTGATTTGAAAGATGACTTAACAAACTCAGACTCGGAAAAAGCAGAGCTATTGGCTGATTATTTCTCTTCAGTATTTACAATTGAACCACAAGAGAAAACTCCTGAGGAACCTATAAGATGTTATAATACAGTTGAAACGTGTACTATTAACCCATCAGTAGTGGCAGCAAAACTAAAAAAACTAAAAACATTTAAATCACCTGGACCTGATGGCATACACCCCAGGGTCTTAAATGAATTAGCAGACTGCATCAGTATTCCATTATCAATTATTTTTAACACATCTCTAACAACAGGCAAACTACCCAAAGAATGGAAACAGGCTAACATATATCCAATCCATAAGAAAGGAAGTAAAAAATTACCTCAAAATTACCGACCAGTCAGTATAACAAGTGTAGTGGGTAAGATAATGGAAGAAATAATTAGAGACACCATCACTGTACATATGAAAGAAAATGAGCTATTGAGTAAATGTCAGTTTGGTTTTGTAAAGGGCCGCTCAACAGTACTTCAACTATTAAAGGTATTAGATATATGGACTGAAACGCTGGACAATGGAGGCTGTATTGATGTAATATATTGTGATTTTATGAAAGCATTTGACAAGGTCCCACATTCAAAACTTATAAAAAAAATCCAGAGCTATGGAATAAAGGGAAACCTAATTAACTGGATCATAGATCTACTTTCACATAGAAAGCAACGAATACGAATTAACAACATATTTTCTAACTGGCAAGAAGTGATCAGTGGAATACCACAAGGATCTGTGATCGGCCCCCTTCTTTTTGTTATCTTCATAAATGATCTACCTGATGTTATAAAAAACTCTCATATTTTCCTATTTGCAGATGATATGAAACTTTTTAACCCTATTTATAATGAAGATAACTGCAACATCCTACAAAAGGATCTCACCTCAGCGGAGAAATGGTCAGAAACATCACTACTGAAATTTCATCCTGATAAATGTTGTAACATGCGAATTGGACGTTCCTCCATAAGAAATGATGGATACACAATGGGTAAAGATCAGAAAACAATTAATAAAGCAGAAACAGTAAAGGATATTGGAGTAACTTTTGACTCATCACTTAACTTCGAGGCACATATGTCAGAAAAAATTAATAAAGCCAATTCTATGATGGGGATAATTCGACGCACTTTTGAATATCTAGATGATAAGTGTTTTTCTACTGTTTTTAAGTCTCTTGTCCGACCACATATCGAGTATGCAAACCAGGTATGGAGTCCATATTTAATGAAACACATAACAGCACTTGAAAATGTTCAGCGTCGAGCAACTAAATTAATTCCTGGATATAAGGAACTGGATTATAAAGAACGTCTAATAAGATTAAAGCTACCAACTCTTTCATACCGTCGACTTAGGGGAGACATGATAGAAATTTACAAAATATTAACTGGGAAATATGATTCTACTGTTACATCAAATTTTGTTACATTAAGGGATAATGATTCAATAACGAGAGGGCACAACCTAAAAATATTTAAAGAAAGATGCCGATTGAACATCCGAAAAAATTCATTTGTATACCGATCTACTGATGTATGGAATAGTCTGCCACAGTCTGTGGTAGATGCTCCATCAGTCCAATCATTTGAAGGTAGACTTGATAAACTATGGAAAAATCATCCTATAAAAAAAATGATTTTACGGCACCACCTCAACTATGGACTGTGTCACCTTTAGACGCATGCGCACAGTCTCAAATCAATGATCAAGACAGAGCTGGCACAAGAGGCAGAAATGCCTAATTCAGCCAGAAAAGGACCTGTAAGAACCTGTAAGAATATTCGAAAAGTCCTAATTACAACATAAATTACACGTGTTTGCTTTATGTACACACACACACACACACACACACACACACACACACACACACACACACACACACACACACACACACACACACACACACACACACACATACACACACACACACACACACACACACACACACACACACACACACACACACACACTCGAACCATTTTTCAATTAAGGAGTGTTCATAATAATGGATTACTGAAAACCTATCACAAAACTTTTCACCCGGACGCGTAAGGATTCGTTGGCACTTACCTGAAGCTGTCCACCCGGCACAACTGGGCATCAGCACCGAGCTCTCCTTTCACCAAAGTTTTCATCATCTAAGAAATAAACGATGCACCATTCGGATAATGCGGATAAACTAATTCGCTCATTTCACCTAACACTGTCTTTGAACTTAATTAGTGTACACAATTTGGAAGACTCTGTCGGTATCTCAAATTTGTTTTTACTTATTAGAAAAAAATTGCCAAAATGTGCAATGTCTAAACAGCAATACGACATCTTCCATTGTGTATTGTGCAGTTACATTGTGACCATTGGTGCGTTTCAGCAATTAACATAGTTGATTCCATCATAATTATTTTAACTAGAACAAAACACACAGCCGACGTGACATGCCTACAAATTGACAATCACCGCTCAAACCACCGAGCTGTAAGACTGGCTGCCCAATTACCTGAACAAGCAAGCCTGACTCAGAGCATGGGTAATGAGTCACCTAACCACAGACTATGAGCGGAGTCAATGTGTATAGTTCTGTTGTCGCTAGATGGCGTCATATTATGAGCCATGCCAATGTTTTTAGTTGGGTTAATCGCTAGATGGCGTCACGAGATATCTGATGTGTGCTTTGTAAGTCTGTTACAACCAAGACCAGAGTTAGCATGCCGGGTATATTATATTCAATATTCGCAATACACAGCCCTATAAAATCAACATGACAAATTAACGAATTATACCAACTTTTCCACAGAATTCTGTCGCCAACTGCTTGTATTCGGGTGAGTTCTTGTCACCGTAAGCCTTCACGTACTCCTTGCCGTCCAATTTCACTTTCCCCTGCACTTCCTCTGTAAAGTTAACAAACCAAAACATTGTGGTTCTCTACGAATGGCATACGCATAACTTTGTGAAAAAGAACCCTGTCGCTCGTCAGCACCTGTTAATACGTGTCGGACATATCACCTAACCCCTCCGGTGTGTGTTCCGTCTACCCTTGTATGCAAGTAACATCTGCAGGGACCATTTCACTGAGGTTGCACGAGCTCTTAAACCAGGCTTTGTTACGTAAAATAAATTATAATCCTTACCAGTGATCTTGAATGTCTCACACCTGTCAACCCCTTGATGCGAAACGTTGATACCGGTGTCATTGAAATAGATTCCTTGGTAATATGACAATGTGTGTTTGCATTTTTGAAGAATAAATCTCGTTTAATTTAACAACGGGTTTTGAATAATGATGATTTTTCTTTAAGTCGTTTTTATCTTAGTGAAAACGTCACCAGAGGTGTGATCTCTGTACATTAATTACAAATTAAATGTCAATTCAAGAAATTAATCAATGTGCATTAAGTTAGATCATCTCTTTGCAACATACCACACACCATTTTGTAGTAGGGAATAGGTTTATGAAATAAGGTAGAGTTATACGTGAACCCCGGGATGTTTAAATATGATAACTCACGTTTCTTTGGTGGTACGGGTGATTTCTGTCCTGGAAGAACAAAGTAAAAAACATATAAAAATACAAGGGAATACGAGTTCAGTAGACGTATATAGTTAATGTTGTTACATATCTATCCCATTAATACGACTTCAATATAAAATAGAATAGTTACAATGGTTTGTTTAAAATAAATGTGTATTATCACAACGTTCTGTCTGCCAGACGTGGTGTGTCTTCGCTGTTTTGCGAGATTTGTTTTATTTTTATATAAATATGTTGAAATTGCATTACTAGATGTATTCAACCAGCGATGCTTCACAAATTCAGTTATCTGCACATCAGAAAAAAAAAGTAACTGCCATACCTCATTTTGTTAGTATATTATTTGATCCTACAAGTTTATATCAAGACATTCCTAAACTGGAGCAGGCGAAAGCAAGTCACCGGGTTTTATTACATTAATCATTTTTAGAAAAATATTCTTACCAGCGAGAACGACAATGCCGACGATGACACCGATCATGATCACTATCATGGCGAGGACCAGGAGCGCCACCCCGCGGTGGCCGTGGAGAAAGGGCTTGGAGTGGCGCTTCACTCGTCGCCGCTTGACGGGTGGACTTGGCGACGGACTGGGAGGGGCGGGTCTCACGGTCGGCATCTGGTACTTGGGCATGTACGAGGGAACAGCCCGCGTCATCATCGGATACCAGCCCTGGGTGGGTTGTTGGCCGTACCATGGCGACTTCAACAATGACAGAGATGTCATTAAATAACTGATTTAGCATAGAATGGAATAAAAGTGAACAGGCCGACCGGCCGACCCGCCACACCGCTTCAGCCCACAGCAGAGAGAGAGAGAGAGTGTGTGTGTGGGTGTGTGTGGTGTGGTGTGTGTATGATTGTGTGTGAGAGAGTGTATGTTACTGTGTATGCCTGAGAGTGTGAGGGTGTTTGTGTGCGCGCGCGCATGTGTGTAGGTCCGTGTGTGTGCGCGTGTGTTTGCATCTACGTATGGTATGAGCAGACTGCAGATGTAGGTGTTTGTGGTGTGTGTGTGTGTGTGTGTGTGTGTGTGCGTGCGCGTGCGTGCGTGCGTGCGTGTGTGTGTGTGTGTTTCCATGAACCAGGTTTGGAACTAATACGAGAATACTGTGATGTATGTGCCACGAAAGCGCTCTATAAAGACAACTTAATATTGAGCCAGTCGTTCACGCATGGCCTTCTGAAAAGGGAAAGTCAACCATATGTTTTTGTAAGTGAGACGTCATGGAGAAAGTGTGCCTATTCGTGCTTAGTACAGATATTCGTTTAAATGTTCGTTTGTTATTATACTCACGCAAATTGACATCAGCGTTGTCTGCAGGAGCGACCCCTACCCATATTGCGCAAGGGGGGAGTATCTTATAATATTTTTATTATGGCGATTACTGATCTAGATTATCTCAGATGTTGTTAAAATGAAATGTATGTGTCTGGTTACGACATATCTGGTATTACACACCTAAGCTGCATTTAAGTAAGAATGTCTTTGGAGTTGCATGGTAATATGTTCATTGTGAACCTACACCAGTCTAGTCTACAAGGCTGGTCTTCCAGGCCACAGCGTGACGTCACACCGTTGACCTCCCTGTAGCCTTTGCTCCTCTGTGTAACTTGCATCACATTTGGTAAATGTGCTGTGCCCCTTGATGCGGTCAAAGTACTATAATATCATGAGCCGGGTCATTTTGTAACGGCGTTGAATTAACTTGCAGTCTGCCACGTTCATTCGTTTTATGCTCGTTCAATGAAATCAAGACTAGTCTCATGTCACCCCTTTTCAGTTTGGGCTCGACCATCTGTATCTGCCGTGAATGTTCAGTAGTAAACGCATGCAACGCGTGTAAAACTGGTTGTGCTCTTTAAAAGGTACGTTCTCATATCGAATGGCATTCAATTCTTGGCACAAGACGTTTTTCATTTTCATTGTTGGGGCAAGGTACTTCAATTGATAGAGAAAGGGCGCTCACACAGAGATACACACACACACACACACACACACACACACACACACACACATACACACACACACACACACACACACACACACACACACACGCGTGCACATACACACAAACAAACAATCACATACATGCACACGCACACGCACACGCACACGCACACGCACACGCACACGCACACGCACACGCACACGCACACGCACACGCACACGCACACGCACACGCACACGCACACGCACACGCACACGCACACGCACACGCACACGCACACACAAACAAACAAATACATACGCATACACAATCGCCCGCAAAGGTTAAGCGAGCTTGACACTAAACGTCGTTGCAGATATGGGTCCAATTTGGGTAAAGCAATCATTGAAAGGAGAAAATACAACATGGCCCACAGTCTAAATATATTAAACCGAGATTTAATATACGTAATTATTTATATTATTTAATCACGATAGAGTGTCATTTCAGGCATTCTATATACTATACGTGAAAGAGCACACGTAGCCTATGTCAGCCCTCATACAAAACCATAGCCTGGTAAAAAGAGCGACATTCTTAGATCAATTCGCATGGCCGAGAAATTCCGCGGTTTTTAATCGATCAGTCGTGTTCGTACTGTATCAATGCCAAATTGCTTCAAATCAGTATTCATATAAACGCAAATTCATATAAACGCAAAGTAAACGAAATAGTTCCTTGTGTGCATTATCAAGCTAGATCTGTGGATGAATATTAGAAGCCGACTGACGTCAATGAACACGCACAGATCTAGAGATAAAATCGACGTCTCTGGTCGACAAGTCTACATAACGTCAACGCCAGGGAGCAGCCAACTAGTGACTAATGACTGTTGCTACACAAGTGATATAACTGTTACACCATCAATCGTCATTTCATCAATAAGTAGTGGCGCTTCGTTCACTCAGTTTTGACTATTGACAGTGGTGGTGGATATATATATATATATATATATATATATATATATATATATATATATATATATATATATATATATATATATTCTTTTGCGCTGAATAGTGCTTCTGTCTGTCCTTGCTGACTAATTAACTCTCGCGTTTGAAAAGCTGAATGAAAGTGTTCCATACACCTGCCTGCCTGCCTGCCTGCCTGCCTGCCTGCCTGCCTGCCTGCCAGCCTGCCTGCCTGCCTGCCTGCCTGCCTGCCTGCCTGCCTGCCTGCCAGCCTGCCAGCCAGCCAGCCAGCCAGCCCGCCCGCCCGCCCGCCCGCCCGCCCGCCCGCCCGCCCGCCCGCCCGCCCGCCCGCCCGCCCGCCCGCCCGCCCGCCCGCCCGCCCGCCCGCCCGCCCGCCCGCCCGCCCGCCCGCCCGCCCGCCCGCCCGCCCGCCCGCCCGCCCGCCCGCCCGCCCGCCCGCCCGCCCGCCCGCCCGCCCGCCCGCCCGCCCGCCCGCCCGCCCGCCCGCCCGCCCGCCCGCCCGCCCGCCCGCCCGCCCGCCCGCCCGCCCGCCCGCCCGCCCGCCCGCCTGCCTGGATATTGGATTTAGACAATATATGAATATTGTATTTAGACAGTCAATATCATACGTAAGGAAATTATATTTTGGAGTTTTAAGCAAACTATATTGTGCGTGCGTGCGTGCGTGCGTGCGCGTGTACACAATTGTCTATGAGTCACCATGACTGGTTTGCATTTTAATATTTCCCTATTGGCGGCAAGTATTTATTTATAGCCAACTAGCAACAAACTAGTTGTGTACGAGGATATCGTGTAAAAGATAATTGGCTCGTTAACATTCATTAATACTTGCACTTGTTACTACTATGCTAATAACACACTTTGCGAAAGAGCACGTCGAAGAAATGCTCAAATGAATCATGAGTATACAGTTGCACGAACATTCTATACCTAAATCATAGGCGGTCCTTAGCTATGGTAGTGAATATTACCCATCCATGTTCATGCTATGTCTTAATAGTTATGGCTTGTTACGGTTTTGATACCGGCTTCTCGATTATCTAAGTGGTATATATAGGTTTATCATTATACCAATTACAGTGTGTAACGTCACCACTGAATATGTGGTGTCACATTTAGCCAAGAAACATAGCTAAACTTGAGTGCTTGAAATAAGGATTATATGTTGCCGATGTTGTCTGTAAACGCATTTTTCACTCGTGTAAAAGTGTGCCGTCGTATCGGTTACTACCGCCCTATGATTAATTCACGGGGAGCCAACAAATACTACGGACTGACAACCAGGACTACCTGGGGGTTACCATCAAAACAAAATTATCGTGGCAACCACATATCAACAAAGTGCAGAACAAAGCCAACAAGACGCTTGGCTTACTCAAACGAACATTGCATGCGGCGCCACCGCAAGTGACACAAACGGCATACGACGTACTCATGCGACCAACGCTCGAGTTTGCTACATGCGTCTGGCTACCTCACACAAAGAGAGGCATTCAGACAATAGAGCGCGTACAAAGATCCGCTGCGCGGTTTGAAGCCGGTGATTACCGCAGAACTCCATGTGTCAG
The DNA here is from genome assembly GCA_964017155.1 of Oasisia sp. SBJ-2009. Lineage (NCBI taxonomy): Eukaryota > Metazoa > Annelida > Polychaeta > Sabellida > Siboglinidae > Oasisia > Oasisia sp. SBJ-2009. Next base: position 32,657,215 of record OZ024855.1, on the reverse strand, counting down.
TGATATGTGCACTAACCTAATGTGAAACTCCTTGTACACACGAAGGCTCATAAGAGATGCCACTATGTTTTTTTTTTTATTCACCACGGACTAATGGGCATTAGTTTGCCTGTCATCATCACCACAGCAGATACGCGCACCAGACGCCAACACTAGCACAAACTACGAACCCTCCCAGCCACTTGCACGCTCTACCAGCAGTCATTCTGCGTACGCTGTATTCCACTGTGGAACGCCCTTACCAAGGAAGCTGTCACCGCATCTACTGCAGAAATGTTCCAGAGAGCCGCCATCCCAGTCATTCAGTCATTGACATAATATAGTTGACTGTTTTAGTGTTAATCGTAAACTGCCTGCTTTTTTATTTAATGTACTAATAATTGTATTTATATATTTATTATTATATTTTATTTATTATTTTAGCCTACAGTGTCGTATCCTTTATATTCCATGACCGTAAACCTTAGTGTATAAATTATGTATTTATTATATTTATTTTATTAACGTATTCATCATTTTAACGTATACTTAATATACAGTTAATTGTATTCACCTATTTGTCATATTTATTTTATGAACAAATTGTTCAGCTCACAGTCACGTTACAACTGCATGATAGTGAAACATCACTTTTTAGCAGCAAATTCTTGAAGTTTCTCTAGTGGATGCCGAGTAACATTTAATAAGCCAAAACGCCTCGATATGTGTGTTGTCCCTCTCTCCTACCAAGAAACGTTAACAAATTACTTAAAACACTAAAAACGTCTAACACTATTCGAGCGCGAAATAGTATAGTAGCGTAGTTGTTATAGCACACCCGCCGAATTCAATACCCGGCCCGAGAAGACTTGGTATGTCTGGCTTTAAAAATTAGGGACTGTGTATCATACGTGAGTCGGAGATCACGTTAATGTCGGTATCGTCTCAATTTGGGATATAAACGGACCATTTGCAGTTGCTAACCTCAGTGCCAGCATCGATGAATACACGCTAGTCAGTTAACAGAACGGTACCGAATGGTGGAAACACTGAGAACAACGTCAATATGGTCAGGAAGTGCGGGATTAATGCAAGAACATTTTCTATGTCGTTGGCAGTTTTCCACAAGGAAGACAGCGCGCTCCCTGATCACACTGTGGCCACCCTTGGCCTGTGTGAGTTTCCGGGCAACGCAACAGAAAAGGTCGCTTTAAGTTTAATATCATGTTGAAATACTCGAAAAAGACTTACATTTTCCGGCTTATTGTAGTACTCAAGTTCGTCGTCGTCTATGAGGTCCGTCTGCTTGTCAGCAGGTGTCCAGGCGAAGAGCGACATGGTGCTTCGTGGCCGCGTGCCGAGTCCGTCGGTGAACAAACTTCGATATGAATGTAACGAACAACAGTGCTGCTCTTACCTGGACCGTGTTCACGACACGTGACTGTGCAGAGCACTGCCAGTGGGAGTAGCGACTATAAGCGTGACGCATTACCGTAGAGCATTTGTCCATGACTGGCGACGTCTCGTGATAAGCACCTCGTGTACCTTCATTAATACGCCGGCAATCGAAGTTTATTAAGGACATCTGGTCAAGTTGATTTGCTGACTTGTTTCGTTTCAGACAATCGTAGCAATCTTATGTACAGTTTTGGAGAAATCACTGGACAGTGCATTACGATACCTTAATCCAACTCAAAGCCATATACACGTTCGTAATGTATCCAAAGGGATGCAATGTTTTGTTGAACCGGTTTGCCCATATAACGTAGTAGTCAATGGTAGATACTATTGCACAACGAAATGACGCAGCAATACTATAAGAGCGTGTCTGAAAACCGCAAACAGCCATCGTTTTTGGAAATATTAACGGTTTGAGTAAGTTGAGTTAAATGTGCTATCTGACTTAATTAGTCTACGACTCATTACAGAGTGTTGAATTTAATTATGGACTTATTAATTCAGTCGGAGATATTTTACCAGATAATGAACGAGGTATTTTCAAAAAAGGCGTTACCGTCAGTAGTTTATAGTTTATAGTATCTAGCAATTACCTACGTCTCCACATTTGCCGTTGGCCAAAACATCCGTGAGAGGGTAAATGAGACGGATAACTGCTAACTGATGGAACACAAGACGTGGCTCATGGTCGAACGTACAGGTTGCTGAATGGAGAACATCGAGGTGGTTTTAAACGGTCCTGTAATTATAAATTAAAACACCGATACATAATCAATTATGAACAACAACTGCACGCGAACATGGCAGGCAAAATACAAATGACACACGACCAAAGGTACTTGTTTGGACTTGTTTAGTCACAAAACACACAATACGTAAGCACGGAAACAAAAGTGTTAAGAATTATGACACAGCTGTTGTGCGGAATTCTGATCTGGATGAACACGCAGACAACAAAATAGACTAACACGTTTGGTTAAATGTAACGAAAACATGCGCCACACGGTCGGACATAAACACTACCATAGCGGGTCGTCATGGTTCACTGGTAACAACTGCTGGCAAAATTTTTAACAACAATCTAGACTGAGTAGTCCTACTTACAAAAAGGTTAATAAGCCATATCGAGAATACGCTGCAGTGTGACGAGTCTTTCTACGCGAGCAGTGCTAGCGCTACAATAAAGGCCGCTGATCATGTAGCTAAGTCAGGCGCCGAGCTGTACACGCTTTACTGATTCCACGAGGCGAGGCGATTCCTGATACGTCTGGGCTATTCAAACATATCTTCCGCATAATCTTTCCGCATTGACAGAATGTTGGCATACGACCAGCCGAGGACACGAATGACGCACATTATCGCTTGAATAGGGCGTGTAAGTCTCGCGCGCGAAAACGAGGCTGGGGGCAGTTAGGGGCAGGAAGTCCATATTCTCCATGTATAGGACTTTGCTTTGTTTTTGGTTGTAATAACTGTTCTCAAATAGCGTATTTCAGTTATGTCGTCGAATGATTATTACAAGCAGAAGCAATGGAACATTTTGGCGGTGACAATAATCACGGAAATCATGAATTCTAATCGATTTAATAATCGATTAGAATTCATGATTTCCGTGATTATTGTCACCGCCAAAATGGCGGTTGCCATGGCATTAGCGGCAAGTACTTGTGTTTGGCGATCCAGACTAATAATGAAGAATGCCATTTTTCGCGCAATACAACGTGTTTGTGGCAAACATATACATGTGTTATGATTATGTGCATTTAGACAACTTGTCAGATATAAGTGCTTATCGAAACCACAACGTATTCTTGTGCCCAGTCCCAAATCAACTCCAGTCGCGCGGAGTCTCGCCATGTATCGTGACCCACTTACAGGCCCTATAGCTACGCAACAGGAAGTTGTCAGTGAGGTGGACTCCTGGGTAGGCGAGGGGACGTCCCTCTGTCCAGCCCCGCTCAAAAGTCCCTTGATTCCACTCGACTTACTAAACTAATTACTTCTTAACATGATACTGACAACCGTGCGTGCATGTATATCCACACACACTCACATACACCTGCGAAGTAGCCAAGGCCGCCCAATCCCGATATATTAGGATGAACGGGGAACGAAGAACCAATAACTGGCTGCCTGATTCATAGTGACATAGAGTCACACAGTACAGAGCGTACGAGGATGCCTCTTTAAGATTTTCCTTCCCAAGCTTACCTTTTCGCAAACAAATTTCTCATCATTCAAATAGGATTACGTTAGGAATTCTCCATATCTGTGGCTAGCTGCAGCCCAAGAGGTAGGTGACAGGGCAACGACAATGTCACCATTCTCAAAGTGCTTGACGGCTAATAAGGGTTCAATATAATAGTTGCCCTGTTACTAGACTACATTTTTATCGTTCTTTTTTTTGCATCACTGTCGGATTTATTGTGCAGCGGGAAAAAAGATCGACAACATCTGACGCATGCGCAACACCAACATGCGTGATCACCTTAGACGAGTTGCAGCACGTTCAAAATCCCCTAGTACCTATAATAATTACCGAGTCCAACGAAATATGACCAGAACCTGTTTAAGACACGGTAAAAAGATGACTATGACACTCATCACTGAAAGTGCCAATAAATAAATATCATTATGGGCTAACCTAAAAGTATTGCTTCCCAAGTCTACGTCTATCACGATTATAAATCTGATGGTAGGGGTAGGAGGTGTCTGATTCGTTGGGAATTGTCAACACGTTTAGCACCTTCTTCACGACCGTCGGCAGTGACCTGTCCAAACATTTTGCTAACCAGACATACCCTCCCCTCGTTCATAACCTCACGCTTCGAGCCTTTTAAATTAATAACTGCATCTGTAGTGATGACGCCCCTCTCTGGACTTATCCAGATCCATTACATTTGCAGCCAATGAACCACCGTTTCCCCTGGCGACTAAATTTAATTTTCACTATTAATTGGGAGGATCCCGAGTGAATGGAAACAGGCAGTTGTGACCCGTGTCTTTAAAGAGGGAGATCGCCAGAATACCTCTAACTATTGGCCAATATATGTACTTCCTTTATGCATGACAGTTTTTCAAAGATTGATTCACGACCAACTGTATAATCATGTCATTAAACATAATATCCTGAATCCGTTCCAGTCAGGCTCTCGTACCACAGCTCTTGTATATGTATCTGACTACATATATGAGAAAAGGCAGCATGGTAAAATCACAGGTGCCTTATTCCTGGACTTAAATAGACACAAACATTTTACTACATAAATTATCTGCCATAATTATGCTGGTTTAAGGATTATTTTGCTAATCCTACAAAACACGTAAGAATTAACGAAGCAGATTCCACTGTGTTACCTATAAATTATGGTATATCCCAGAGTTCAGTACTGGGGCCGCTACTGTTCACTCTGTATATAAACGACTGGCCGTGTGTTGTAAAACACAGTAAGGTGGTTCTATACGCTGACGATACATTATTTGTCTCTGGTAAATGGGTACACAATATCCAGGCACAACTGACTGATAATTTAGACGCTGTTAGTCAATGGCTCAATATCAATGGATTGAATCTGAATGCAACAAAAAACAAAACTATGCTTTTTCGTACTCAAAGAAATGTGTCGAAAGTGAATGGGGGACTTAATGTCGAAATTTGGAAGGAATCTCTAGAACAGGCCAGTTGCTTCAAGTACCTGGCCCTTTGGTTTGATGGAAAAACATGTAGACTGCATCAGTAAACAATCTCAGCAAATACTCTTTTCAAAACTATGATCGCTCCAATCATAGATTACGGGGATATCGTATGGTCCAAGGTACCTCAAGGTATTTAAAAACGAATATAAAAACTACAAAACAAAGGGTGCAGAGTGATTCTACGCTGCAGGCGGCGAATCCACATATATGACATTCACAGCTCGCTCGGATGGCTAACATCCCAAGACAAAATCAAGTTACACTAAACCTTAATGGTTGGCAAATGCCTATTGGGGGTAGAATCCTCGTAACTCAGGGGCAAATATATGCGTGCCAAAGCAGTCCCCTTCCAGCAGGTATTTCACACAAAGCAGCAGGACACGCTGACTTCCTATTTATCAGTTTCATCCACTGATTAAGTGCTGGTAATGTTTGAACAGCAGCTTCATCATCCAACTTTTCTTGGTCACTAAACACCATTGCCTGCACAGCAACACTCCCATTAGTGTAAAAATATCCTTAGCAGCATCATAACTATCAGATGCTCAATTCCTTTTCATTTAATTCCAATTATATTCCAAATCTTTCAATTCCAATTCAATTCATTTTGTTCTCAATCTTTCAATTCCAATTTCCGCTGCAATACGTGAATTGAATTGGAATTGAATTGATCAATTTAAATTATTTTTAATTGCTCCCAGCCCTGGTTGAAATATACTACCGCAGCTTATTTAGAACAGAAACCGTTAACCGTTGGTTGGTACATATATAAACAATGGTAATGTAGATATTTGTACTGCCATCAGATATTCAGACAAATCGCATACATAAAAACGAGACAGGAATAACTACACTTTTGCAATTTATTATCGAAACCGGCATGAAATAGCACTACATACATATAATAACTCTTAATTTCTACGCAACAACATCAGCTAGTTCTCACCACTACCTGTGTCTGCTACGTCAACGAGGTGCCACCACCACTGAAGAGATTTTGTAAATTTATATTAGCCATTCAACGTATTCGTTAACACTTTTTTATTTACGTTTCACTATACTACATACGCTGTAATCCCCAAATATAATAATGCTAATGAAAGGAGATATGTACATTTACATATAAGTACAAAGGATTACATTCTATAGGCAACGTTCACAGAATCACCAATAGTTACAAAAGAAATGTCTACCTAAAACACAAATGGAGAGCAGCAAGCAAGCAAATTGTTTCTCCCCTTGTGAAACTTATCTATATTCACTGCTGTTAGTCTTATTAAAATAGGCACGAGCGTGTCAACATTACACTTTTGTCATAGAATACATCATGGGTACATCAGTTAATTAATACAATAATTGTGCCATATACCTAAAATATGCCACACTACAAATGGGTGCATTATTTAAAAATTTTTTTTTACATAGGCTGTATATTTTAAAATGTACTATAAAACAATCGGGTGCATCAGTTAATAAATATGTTATTTTAATTTACCATACTAAATATTCCCATACTAAAGTGTCTTCACTTGAATGCTCGGTTATAAATACTCATGAATTCATTGCAAATGCTTATAATACACGCATCTATACGTTTCACACTTTATATCATATTTACGCAACGAAGACTCCCGGTCTAATAAGTAAAGGGCACGTTCAGTTTGATATTAATTTGTTAAAGTAGGCAATATTTAGAGTAATTAAGTCGAAGGTTTTTGTCTATGCTTGACAACAGGCGACTTGTTTGTGTAGTCGTCA
>OZ024855.1:32642824-32645324 GCA_964017155.1 Oasisia sp. SBJ-2009 | reverse complement strand
GCTTTCGCCTTGCTGACTGCCTTCCTGACACCATCTGCCAGGCCTCTGTCAAGTTTTATACCGTAGCAGCTGCTGCTTGCATTGACCTTGAAGGCCAACAGGCCACAGACCCTGCGGTTGGATATACTTCTATAGTCTCCGCTCGGCTGCTCTCAGCAATTTCCGTGTACCGTAGATGACTCACAGCTGGGAAAACGGTGCGCCGGCCAAACAAATCGAAAAATACGCGTACAAAAAGACAAAACGATTCTTTTGCGGGAGATTGCAAATAAAAACCGGGAGATGGGGAGATTGTGTTTATTTTGCTACATTTCCGGGAGATCTCCCGATAAATCGGGAGACTTGGCAGCTCTGGTGTCCGTGCAATTATCGCTAAGTAACATACTGTCGATTAATATTTCGCTTTAGGGACAAGTTGTAGTGGTCCTCTGTTCCTTCGGACCATGCCTTGTGACGTCTGCACGAGGTAAGATCGTGGTTCCGTGCGTTGTTTTATCAGGACTACACGTCTCCTCCATTATGTTTCATCATCGCATTTGATACACTTGATCTCCCAGTTGTAGTTCGGGTAGATGTCATGTTCCATGACGCCGGTCGTAGTTGATACGATAATGTGCTTTTGCGCGCATGTCACTTTGCTGTACTTTCTTTTTGGTGGGCCACTAGGGAAGAAGATTTTTCTCCAGTGTTGGGATCCGAGTTCGGATCTGGCGTCCCATGATCAACTGACAAGGGCTTGTCTGTGTTGGGTGAACAGGTGTTGCGCGATAGGCCATCAGTGCCAAGAACGGATCGTCTTGTTTCAGAATCTTCTTCGCTGTCTGCACTGCTCGTTCCACTTCGCCATTGCTTTGTGGAAAGTATGGACTAGACGTCGTGTGCCCGAATCCGTATGTCTCTACGAAGACTCGGAACTCGTCCGAGGAGAGCTGAGTCTGGAATGCCCCAGTGAGCAAACATGTTCTTCATTTTACAGATTGTTTGTCCACTTGTCATGTTTGTGAGGTGTGCTATATCAATATATATTGAGTAGTATTCAATCACAACAAGGTACTTCTGCCCCGCTTGTTCTCATAGGTCTGCGCCTATGCGTTGCCAAGGTCTGGCGGGCAGTGGTGTTGTCAACAACGGCTCTTTGTGTTGATTGTGTTTGTTTTCCATGCAAAATAGACATTCTGTCACTTTGCGCTCGATGTCGTGACCTATTCCTGGCCACCACACTGTTGTCTGTGCTCGCTCCTTGCATTTGTTGATCCCCATATGTCCTTCATGGATTCTGCTGAGGATATCCGGTCGCAGCGTGGTTGGTATGACGATTCTGTTGCCATAAACCAACATGTTGTCAACAACAGATAACTGTAGACGTGCACGATATAGATCGTGTATCTGGACTGGTACATTTCTTGCATGTTCTGGCCAGCCGTGTTTGATGTATTTCATAGCTATTTGTAGCTGTTCATCTGTTGCTGTCTCCTGCTTGATTTGCGTTAACTTCTGCGAAGATACAGGTTTAGTCTCTAGCGTCGCGTCGACGTGAGCTTGTATCTCCTGCTCGGTGTCTGGTATTTCTATACTCTCCAGTGGAGTTTTGGATAGGGCGTCAGCAACAGTTAACTCTTTCCCTGGCACGTACTTAGCAGAGATGCTGAAACGCATCAGTCTCATCAGTAGTCGTTGACATCGGATTGGCGCTTTGTCTAGATCTTGGGAGTTGATGATTGTGATCAACGGCTTATGATCTGTTTGTAGAGTAAATGACTTTAGCCCTACAAGATATCTCGCAAATTTCTCGCACGCCCACGTGGAAGCGAGTAGTTCCTTCTCGATCTGAGCGTATCGGTTCTCAGTATCTGTCAGCGTTCTCGAGGCGTATGCGACTGGTAGTAGCTTGTATCCATGGAGTTGTAGGATGACTGCACCCAGTCCGTAGCTGCTTGCGCCTGCAGATATCACTGTAGGTAGGTTTGGATCGTAGAACGCGAGTACGGGAGACGTTGTCACCATGATCTTCAGTTGTTCGAACACGTGCTCTTGGCTTGTACTCCAAACCAATGCCACATCCGACTTCAGTAAATCAGTCATAGGTTTGAGTACTGTCGACAGATCTGGGTGGAAGCGACACAGATAGTTGGCCATGCCTAACAACCTGCGTAGCTCTGTCACGTTCTCTGGTGCGGACATCTTGCAAATTGCATCGACTTTTTCTGGATCTGGCTCCAGGCCATCCTTACTGATGAGATTGCCCATAAAAACTAGCTTGGACTGTCTCAGCAGACACTTGTCTTTGTTCAGCTTCAGTCCAGATGCCCGGATTACACATAGTACGTTTTCGTAATGTTCGTCGTGCTTGGCTCTCGTTTCTCCGTGTATGAGAATGTCATCCATAATGACTTCCACTCCTGGTTGAACTTCGAGTAACTGTTCCATCTTGTCTTGGAAGATTTCCGGCGCGCTTGTAATACCGAATGGGAGTGTCTGGAAACAGTATCGACCGAAAGGT
>OZ024855.1:32612824-32637824 GCA_964017155.1 Oasisia sp. SBJ-2009 | reverse complement strand
AAGATTCCTTAGTTAAAAACAATTCTAAGATACAAACTTCGTTTCAAAAGTGCATATTTGAAGAGTGCAATTGCGTAAAGGTCTGGTGAGCATTCCAAATATAAACCAGTTCTACTCACGAGATCGATACTTTTTGATTTGAAAGACAAACTAAACTACTAATTTTAAAAGCTAAGGCGACAGGATGCACCTAACATATGCAGATAACAAAATTGTTTCTTGAAAACAATTTTATACAACCCAGTGTGCATTGAACATAATGCCAGCAATTGCATAATGTGTTACTTACACGAGTATAGGTGGAATGATGGTTATTTTGTTTGTAATGTTCAATGGGCGTCTGTATTTCTAAACCTGTTTCTAAACCTACCTTCTTTACATTTGAGTCCTTTGTAGCCAGAAGCACAGGTACATTTGAAGCCGCTCAGAGTGTCTTTGCACGTCCCGCCATTAGCACATTTGACGTCGTCACACAACTTTACGTCTACAACACAGAACAGGCTTGATCAAAATACACTTCATTTACAGTTGCATCCTTAACTTGTTTACCATTCTTTATTTCCCGTTGTTGTCTTGGAATAGCTTACTAATACCCAGAGTGAGTTTACAAAAACAGTTGACATCGTTTCTCCTTGTGCAAGCCAGTCGTGCAGGTGTGACGTCATAAGTCGCGATTAGACATACACCTCTCCAGGTGTCATGGGGTGGACCATCACTTCACGACGTCTTTATACCGTTTTCTTTGCCAACCTCGCTAACGTCAACGAGTTTTCAGTTGATTGTAAAATACTGCTTATGCTAAGTTGACTAATTTAAGTTGGCGAACCCTGGGAGTGAAACGCATTTGATATGATATTTGTACCATACATTTCGCATCAGTTCAGCTCCTTAATATGTGGCACCATCCTTTGCCCTTTGATGATCGCAATCTACCATAAGCAGCGCATATAGAGCTGCTCGCGTTATCTAATATGGTATGGACATCGATATAATAGTGTTGACAGTACGACTGCACAGTGCACGTTGATCGTTGTGCTCAAGCATAAACCACGTTCATTCCATGATGCTTTACATGTCTTCTAAAAGATGCACTCGCCTCGAAGTATGCCGAAGTATATAGCTGTATGTGCATTCCATGAAATGTGATAATTATTGTTAAAATCAAAACCACAGTTAGGTTGTATCCAGGCTATATTAAATGATTTAGATGCTTTTGCTTACCAACAGGTGCAGCGCATGCGACCTCAGCTGCGCTCCAACCATGCTCAGGATCATACACGTTTCCTTTCATATAATTGCACTCGCCTCAAAGTATGCCGAAGTATATAGCTGTATGTACAGGTCATGAAATGTGATAATTATTGTTAAAATCAAAACCATAGTTAGTTGAAATTAGGTTATGTTAAATGATTTAGATGTTTTTGCTTACCAACAGGTGCAGCGCATGCGATGTCGGGTACGCTCCAACCATGCTCAGGATCATACACGTTTCCTTCCATATACTTGTCGACATACACCTCATCAACATACGTATTGTTTGGACCGTTACAGTCAACGTACATTGAACAGTTGTACGGATGGGCAACAAGATTATACTTCATATTCTCTGGCTTACAGATGGTGGCCTCATCTGAAACAAAACCGCACAAAAACAATGTCTAAACAATTACTTTCCGGTAGGAACAATGATACTAACGTGTCGTATGCAGACATCATATGTAAATATTACGTTACAACGACATTTACTCGGTACATTTTATAACATGTACTGATTGGGAACCGAAGCATATGATAGTCCAACAACAATTTGACCACTTGTCGAATGGGCACAGTTACATGAGCATAATGCATAAGCACACAGATAGGCTTCGTCTGAAAGGTAAAAAACTTATAGATATAAATATAGATAAAAAAGTGGAACCAAGGGTGGGGGATGTTGTTGTTTCTGATTTGATTGGTGATCATTCATAATTGTGATACACACCTATTGTGCAGTTGTCGAAAGGCATCTCAGTTGAACATCCGCATTTTGGACAAACGCACGCGTATTTATTTGGCGGTATGTCGACACATGTACCACCGTGTTTGCACGGCATCTCGCTCTGACACAACGTCATTTCTGCACAAAACAAAACAAAAACAGTGCAATCTCTCTCTCTCTCTCTCCCTCTGTCTGTCTGTCTGTCTGTCTGTCTGTCTGTATGTCTGTCTGTCTGTCTCTCTCCCTATATATATGTGTATATATATATATATATATATATATATATATATATATTCCGTTTCTGTCTGTCTGTCTGTCTGTCTGTCTCTCTATCTCTCTCTCTCTCACGCCTGCACGCATGCACGCTCACACGCACCACACGCACGCACACGCACACGCACACGCACACGCACGCACGCACACACGCACGCACGCACATACACGCACACGCACACGCACACAAACACACACACACACACACACACACACACACACACACGTACAATCTCTCTCTGTCGTCTTGATACCTCACACACCACTCTACTATCTTTCTTCTCTCTCCCATTCATGTCTGTGGTGCGAGTGTGCGCCGCGTGCGGATGTGTGTTTGATGTTTTATATAATACATGTTTGAGAGTGTGTATGAGGTTACAAAGCTCACCTGTCTCACACAATTTTCCAGTGAAAAGACCCGCACAGAAACATTTGTAGCCAGTGTCTGTGTTGTATGTACACGTCGCTCCGTTTTGGCATGTCACTTCATCGCAAGTTTGTATAGCTGAAACAATCTCCCAATTCTGACAAACCAACCCAATGGGCAATTTACCAGTGTGGTCGTCTCATCCGGTAAAATATCTGGTCAGCATTATTTTATCAAATAATTGTGCATTTTAGATAACGGTATTTAAAATGCATGCACACTGAAAGGCAAATTATACATTCCCGTAGATTAGTCATAGGTACTAAAATGAAAACAGTGATGCACTATGAATCAAATAGCATCATAGCGTATGCAATGTAGTGAATTCACCTCAATATATGTGTTCTTTGAAAGATTATGAAAGCCAACACATTGAAAGGAGAGCCGACAGACTCGTTCACATTCCTGGACAGTACAGTCAACAAAACGGGGGCACAGAAGAAGACATCAAAGCAAGGATACAGAAAGCAAGTCTTGCATTCATCATGTTGAGAACAATTTGGAGAGCAAAAAAAATGTACACCAAACTGAGAATATTCAATTCTAATGACAAGACAGTGTTATTCTATGGATCGGAGACATGGCGAAGTACACAGAAGACATTACAAAGAATCCAACATTACTCTCTAGAAAATGACCAAGCAACTACCCATAGAAAATTAAATAAAGAAGAGAAAATGGAGGTGAATAGGAAACACACTCTGGAAACCTCCAGAAACCATCCCCCGTCTACCCATCACATGGAACCACCCCCAGGGAAGAGGAGAAGAGGAAGGCCACGGAACACCTGGCAAAGAGATACAGAAAGGGAAACAAAGAGTTGTGTTATACCAGCTGAGAGATGGAGAGGATGGCCACGGACAGAAAACAATGGCGTTCCTTGGTCGATGGCCATAAGTAAGTATATAAGTAAATAAGAAAGTATGCGTCTTAGTGAATAAACCCCAGTATATGTTTCCAGCATCATTTCTATATAGTATCATAATCTAACATCACAATTCTTTAGGGTGTAAGTATATGTTTGGATGATTTTGTAATGGAGAATGTTGTCGTCTAAAAGGTTCTCTCTCTCTCTATCTCTACCATTGCATTACTCTTTATAAATACGTAACTTTGTTACATTTATTTGTGAAATACATATAGCCACATTATTCGTATATCAGAACAGCATCACAGTAATAAACAGATTCTCAGTGGAAACTATAATAATATTGACAACATACTCCCGTAACACACACAGAATCTCGTGATGCAGTGTTGCTGTAGCGATTGTAGATGCTTCATACGTTTGAAAACTTGTTTTTATATCAATTACCTAATTACTACAGGACCATTGCTGCACCTACCCTTTTCACAGTGGATTCCACCGTATCCAGAAGGACATGAGCACTTGATGCCAATTGAAGTATTAGTACACGTTCCGTTGTTCTCGCATGTGTTTGAGGTACAGGTTTCAGCCACTGTGAAAAAAACATTCTTTGTAAGTTTAATCGTCGTCCTTTTTCGTCCTTATTGCTAACACGCAATGAACACTAACAATAAAATATGACAAAAATGCACCATTCAAAATACCGCCTTTTTTAACTTAGATCGTAGATGGAGAAACGTGGACAAGACAATTCACGAAAATGGTGCAATCTAACGAAACGACTTTACTCATGCATTGTTGGGTAGGCGTGCAGTTGCAATGGCTGCAGTCTTACGGAAAAAGAGCGCGCATACACTTGACCGGTGAAATCCGGCACTTCAAGTAGGCTTAATTATCAATGAGCATCTGACATTTTGCCCAGACCAAGGTTACTCAGAGCCAATGAAACAGATGCATTGCTGATGTCTGCTACTCACCTGTTTCGCAGTTACGTCCAATAAACCCAAAAGTGCAGTTGCATCGGAAGCCAATCTGAGTGTCGACACATTCGCCATTGTTTTGACACGGGTTGCCGCTGCAGATTTCTGGCACTGTAACATTTACATCATTATTGTTTATAAATATACCTCACACTATTTTGCGACACACCGGTTGAAATGTTACTTTGTCTTGCCAACGTGCAAAACTGTCTTGTTTACTCGCATCAACGCTATTTATTAGTTATTACCTCTATATCAGCAATTCATGGTTGTAAAAGTATTACGTATTTTAAACGGGACTTTTGTTTTCAATAGTGAATTTCATATAGGTGCTGTTATTATGTGGAGGCAAGATCATATGATTGCTCCACCAAAATTCCTGCTCCTTGGCCCCCCCCCCCACCCCTTCTCGCCACCATGGCTCTTGGCCCACCCACCCTCGCCACCATGGCTCTTGGCCCACCCACCCCTCGCCACCATGGCTCTTGGCCCACCCACCCCTCGCCACCATGGCTCTTGTGGAATCACTGCAGATGCTATGAAAGATATTCACTCATTAAACACAGCTTTTCCCTGCAGTCGTGTGACATGCTGAGTCATGTGCAACCATCACTACATAACTGCACCAGTTCATTTCCACTCCGTCAACCAGTGCAGTGGGCGGTGACCTCTCACGCCAATTATGTACTCAACACAACTGTCTATGACCACACATGGGACAGTTCTGTGTCTCCAACTTGGCAACTGGCTCACAGCAACCACCATGTCTGTGGAGAACAGCTGACCTCATCTGAGGAGACTGTCTCATTCACCAAATACCCGACCCGACGTGGACATATTATATTGACGTTGACGATTGCATATTCAAGAAGAAGAAAAAATCTTACCTACTAATGTTGCACAGGGTAACTGAGCGGGAGATGTGCCCTGTCCGTTTGCTGGATTGTACACATTGTTATTTGAAACGGTCTTGACTTCCACAAAGCTTCCACCGGTGCAGTTCACAAACTTGTGACAATCGTATGGAAAAGCTGCCAAGTTGTAGGTAGAACTCGTCACACCATTGCATATCGTTGCTCTGTCTAGAATATGACATGATATCACATTTGTATTACAAATAATTTCATTGCTTTGATCCAGTTCTCTCACGTGTATGAATGGCTATAGAACAAATACTCATGGGGATTTGTGTACGAAGGCATTAATTGCAGCGTGGCTGGGTGCTACTAAGAGAAGACGAGATGGAATTTCATGAGACAGGTCTACCAAGGAGTTAATTGTAAAGCGCAATCATGGGATTATATATATATATATATATATATATATATATATATATATATATATATATATATATATATGTATATATATATATATATGTATATATATATATATATATATATATATATATATATATATATATCTATATATATATATATATACCACCGTAACAACACTGAACAACACAGAATATTGCTTACAAGATGTTGTCTAAAAACTCACCAATGTCACAAGTTGTCGTGATAGCCGGAGACGACAGACAGCCACAGGTCGGACAGACGCAGACGTAGCTTGTCGTCGATGTTGACTTGACGATACAATGTCCGCCATTTTTGCATGGTTGAGCCGTGTCACATATGGTCTCTTCTGTGAGCATTGAGCAAAAAGAGATATTCTGTGTTACCGAAACCGTATAAGCACGAAGCTTACTTATTACCATAATGGTTTCAAAAACACTTTAATTGGAAACATTAGTGGTGCGTTTTTATGCTTGAGTGAGAATGCAACGACACTTCCGAAAACACTTCCATTACACACCACCTTATTTCAACATAAATAGATTAGGATTCTTGAAGCACACTCTCTCCTACACCAAGTCCTTCGGATGCTCACAAAAGCTCATCACATCTTCTATTCATCTTCATTCATCTGCTGTTTTCAAGTGATAACATTACGTCGTATAATTAAATTTAATCATATGCTCAATGGACGGAGATCCTAATACTAAACATAAATATGTGCCTGGTGTCAAAAATCTAGAATCCCTTCACCATATCAGGGCCTGAATATATATATATATATATATATATATATATATATATATATATATATATATATATATATATAATGTTCACATTATGTCTCACCAACTAAATTAGCATATCATGTTCACATTATGTCTCACCAACCAAATTAGCAAATACACACCAGTATACCATATCTAATTATATAATTATTTTATATGTGAAAGAGCCTTTAAACAAATGTCTAGTTTTGTTTTCAACGTAAGCTACTCTTATAGCTTTGGTATTCAAAACCAGTTTGTTGAAAATTCAATTTAGCTCAAATATTATGAGCCTAATAGCATGACACTACAAAATGGAATTTCGAGTATAGCGAGAGTGGTACATATGTGGTTGCATTTTGAAAAATATTTTTCCATACAACAATGCGTTCATCTGTGAGTTTTATTACATAATAGTACTATGCACAATAACGACATTTACGCTAGGCATGTTACGAATTATTTTATAACAATAACAATAATATGGCAACGTATGCAGAACAATTAGCCAACTAGCAATACAACACCCACCACGTTCACACTGAGTTCCGGTGTAGCCGTCAGTGCAGATGCACACCGCACTTCCTCCTGTGTTGTTGCATGTGCCGTTGTTCTGACACGTGTTGTCCGTGCAATTCACAATGGCTGTGAAAATGCACCGGGAGGCAGACATTTGTTCTTTCACATAACAATGAGCGTAAAATAGTATTTGATCATCGTACAATACTTACATTTATTTAATTCAAATATTTTGAATACTGTAATTGTTTAAAACATACGGACCATTTCATCAGTATCACTTGTATTATTCTGGTTTCTATCACTAACGTTTTTGACCTTCACTAATGTGAGACCAGTTGGAATTGGATATTCGGGTCACAAAACGATAAAACATAACTGTATCGTTTCTGTACCTGGAGGCGCAGTAGTTGTAGTCTGCTCTGGTGGCGCTGTTACTGTTGGCATCGCTGTAGTGGAATGCTCGTCTGGTGGCGCTGTTGCTGTTTGCGCCGGTGTAGGGGAATGTCCGTCTGGTGGCGCTGTTACTGGTGGCGTCGCTGTAGTGAAATGTCCGTCTGGTGGCGCTGTTGTTGTTGTCGACTTCCTCGACGACGAGACACCAGCAGCGGTGGTCGGCGACTTCACATTCGAAGAAGCTGTGGAAACACTTGCTGATTCGGGTGTTTCCTGCTCACCACTTGTTCCTGTCGTCGAGGATACAGGTGGCACAGTTGATTGTGTAGGCGCAGGGGACATAGTGGCCGCCGCTGGTGCCGATGTTGTTTGTGTTGACTGTGTAGTGGCAGAAACAACTTTTCCTGGTGGATTTGTTTGTGTTGTACTTGGCATGTTTGTAGATGTAGATGGAATTTGTATAGTTGTAGTTGGCGTTTTTGTTGTAGCTGGAGCTGGAGCTGGAATTGTCAGTGTTTCCGCTGACACTTCAACAGACTTCTCCATAGATCCGCGGTTCTTCTGGTAATCGTCAAACAGTCCGCCTTTCTTCTTCGATTCCTTCACTATGTCCTGTTTGATCACTTCAACCAAAACGATAAGCTTTAGCGGCTTCTTATCGGAGCCACGTGCACTGAACTGTTGGACGATTATGGTGAAGACGACATGTATACTCCCTTTCCTGCAAACAAATATGATATCAAATGCAATGCCCGCTATCATGTAACATAGTATGAATCAAATGTTCCATCTCCTATATAGTTGGTTCATGTTGATATTATATATAGTACAGTTAATGTAAATGGGTAAGACATTGTCCTTTTTAGGGCACTTATTTTTTTTATGAATCACCACCTCTATAATTCTGTTAACTTATATATTGAACACATTTGGTTGGAAAATATATAACATTATGTACGCTGTGCCAAAATTGTAATACTAGTAACAATTCAATAAGGTCACTTTACATATCGGTGTGATTTAATTGAATCCCCCCAGAAATATATATAGCATGAATGAATGCGAACAAGGTTCGTCTATGCATTCAGACACTAAAATATTCTAAAAGTCCTAATTACAACATAACTTACATGCTGTTTACTTTCTGTACACACACACACTCGAACCATTGTTCAATTAAGGAGTTTTCATAATAATGGATTACTGAAAACCTATCACAACACTTTTCACCCGGACGCGTAAGGATTCGTTGGCACGTACGTGAAGCTGTCCACACGGCACAACTGTGCATCAGCACCGAGCTCTCCGTTCACCAAAGTTGTCAACATCTAAGAAATAAACGATGCACCATTCGGATAATGCGGATATACTAATACGCTCATTTCATCTAACGCTGTCATTGAACTGAATTAGTGTACACAACTTGGAAGACTGTCGTTATCTTGAATTTGTTTTTACTTATTAGATAGATTTGCCAAAAGATTAGATAGATTTGTCTAAACACTTACACCCTTACGACTTCTTCCGTTGTGTATTGTGCAATTACACTGTTACCATTGGTGCGTTTCAGCAATTAACATAGTTGATTACACAATAATTACGTTAACTAGAACACGCCTACAAATTGACAATCACCGCGCAAACCACCGAGCAGTAAGGCTGGCTGCCCTATTACCCGAACAAGCAAGTCTGACTCAGAGCATGGGTAATGAGTCACCTAACCTCAGACTATGAGCGGAGTCAATGTGTATAGTTCTGTTGTCGCTAGATGGCGTCATAATATAAGCTATGCCAATATTTTGGTTAATCGGTAGATGGCGTCACTAGATCTCTGATATTTCTTTTCTAAGTCTATGTTACAACCAAGACCAAGGTTAGCCTGCCGGGTGTAATATATTCAATATTCGCAATACACAGCCCTATAAAATCATCACGACAAATTAACGAATTAGACCAACCTTTCCGCAGAATTCGTTCTCCAACGTCTTGTATTCGGGTGAGTTCTTGTCACCATAAGCTTTCACGTACTCCTTGCCGTCCAATGTCACTTTTGCATGCACTTCCTCTGTAAAGTTAACAAACAAAACATTGTGGTTATCTACAAATGGCATACGCATAACTTTGTGAAAAAGAAACCTTTTTCATAATCATCGTCATCATCATCAGCACCTGATAATACATGTCGCACACATCACCTAACCCCTCCTGAATGTGTTCCGTCTACTCCTTTGTGTAGTTAACATACGCAGGGACCATTTCACTGAGGTTGCAAGAGTTCCTAAACTCGATTTTGCTCTCTAAAATAAATTACAATCTTTAACAGTGATCTTTGACTACATGACGCTTGTCAACACGCCACCGGAACATTGTCACTGGCGTGTCACAGAAATAGACTCCTTGGTAATATGACAATGGATATTTGCAATTAATTGCATTAAAAATAAATCTCATTTCGTTTAACAACGGATTTTGGCTAATGATGATTTTTCTTTAAGATGTTTTTATCTTAGTGAAAACGTCACCATTGGTGTGGCCTCTGTGCATTAATTACAAATTAAATGTCAATTCAAGAAATTAATCAATGTGCATTAAGTTAGATCAGCTCTTAGCAACATACCACACAGTATTTTGTAGTAGGGAATTTGGTAGAATTTTACGTGACCCCCGGGGTGTTTAAATATGATAACTCACGTAGAATTGGTGGTTCGGATGGTGTCTGTCCTGAAAAAACAAAGTAAAAATATATTAAATTACAATCGAATAAAAATTCAATAGACGTATAGAGTTAATTTTGTTACATATCTATTCCATTCATGCGACTTGAATATATAAAATGATAGTTATAATGGTCTATTTAAAATAAATGTGTATTATTATTGCCAGACGCGATGTGTCTTCGCTGTTTTGCGAGATTTGTTTTATTTTTTATATAAATATTTAAAAATTGCATAACTAGATATCTTCAACCGGCGATCCTTCTGCTTCGAAAATTCTCCTAACACAAATTCAGTTAACTGCACATCAGAGAAAAAATTGGTTATGGACAGGTAGCACAAAGTTCCCTCCTAAGTAACTGCCATATCCCATTTTGTTAGTGTATTATTTGATCCTACAAGTTTACATCAAGACATTTGGGAGCAGGCGAATGCAAGTGCACCGGTTTATATGACATTTAAATTTTTTAGAATAATATTCTTACCAGCGAGAACAATGATACCGACGACGACACCGATCATGATCACTATCATGGCGAGGACCAGGAGCGCCACCCCGCGGTGGCCGTGGAGAAAGGGCTTGGAGTGCCGCTTCACTCGTCGCCGCTTGACGGGTGGACTTGGCGACGGACTGGGAGGGGCGGGTCTCACGGTCGGCATCTGGTACTTGGGCATGTACGAGGGAACAGTCCGCGTCATCATCGGATACCAGCCCTGGGTGGGTTGTTGGCCGTACCATGGCGACTTCTACAATGGCAGAGATGTCTGATTTAGCATAGAATGGTATAAAAGTTGACCGACCGACCGACCGACCCACCCACCCACCCACCCACCCACCGACCCACCGACCCACCGACCCACCGACCCACCGACCCACCGACCCACCGACCCACCGACCCACCGACCCACCGACCCACCGACCCACCGACCCACCGACCCACCGACCCACCGACCGACCCACCGACCCACCGACCGACCGATCATTAGTTGTTAAACCGTACGGTATCTCATATGAAATATGTGCATAGGTGTGTATGTGGTGGTATGTGCGATCATATACATGGTAAGCGGGTGTATGTGTTGGTATGTGCTGTGATTATATAAATTATGTTTTCTAATTGTTTGGCTGATCGTTTTGTGCTATTTATTTGTATTTATTTATATATTATGTTCTATTTTATTTATTGTTATTATATGTGACTATTAGTATATGGTTATATGGTATTATTTCACAAATAGACACAACAGCGAACACCACAAAATAATGCACCCTTTAGGAGATGATCCAAGTATTCGAAATTGAAATATTAACTTGAACAATGCCGAATACGATTAGAATCCGGCGAACTGCCGTGACCATGCCTGCCCAAATGTCTGTGTTAAATGTAGGCTGCCTTCTGGCACAACAAAAACATGACAGCGAACAGCTGAGTTGACGAGTTAAACTTCCGAGTTATGCTTGACAGGCTGTTTGACAGGCGTCAGCAATCTGTTGACGTCAGTAATACAACCGGCTATTTGGAACGTTATCAACAGGGCATATAATATTACGCCACAGCGTTTGGCTGAGTTACCCTGCTATTGTACAAACGCCTTTAAGTCTGACACTTCAAGGTCTACGCCTCTCCGTTAACAAATGCATTGCCGTGCTAAAAAGCTTTCGCTTCATTGATTTGCAAAACAGTTTATTCACCAAAAACTGTCCTTTTCTAATACGTTAGTGTTTTCCGGTCACGGCTGTAGTATGCCAATGACACCAGTATACGTAAGTTTGACTTGTAAAATTAAAACTTCACTATCACGACAGATCACGTAATGGATATGTCAGTTCTTTGCGAGGGTTTTACTGTTGGAGTTTGTCTCGTAGTTTTTACGGTCTTGCTATAGGTTTACTTGGGCACAGTGCCAGAAATGTCGCTCGAATTAGACTGTATGACGCCAGTAGACAAATACTATCAGTAAGTTATTGAGTTAACTTTCGCGTGACAGAATATATCTACTGCGCAAGCCACGTTTCACAGTCAATACAGTAGCCTATTTCATGTTTCCTTTTAAATTTGGCAAAGGTGCGCGCGCGGGCGTATGTGTGTCTGTATGTTTGTGTGTATGTGTATGTGTATGTGTATGTGTATGTGTATGTGTATGTGTATGTGTATGTGTATGTGTATGTGTGTGTGTATATGTGTGTATGTGTGTATGTGTCTGTGTGTTTGTGTGTATGTATGTATGTATGTGTGTGTGTGTGTGTGTGTGTGTGTGTGTGTGTGTGTGTGTGTGTGTGTGTGTGTGTATGTGTATGTGTGTATGTGTGGTGTGGTGTGGTGTGGTATGGTGTGTTGTGGTGTGGTGTGTTGTGGTGTGGTGTGGTGGAATGTGGTGTGGTGTGGTCTGGTGTGGTGAGGTATGGAGTGGTGTGGTGTGTTGTGGTGTGTTGTGATGTGGTGTACTGGGTTGTGTTGTGTTGTGGTGTGATGTGATGTGATGTGATGTGTTGTGGTGTGCTGTGCTGTGCTGTGCTGTGCTGTGGTGTGGTGTGGTGTGGTGTGGTGTGGTGTGGTGTGGTGTGGTGTGGGTGGTGTGGTGTGGTGTGGTGTGGTGTGGTGTGGTGTGGTGTGGTGTGGTGTGGTGTGGTGTGGTGTGGTGTGGTGTGGTGTGGTGTGGTGTGGTGTGGTGTGGTGTGGTGTGGTGTGGTGTGGTGTGGTGTGGTGTGGTGTGGTGTGGTGTGGTGTGGTGTGGTGTGGTGTGGTGTGGTGTGGTGTGGTGTGGTGTGGTGTGGTGTGGTGTGGTGTGGTGTGGTGTGGTGTGACAGTGTGTGTTTATGCGTGTGCATGTGGTGTATGTGTGTGTGTGTGTGTGTGTGTGTGTGTGTGTGCGTGAGTGTGTGTGTGTGTGTGTGTGTGTGTGTGGGTGGGTGGGTGGGTGGGTGGGTGGGTGGGTGGGTGTTTAGATTAGATGAACGTGTGTGTGTGTGTTTGTGTCTGTGGTTGTGTGGTGTGGTGTGGTGTGAATTGTGTGTGACAGAGTGTGTATGTGTGTACGTGTGATGTATGTGTGTTCTTGTGCGTTTGTGAGAGAGTACATGTGTATGAGTGTGTTTGTGGTATTTGAATAAGTGTGTATGAGAGAGTGTGTGTTAGTGTGTATGCCCATGTGTGTGCTTGATGTATGTATGAGTACGTATGTGTATGTGTGATGTGGAGTGGTGTTTTGTTGTGTTGTGTTGTGTTGTGTTGTGTTGTGTTGTGTTGTGTTGTGTTGTGTTGTGTTGTGTTGTGTTGTGTTGTGTTGTGTTGTGTTGTGTTGTGTTGTGTTGTGTTGTGTTGTGTTGTGTTGTGTTGTGTTGTGTTGTGTTGTGTTGTGTTGTGTTGTGTTGTGTTGTGTTGTATTGTATTGTATTGTGTTGTGTTGTGTGGTGGTGTGTGTCTGTATGTATGTGTGTACGTGTGTGTGAGAGAGTGTGTGTTGCTGTATATACCTAGGCGCGCGAGTGTGTTGTGTGTGAGTGTGTATGTAGATGTATCCGTGTGTGTGCGCGTTTGCTTGCATCTACGTATGGTGTGAGCAGATTGCAGATGTAGGTGTGTGTGTGTGTGTGTGTGTGTGTGTGTGTGTGTGTGTGTGTGTGTGTGTGTGTGTTTGCGTGCAATTCTTGTGAACCAAGTTTGGAAGTTGTACAAGAACACCGTCGTGTCTGTGCCAGGAAAGTTCTATATACAGACAACTTAACATTGAGCCAGTCGTTCACCCATACCTAATGAAAAGGGAAAGTCAACCATGTGTTTTCGTTTTTCATTCGTTCTATGATCGTTCAATGAAATAGAGACTTGTCTCGTGACACCCTTTTTCTGTTTGTACACGACCATCTACACCTGTCGTGAATAAACAGTACCACACGCATGCAATACGTGTCAACTGGTTGTGTCCACTAAAAGGTACGTTCTTATATTGGACGACATTCAGTTCCCGGCACAAAGCTTTTTTGTTTTTCATTTTTACTGTTGGGGACAATGTACTTCACTTCAAAGAAATGGCGCTCACACAGTGATATACACACACACACGTGCGCGCACACACACACACACACACACACACACACACACACACACACATACAAACAATCACATGCATGCACACACACACACACACACACACACACACACACACACACACACACACACACACAAAACTACACACACACACACACACACACACACACACACACACACACATACACACACACATACATACATACACACACACACACACACACACACACACACACACACACAAACACACATACACACACACACAGACGTACGCACGCACGCACGCACGCACATACACAAACAAACAAACGCAAGTAAAGCAACCATTGACAGGAGAAAACACAACAGGGCACACAGTCTAAAATATTAAACTGATATTTAATATACGTAATTATTTATATTATTTAATCACGATGAAGAGTCATTTTATAAGATTTCTAATACATGTCGTTATGTGCATTATTTAATCACGATAAAGTGTAATTTCAGGCATACGTGAAAGTGTGACCTCATACAAAAACAGAGCGAAGTTCTTAGATCAATTCGCATGGGTGAGAAATTCAGCGGGTTTTAATCGATCCGTCGTATTCGTACGGCATCAATGCCAAATTGCCTCAAAGCAGTATTCGTATAACCGCAAAGCAAACTAAACAGTTCCTTGTGTGCATTATCACGCTAGCCCTGTAGATGAATATCAGAGGCCGACTGACGTCAATGAACACGCGCAGATCTAGAGATAAAATCGACGTCTCTTGTCGACAAGTCTACACAACGTCAACGCCAGGGAGCAGCCAACTAGTGACTAATGACTGTTGCAACACAAGTGATATCAATGTTACACCAACAATCGTCATTTCATAAATATGTAGTGGCGCAGTTCACTCTACATTGTGCCAGTTCGTTCCGTTACTTGACCTATTGAATACAAATTCACTAAGTTGTGTGACCATCTATTTGACTATTGATAGTCCTGCCCGCCAGCCCTCCCGCCCTTCCGCCCTTCCGCCCGCCCGCCCGCCCGCGTGCGTGCGTGCGTGCGTGCGTGTGTGTGTGAGTGTGTGATTCCATATTCCATTACCCAATTCCACGAAGTCGTGCCTAAGATATTGTGTTTTTATCAGTGGCCTTTTGTCAGATGCGTCACTGCAATGCATATTTAAATAATTGTCTATACATTTTTGTGTTGCTGTTTGAGCAGGAAGGTTCACGGAAGAATAAACAATTTTCTGCAATTCACCATGACTGGTCTGCATTTTAAAATGCCCTATTGGCGGGAGGTATTTATTTACAGCTAACTAATAACAATCTAGTTGTGTACTAGGATATCGTGTAAAAGATAATTCGCCCGTTAACGTTCTCTAATACTTGCAGTTTTTACTACTATGCTAATAACACAAGTGTCATTTTGCGAAAGAGCCCGTCGAATCACGAATCGCCACCCCTGGTTATACAGTTGCACTTGACATTCACTACCTAAGGCCGGGAACTCACTGAACCGTCGGCCGGCCGGGAGCCGGCCGGCCGGCCGACGCACGAAAAGTGAAATCAGCCGGACGTCGTGGGAACATCGGGCCGTCGGCCGGTTTGGTTATTTTGGTACTCACAGAACCGGCCGACCGGCCGGCCGTTTTCCGCCCGATGCTACGATTTTTCGAATACACAAGGCCGACTTAATAATTTAAGCGCTATTAATTAAAATTAAAATTAGTTTGATTTTTTGTCCATAGAGGGATTCAAGATGCTCGACCAGGTGACCTGCATCCAAAAGTTCATCATGGCGGACTCAGAGGATGAATTCATGCCGATTTGTGTTACTGCAAGTGCCGCTTTTGTGGCAATGCCTCAGAGGATCTGCCGGCCGGGCGTCGGCCGGCCGGCAATATCAAACATATTTGATACCGCCGGCTGACGTCGTGCGGGCATCGGCACGACGCACGACGCCCGGTCGATGCCATGATTTTTGGAACTCACATAACCGATGCCCGCCCGATGCCCCACGACGTCCGGCCGATGCAAAATCCGCCGGCCGGCCGGCTTAGTGAGTTCCCGGCTTTAATCATAGGCGGTGCTTAGCTCTGATTATTATTGCACATACCTGTTCATGCTATGTCTTAATAGTTCTGTCTTGTTACGCTTTTGATACCGGCTTCTCGATTATCTAAATGGTATGTATACGTTAATTATTATACCATTTACAGTGTGTAACGTCACCACTGAATATATGGTGTCATTTAGCCAAGAAACATAGCTAAACTTGAGTGTTTGAAATAATGAGTATACGTTGCTCATGTTGACTGTAGTTGCATTTTTCACTCCTATCAGTTACTGAAATGGTGCCAAGTGGAGATCTGTAGTGCTTCTCGATCTGTCTAGACGCCATGACACCGCGCTAGACAACACCGTGCCGCTATCATTTGACATAATTATCATGAGAAAATACACCGTTTTATTGAACATACACTTACATCTCGGCCATACTAATGTTGGTTTAGGAGTATTGTATGTTATTGTAATATTGTATGTTTGTCAGATTGGTCGGCCAATGAATCAAATGTCACCGGATGACGTAGACCACCTGCATAAAGGATATAACAGGTGTGAATGTAATCACGGCACCTCAGGCGATACAGTGCCCGCCGTAGAAAAGTGTCCCATTTTATGTTATCATAATTGCAATCAGCAAAAGTGCCGGTGAATGCAGACAAAACTCGTTTCTTTGATGAAATATGGCTGCTGGGAAATAGACGAATGTTTGATAAAATGTATATATTTTAGACAATCGCAGCGTACTGAAAAGATCACCAGGCTGGACTCTGCAGAATATATCGCCCCAGCTGTGTTCTTATTGGGTAATTTTGTGATTTTATTTAATTGCTGCTACGAAGAAGGTACTGCCTCAGATACACTCTATTTACCAATGTACATTTTAAATAACATTATTCTATTTCCCCTGCTTCATATATCTCTCTCTCTTTCGCCCGCTCGCTCGCTCTCTCTCTCTCTCGCTCGCTCTCTCTCTCTCGCTCTCTCTCTCTCTCTCTCTCTCTCTCTCTCGCTCGCTCGCTCTACCTCTCGCTCTCTCTTTCACTCTCTCTCTCTCTCTCTCTCTCTCTCTCTCTCAGTTAATTACTAATTTTAAAGTTAGTCTTGTGATCACTAAAACAAAATCACCTATTTTGGTCACGGCTGTTATCACTAGATGACCATTTTGATAATACAAAAAGCCTCTTATTCGATTACGGTCACAAAATGACTTAGATAGATATCACATCAAGCTGACATGGAGGTCACTACGTTAGCCTGGCGGCAAGACGAGGGCTTGGGTACTTGGACACTGGTGTAGTCAAGTACAGCACATGGTGTACTTGGAATTATACTTGTATTTGCCATGTTGCTTATTCCAATACCTGGACATGTACTTAACTATCAAAGTACTGGGGCTATACTAACCGTTGACGTTTGTGCTGTTTACTGTGTGCGCGTGCTTGAGTGGGCTCGTGCGTTTGTATAAACTAATGTTTTGTGCCCTCGTGGAAGTATTGATGAATATTTCAACAATGACAATATTAAATATCTAGCACTTACAATGCTAGTAATACACTCGCCAATATTGAACTTCCTGGTTATTGGTTGAATGCCGCATTTAATATTTACTTCCTGTCGGATGTATAAGTCCACAATGCCTCTATATGTATGTTGTCTCAAATATTTGTGTTGTGTATTGCCCAGCCCGAGAAGACTTGATATATCTGGCTTTCAACCTTGGGGACTGTGTATCTTACGTGAGTGAGAGATCACGTTAATGTCGGTATCGTCTCAATTTGCGATACAAAAGAACACTTGCTGTCGCTATACTCAGTGCTAGCATCGATGAATACAGACTAGTCAGCTAACAGAACGGTTCCAAATTCTGGAAACACTGAGAACAACGTCAATCTTGTCTGAAAGTGCAGAAATTACGCAAGAACAGTTTCTATGTCGTTGGCAGTTTTCCACGAGGAAGACAGTGCGCCCCCTGATCACACTGCTGCCACTCTGGGCCTGTGAGTGGGTTTCCGGGTAACGCAACAGACAAAGTCGCTTTAAGATTAATATCATGTTGAAATACTCGAAAATGACCTACATGTTCCGGCTTGTTGTAGTCCTCGAGTGCGTCGTCGTCTAAGAGGTCCGTCTGCTTGTCAGCCGGTGTCCAGGCGAAGAGCGACATGGTGCTTCGTGGCCGCGTGCCGAGTCCAACAGTGAACCGACTTCGATATGAATGTAACGTGCGACAGCGCTGGTCTTACCTGGACCGTGTTCACGACACGTGAGTGTGCAGGGCACTGCCAATGGGGGTAGAGATATAGCGATTATAAGCGTGACGCATTTACGATAGAGCATTTGTCAAACATCGACGACGTCTCGTGATAAGCTACCCGCGTGCCTTAATTAATAAGACGGCAATCGAGGTTTAGTGAGGACATTTGGTCAAGTTAATTTCCTAACTTGTTTCGTCTCAGACAATCGCAGCTGTCGTCTGTACAGTTTTGATGAAATCACTGGACAGAGCACTACAATAATTTTGTCCAACACAAAGCTGTACACATTCGCAATTTATCCAAAGGGATGCAATGTTTTGTCGAACCGTTTTGCCCTTATAACGTAGTAGTCACTGGTAGATACTGTTGCACAACGAAATGACGCGGCAATACTATAAGAGCGTGTCTGAGAACCGCAAACAGTCAGCGTGTTTAGAAATATTAACGGTTTGAATAAGTTGAGTTAAATGGGCTATCTGACTCAATTAGTGTACGACTCGACTCATTACAGTGCGTTGAATTTGATTATGGAATTACGAATTCGTGGGCGTTTCAAGAAAGATGTTACCCTCAGTAGTTTGTAGGTTATTTAATCTAGCAATGACCTACGTCTCCACATTTGTCGTTGGCCAAAACATCCGCAGTAGGGTAATTAAGACGGATAAGTGCTAACTGATGGAACACAAGACGTGGCTCACAGTCGAACGTACAGGTTGCTGAATAGTTAACACCAAGGTGGTTTTAAGCGGTCCTGTACTTATAAATAAACACCGATACATATTTATGAACAACAATTGCACGCGAACATGGCAGGCAAAATATAAATGACATGCGATCAAATGTATTTGTTTAGTCACAAAACACACAACACGTAAGCACGGAAACAAAAGTGTTAAGAATTCTGACACAGCTGTTGTGTTGTATTCTGATCAAGACCCACGACATTAGACAACACGAAGACTACAACATAGGTTTACAAGTTTGGATGAAAGTAGCGAAAACATGCACGGAGACCCCACACGGTCGGACATAAACACTACCATATCGGGTCCGGGTCGTCATGGTTCACTGGTTAGGCCTACAGCTGTAGGCAAAATCTTTGACAACAACCTAGACTCAGTAGCCGTACTTACAAAAACTTAAAGGTTGACAATCATTTCGTTTTGCCCATCGCCAATCCTTTTCTTTTATGTCCTGATGTGTAATGTTTCAATAGTTTAACTAGTATGCGCAATCAGTTTAATTTTAAAATGCGTACTAATCTTTTTTTATTCGGCAAAAAAGAATCGTCGTTACACCGGGTATAACTGACGAAACCATTAGCCGGTGTAGACGTCCTGCCCTTTTTGGGTCACGTGTTTTATACGAGATCGGCATCCTACGGCACAATAACAAACCGCATGTGCTTTTGCGTGTCGTGACGAACGTTCCGAAGTGTTTCTTCTGTGAAGGTATGTATTAAGTGTTTTATTGCAGTTAGCAACCAGGGCGAGTAGTCGTGGGCTAATTCAACAAGAACTGCAACTTGTGAACTTCATTATAGGCCTACTCGACGTGGATTCTCTAACTTGTTAGATTATTTTAAAAGTTTGACAGTCGGCATCGGCATCGCTTAGTCTCAGCCAGATACACTCATACAGCCTTTATTTATAAGTTTATATGTATTGTATTTGATAACGCAGGATCTTGTTCATAAGCTGTGTAATTGCAAAAGTACATATCTAGAGAGTGTAGATGACGTTAGGGACGAAATGATATCTCATTGGCTTCGGAACATTGCCATTGGCAGTAGAGTAGCTAGGCTCCGGGTGATGGTCACCGTGGGGAGCATCCGTTATCTCGTGCAACAGAACGTCAAACGAAGAATTATGTTGGTTATCACAATTATTTAAACAGTGTTTTGTGACTCACATTTTACTATGATTGCTGGATGTTGCTGATTTGCATTATATTTTATATAATAATAATATTATAATTATATAATAATTAAAAAAATTATGACAACCATGATGGTGATGAATTTATTCAATATACAAAAAGGTAAACATGAATATAAAATGCTTGTATAGCTACTAGCCAGTGTACACCATATGCAAGTATTACACATAACATTCTTGCACTTGTTTCCATTGTGGTCAGTGATGCCTGGCTGTAGTCTATGTAATACCTGATACCTTTCAACTCACATATGCCAGCTGTTCTAATCTTTATCTTTTCATCACAGCAATATATGAATGCATAATACAACTCAAATTATGATATATTAGTACGGGCCACACTACAATGCAAGTGAGACGAGGCAGAGGAGGGACTAAGATTAATGCAATCACTTGTGTCGGGCAAATGCATGGAGGATACATAGTTTGCAAGAGGCCAACGTCTGATCACTCCAAGTGAATTAAACATTTTAACAATCAACAATGTATACATTTTATAAATATTTTAATATGCCCATTTCAATACTCATTTGCTTTCATTAGCATTTTCATAATATCTCGGATATGGAAAACTAGGATAACCTTTGCAGTTGTGTAATGCATGTTATACTAAGTGTGTCCAGTCCAGTGTCCACACAGACTTTGGTCAACACCTTTAAAAAACTATTCAGCATACAACAATAACTCAGAAATAAATTTATAAAATCAATTATTATTCATTCTGAAGAAGGTAGACATGTTTGAATATTCAGTGAAGGAAATATACTGTTGGCATCACAACAACACCTTATTTTGTCACTTCCAACATTTACTTTGACATCCAGCTGAGCCATAAAATGTCAAATATAACATGCAGTAGTTATTACATGACATACCCTGACACAAAATTGTATATTGAAAATAAAACAGAAAATATGAATGCGCTATGCTTGGGAGTAAATATAATTCTATAATAATATATAAGATAAGGCATCCCTACATTTAAAAATAGCATGGTAATTTTACTTTCATGTAATGACAATACAGACCTAATAAATTACAACCCTGCTTAGATATCAACCTGTACATGCTGCTGTAGCCAAATATTTCTTGCTGCCTTTTTTGTGGAATGCTTTAGGTCATACATAAAATATTATGTTATACAGCTGTAGATTTATTGATTATGGCAAAGAACACTCCATAATGATAACTCTAATTCCATGATGCCAGTTTTTGTTTACTGAGTTTGAATATTATGCTTTTCTTTTCAGGTCAACACTCAACAGGAAACTGAACACCACCACTAGGTCAACAAGTTAATAAGCTATATACCATCCAAGATCCCGGACAAGATTCCACAACCATGGGCTGTGCAAGACGCTGCAGATCAAATATCAACCGAGTGATCTCAGTCGTGTGTTGCATCCATAACAGACTCCCCTGTACTGATGGTGTGTGCACTGACTTCCAGGCCAGTCAGTTACCCAAACTGACTAGAGACCCATATAGAATGCAGGTTGCTTGACATGCGAATATGGTGATATCTAACTAGCTTTGCAGTTTGTGGTAGAACAGTGGGTACCATGGTCTGGCAAATATGGCATGAGCCTTCGGTCAACCTCTCTCAACACTATAAGATAGGTTCGGCATTCTTTGGTGAACTTCATCGGCTTGGATATCGATGGCATTACTGTGTTACTTAGTTCACTCTCTTTAATGGTACTGCATGCCAGGTACCTGACATTTTCTGTGCATCCACATCTACCTGTGCAAGAAACAAAGTGACAATTAACATGGCTGTGACATTTATGATATCATATGTGATGATACATTTAGCAAAAGTCAATTATAGAATTGTTTGGTATTTGGTATTCATATCGTAAACTCTACATGCCAGATATGTTACACTTTATTAAGATCTGTTAAATCAAACAACATATCTACTAATGTAGGAAGCATTCAGCCACACTTATGTTATTATGCAAAGACTAACTATATAAAGTAATAATATCTACCACTATCTGTAGCCGGTACTCTTCATACAGGTGAGTAAACACATACCCGGGGTAGTGATTGCACATGTAACTCTCAGCCACATGGCGAGGACCATGACTAGTGTAATCATCATAATTATAGTTAACTTAGTGTACTTTATTTTTTATTATTGTTATTTAATATGTACACATTACATGTATATAGTATGTATATGTACTTTGTATCTAGAAAGTCAAATCTTTCTAAGACAATTACTTCAGGAGTTAACCAGTTAAACTTTGTCACATTGTAAATATTTTGGACAAGTCATTTATAAAATCTTGTCAGATGAGTCTGCCATTCAAGCCAAAGTGAAACTTGTATGCAAGATTGTCAAGAGAAATATGTTTAATAAAACATCAATTTATGTTCTACTGCTGTAAAAAATAAGCTATTTACAGCATGTTTCAGTAATATCCATAATGCATGCATTATGAGTAAACTTGACAATTTTAGGTAAATTGCCAGGATTTTGTTCTTGTGTAACAATTGTTTCAGGATTTTGAACAATTTGCCCATGGGTGTAGTGTTAGGCACACATTTGCAGTAGCTAATGTCATTTCGGGTAAAGGCATCATTTTAAAGCCTAATAAATGGGATTAATGTTTTTTAACTAACCAGCATTTGACATACTATGTATTTGTGCTGGATATTTTTGTGAATGAATGAATCGTGATAAAAGTAACTGTTTGTTTATATATATATATATATATATATATATATATATATATATATATATATATATACCATACATGTTTTCAACCTTTTCCTAATTTTATATTTTACTGATTGTTTTATCTGATGTGCATGTGATATTAAAAATAAATACATATATCATGTGCAGTGCTTGCCATTATGTTGTAGTCAATCTTGTCAAAAGTTTCAATAAAATGTTTTTACTTTATGTTGTCTTTACTTTAGTCCACATGTGATTCCAACAATATACAATCTATCCAGGACACCCATTACTGCAAAAACCTCATGCAGACAAATAAACTGTCATACGCAGGAGCAGGTTCAGAAATTAATTCTAGGGGGCACAAAAACTTCCACTGGCAGATGAATAAAATTCATATACCTAAGCTGACAATTTAGATGCATATTGACATATATAATGCTCTACTGGTTAAGCCGTTTAATTTTTTTAAACGTTACAACCGTGCATAGCTGTGTATGTGACAACAATTGTAATAATTGTTTTACCAGCAGAACTGATTAGTATAAAGAATTTGTGTTACTCAATGACAGAAGTACCGCACATTTGAAACTCGTTATATTTTCAGGTCATAGGGAAGCCTGCACCCTTTGACTTTGCATAATCTATCCATCTACACAAATAGGCAAATAGACGACTGTGACAAATAATTATTACACATAATTTCATGGGGCTAATAATGAATAATTTTGAATATGTTGTAAGTTTGTAATTATGAATTAAATGTTTCTTCACCATAATCACCTAGTTGGCATATTTTTCTCTGGTTATTCATATGAGATGACCACAAACACAGCAAAATTGTGTGAATGCAGTGACATAGGTGGGCATTAATTAGTGCTTTCTGTAAAGATAGTTATGTATTCCACTCTACTCAGCCTGCCCAATCAGAATGCAGTTGATACCAATTATAGTGCATGATGTAATGGTATTTCAATGTATAATTTCCATAATATTAATTTCTATGTTTGTAACATAAATATGGCAACATATAATTAACCAATATACACCACACTTTCATCAATTTAAACATAATCAAAACAAACATAACATCTTTCTTGCCATTATACAAAATGAATAGTTTTTAAGAAACATTTTTAAAATGCAGTTACTTGTGTCATGATGATATTTTATGAATATCAAATACCAATGATTACCTCCATTCTGGCAAGCTCCAAAAGGCATTCTTTGTACACAATGCGGCATGGTTTGCCAGTGACGTCTTCCGCTCTTGTCATCAGTGTCATGTCTTCATCGTCTGTACTCATCAGTCACAATTTCTTCAATGTCATGCACAAAAGTTCACATATAGTAACAGGCTGCAGAGTGGCAACGTCTTTGCGACATCTGAAATAAAACATAACCAAACCAGTGAGCATTACTGTAAACACCTCAAAATGGACATTTAATCATCAACACTGGCCCAAGAGGTCCTCAGGTCCTTTGGACTATACAGCCCTGAATAGTTAATTTGTAATATTGAATGAAATATATTTTTGTTAATCTTAATCACTGCTGAGTTTTTCACCACAAAACACAGCAAATTGTGTTTGTTAACTTGCACAGGACCATAACATGTCATTAGTGGTTTTAGGCAAAATAATATTACAATAAACTTACTAAAATCAGTTAATTTTAATGCCATGAAGACTAAGTGAGCTGAAAACCTGCTTAGTGTTCCTCACAACTGCACTGCAGGCATACTACTGAAACTTCATCATGACGAAATGTACCAGTCTGTGAGACTAACAGTTTTTCTTTAATATTG
>OZ024855.1:32592824-32605324 GCA_964017155.1 Oasisia sp. SBJ-2009 | reverse complement strand
ATCACACCTGCAGTAGCATGACTTTTGTGTTCTACCGTGTTCTTATCGTATCAGCTAATTGCCGTCAACGCCCACTACGTTAATGACGCCAACTGTGATATCGTTTGTAAGATTGTGACATCGATAAGGTCTGACTAGTACTAGCGGGATTTACAAACATGCGCAGTAACTTGTACTTGTGGCCTTTTTCAACAGTATTTTAACAGACTGTTAATCTTCAACATGTTTTGTTTGTTTATATTTAAATGTACTGTATTAAAACTGTTTAATGTTAATGCATGGCTAAATCGTTAAAGCAATTATTTCATCCTTCATACATGCTGCTCTCTTGAGTTTGCATTCCGCGAAATATCTATATATGTATATTCATAACCTATGCAGTGATTTCTTGTAAATAAAAGCTAACACTAAACACAATACGCATTTTCGAAACACTGGGCTGGGATAAATAAACATATACTGATGCATTGTCCAAATCCAAGTAATTATTAAAAGTCCAACATGACTTACGCGTATACGTGCGGGTAGTCAATATAAATGTGACATGGCGTAGCGACGACATACCTCCCAAAAATGACAAAAGGCGATATTACATGAAAATACACCCAACCCTGGACCCTTGTAATACATAGAAAACACCCCGGTACAATGACTGGCCACACGTACATACATGTACACACAATATTTATTACGATGATGTCAAACCAAAAATTATATAATTTTTCACAAATGCGCAACCTTGCTGGGTAACTCTACGTTTGACGAAGAGTCTCCTGGGGTGACGTCACATATACGGATTGTTACGTAATAAATAATAATAAATAAATAAATAAAATACAATATTTATATAGCGCCATAATCACACGGTGCTCTATGACGCTTTACAGTACAGTAATTATAATCAATCTACAGAGAAATTAAAACATTACAATATTTAGTTATCATCTCACAGAGGAGATTATCATATGAAGGTGTAATTTAAGATACTTCATATGCAAAAAGTTTTCATTATCCATGTCCTTAAAAAAAAGAAAACACTATTCCTTAAGATGTAAACGATAATGCATGATTTATAAAATGTGCATATATACATATAGATATACAAGTAAACTCTGCTTTACACGTGAAGCGATTAAATAATATTCAACAAATAAAACAATCGGTAATGCATAATTTATAAAATGTGCATATATACATATGCAAATAAATATATAAGTAAACCCTGCTTTACAGGTGAAGCGACTAAATAATATGTATCATTCATAAATCCAATACCAAACCCGATTACGCCTACATTGGCCAACATTGAGATTGACAACGCATGAAGACGACAAGACACGTCACGGGCGCTGATAGTCGTCGTACAGTTAATGTTATCCAAATTTCGAAGTTTGTGTCAGCCATAATCATTTCACTGTTTGTGTTTAGCGAACTTATCTATCATTGCTACTGCACTGCTGCCGTTTTGCATTATATAGTGACAATGATTTATGTCAATTTTCCTCGGAACAGAACAATGCAATGACGACGGAAATCTCGCAATATGTGCATGGTTAGTGTTACAGTATGCAGAGACGCCTGGGGTTATTTAGGAAAGCCTCTCTGTTAAAGCAACAAGCAACTCTAACGTTCAAAAGCCCTCAAAATCTCACATACCATTCCATATATTGACACACACATATTGTTTGCTTAATTTTGTCTGAACGTTATGGACATTATAACTAACTTCAAAGCGTAATTTGTTATTGACTGACTATGGGCGCTGCTGCCATTGCTGCCCATTTCAGGAGTAGCGCAATAAAATGCGTAAATATGACATGAACTGTCCACCGCTCAAATTCATACAACTTCATGTGTTCACATATAACTGGTAATGGCTGCGATAGCAATGTTTAATACACGACTCTCAAGCCTTTACAATACCAATCGACCTTAGTGTAGTGATCTTACATGTTCATTCCATTCAAGATTCAACTGTATCGTCGGCACGCACATATATTGTAGATCAAAGGAATTGTGCTTAGTTTTGTTTGCACTGGGAATCAGTACTAGCTGCTACACACAGGTCGGTGGTGTCCTTATATTGTGGGTTGAACATTAAGCCTCCTGGACACGAACGTTCTATGCCTTGGTCTCCGGATGCATAGCACCAGATGTACTTGTCGCACTTGTACGGATGAGGCAAGTAATACTCTGTGGCACCATTAGCTGCTCCTTTTGCATCTCCGCATGCTTTCTTTGCATCTGGAATACACAATTTACATGATGAAAGAAAGGAACACAGTGGAAGAACACGTAGTATACTCCAGCATGATGTATCTGTTGTCTAACATGCAGACGCATCATGTTATCGGTGAAAGCTCTATACGTTTTTCCTCCCACTATCAACTTCATGGTTACAGTTGGCTGTTTTACCTGCCTCATGTTATCATAACGTGTGCTTATGTTCAATACCAGCCAAATATATAAACACTGTCTTTGTTATGGTACTAAGTCGTATTCACCTTCAATGGACTTTTGAGTGAAATGCAAATATTTGCGTCATTCTTGTTGTAAAGGTATAACTGTAATATTTAGCATAAGTATTTCGCTCTGTCATATAATAAGTTCATTAATTGAATGTTGTGCCAATAGGCTTCCACAAATTAACGTTAGTCGCTAGACCCTAGTTGTGCATCAGCGCCTCCAGCGACTAACGTGGAGTTGTTTGCATGTTTTTGCTGAACGCTTGTTTAAATAATTCTCAATTACCTATTTGCCGAGCAGGCGCGTAGCCAGCGATAATTTGTATGTGTGCATGCCGTATGCGTGGTCAATAGACAGAACAGCCAAAACAACGCCATCTTAGCACTGAATTCAATCGAACGTCCCGCGACGTTTCATCGACTGTAAATGTATATTAATGTAGACATTATGCTTTCATATTGACGGACATGCTATACGATATCAACATTTAACTATGTGTGAAGACGTTGCAGTCTCGTGTGATGCATACGGTGAGCTATAGATGATTTTAAACATCCTTTCCGGCATCGAACCAGCAAACCTGCCGTCGGGTCACCAGTCGACGTTCCATCGGTTGTAAATGTTCATTAATGTACATATTATACCTTCACATTCGGACATGTCAGACTGTATCCATATTTAGCTATGTGTGAGGCTTCGGAGTCTTGCGAGTTCAACAGCTGATTGTAGGATGATTTAAACAAGCGTTCCACAACATTTTTGCAAAACAGTGCCGCAATTTACACACGTCAAGAATACGTAAAAGACGGCACAAAGACCATAGTTGTGTCAGAGCGCCCTCTGTCGGGTTAGTTATTGTGGTACCTCATTCAGTCAGTTGTAACAATGAGTGCCTGGCTATAGGCAGTGGTAAACATATATGTACGAATAGTGTTCGCACATTAATTTCAACTTCGCTTGATACTTCTCACATCAATCGAGATATCTTCGATTGAACATATCTGCCTGGGGGTAATGTGTGAAATGCTTTGAACGGTTCTGAGAGTTGAAAACCGTGTTTAAAAGAATTGTGTACACAATCCTTGTGTACAAAAGTTATGTACAAAATCCTTGCATGCTACCTTTCTATATGAATAGGGCTAATCTTGACGATTATATATCCTCTCTGTTCGCCCGCCCGCCCGCCCGCCCGCCCGCCCGCCCGCCCGCCCGCCCGCCCGCCCGCCCGCCCGCCCGCCCGCCCGCCCGCCCGCCCGCCCGCCCGCCCGCCCGCCCGCCCGCCCGCCTGTTGCAGCCTATCCCCTACCATTCCCTCTGTCTGTTGCTTTCCCTCCATCACATTCTTTCCCCGGGTTATCTGTTCCCACCTAACATTCACTACATATTAATGAATAGTTCAAACAACACAACTTACCTAGCTTGCAGTCGGTGGTGAGAGGTATAGTGGAACAGCTACACGATGTACATGTGCACTGGTAGCTGTTCACGCCTTGTGTACACGCGGTGCTGTGGTCTTGATGACACGGGTTACTCGCGCACTCGTCAATGTCTGCAATGTGGAAACATAGGCTGCACAACAGCAAACATTACAGAAGACACGTATAACCTAGATCCAAACACATTCATTCCACAGTTTAAATAACAGCCATGTGGTATCCATTAGTATTGTGAATGGCATAACAGTTGGCTGTTATAACATTACAGGACCACCGGACAATTACTTATTCCAACGTATGTATTTTTGTAACACAAGGGTGACTTAACATGTTATTCATTCAGAGCAAATGAAGACAAAACGACACATATAAGAAGTATGTACCCATATTAAACGACAAACGTACAGTAATGATTAATTAAAACTCTGAAGGGAAGAATTTGCTCACAGAGCAAACATGTACATTATACATGTATATTATGTATATTGTTGTTGTTGTTAAATTAATTCATATTACCGCTACAACGGTCACGCTTGCATGCACCTGTACTAGGGCTGGAATACACGGCGCACGGTACGGTACACGATACACAATACACGTATCGCGATACACTGAAATACACGATACCGGTAGGCAAAACAGTATTCGAGCCACCTTTGTGAAGCCATAGCCGTCCATGCAAACTACTGTCTGTGTATCGACAACATATCGAGTTGTTACATGTTGTTATTCGTTAATGCAAATAGCAAGCGTGAATGATGAGCAAGATTGCAAGTGCAACATCGTGCGGCGATGTATGAAACTTGTACTGTTGATTGGTTTCATTCGTTAACAATAAATAAACGAGTGTTTTAGTGTTGGTATACCTATCTACTCAATGTAGACTGAAATAACTATGTTGCAATAGGTATCGTATCGTGTCGTGTCGCGTCGCGTCGCGTCGCGTCGCGTCGCGTCGCGTCGCGTCGCGTCGCGTCGCGTCGCGTCGTGCCATGAAGAAGTGCATAGTTCCGACCCTATATGATACAGTATAGTGTACTGTGTATCACTGCAAAGACCCAACGTACGTACCACTCTCACACAGTGCTCCAGTGTATCCAGGTATGCAGTTACAGTAGAATCCAGTGTCTTTATCTGTGCATGTTCCTCCATTCAGACACTTGACAGCATCACACGGAATCACCTCTGTAAATGAAAGGTTCAGCAATATAATACAATACAATATTGATCAGCAGATTATAATAATGGAAAGCGCTACAGCCGTACTTCACCTAAAACAGCTATTCAAACTATTTGTTCGCACAAATTAAATTAGATTCAGCATATGGTAGATATTTGGAATATGCATATGACATGGCAGAGTTTGATCAGGCTTCTAATGACAATTTTCCGACGCGCTGACGTTATCTCAAGATGTGTTGCCCGCGGTCTATGACAGCTATTACAAGGGCAGACAGACTGCGAAACAGCCAGAATCTAGAGTCAACCAAAATATCATCAGACACAGAAAACTCCGGTGATTTGGACACGTCTGTCGTATCACATGTGAAAGCTTAATTAACATAACTTAGAAAAAAGACTTCAGAGGACCAAGACAAAGAAAGAGGAAGACCACAAAAAAGATGGAGCGATGCAGTCAGACATGATACTGGACTCCCGCTGCTAACAACAGGGCGGTGTGCTCTAGACAGGAGCAAATGGCGGGGCGAATGCCCCGGAAGGACAGAGACGGTCAGTTTGGCCTGAACGGACGAATCAAGTCAAATCAATCAAGTCAAGATTGTTTCTATTGCTTGCGGCGAAATTACCAGTGAATATACTTAACTTGTGTCTAAGGAGCATAACCAGAAAATGACTTTTCATAAATTCTTTGCTTATGGAATGGATAGTCGAAATCGTGCTAAATAGTTAATACAATTGTGTCCATACAACAGTTTAGCATTGCGCATTTTGCAAGTTAAATTTAGTTACTTTCTTTCCCTAATTCAATACAAAGGGGAAAATACTCCGTGCGTCGCATAGATGTTTATCATATATGTTGTGTAGATAAATGATGGATTCCATTTGGTCATATCAAATGTGAGTTTCAGCAAAATTACTACAGGCAAAAGAAAGTGATAGGCAAAGGTGTGTGTGTTTGTGTCGGGGGGGGGGGGGGGGGGGGGGTAAGGGGGTGGGAGGGTTGAGATGATTTAGAGGGGTGATTGGGCGAGGAACGTCAGAAGGGTGAGGGGATGAGGTGGGTGAGGGTGAGAGGTAAGGTGGTGGGGGTTGAGGAGATTGAGAGGGGTGACGGGGCGAGGGACGTGATAGGGGTTAGAGGGTGAGAGGAGTCGGTTTAGTGTGTTTATTGCTGTCAGCATGACAACTGTAGGCGATAGTAATGTTGTACAGCTATGTTTTATTTATTCACTTGCATTAGCGCAGTGGTATTAACCAAGTAAGTACCTGTCTCACACTTGGTTCCGGTGAAGTGACCTGGACAGGTGCAGTGTACGCCCGTTGTAGTGCTGGTACACGTGCCACCGTTCTTACATGTGGCAGCGGTACATTGCTCTATTGCTACAACAGATATATTTCAAATACTATTGATGTGTGT
The DNA here is from genome assembly GCA_964017155.1 of Oasisia sp. SBJ-2009. Taxonomy (NCBI): domain Eukaryota; kingdom Metazoa; phylum Annelida; class Polychaeta; order Sabellida; family Siboglinidae; genus Oasisia; species Oasisia sp. SBJ-2009. Next base: position 32,598,823 of record OZ024855.1, on the reverse strand, counting down.
AGGTACTACGGTTGTGTATGTTGCGAACAACATTGGTTGCATGTCACATTTTACGAATCAGTATGCGTTATTTATCAATATAGCAACTATATACCACAGACAAAGTTGTGAAGACTATTTTTGTAGCCTGTAAAGTGGTCTTATACGGCTTGACTGCCTACATCATTTTACATATATTTTGCTGTGGCTGATGAATTAAAACATAGTTATCATTGCTTCTGATGGCTTACTCTGAAAATGCCCTTATTCTGTTGGTGTGAATATCAATATCACTTCCGCGAAATGTGTCCGTTTTATTAAAAAAAAACAAGTCGAATACCATCATACCAGTTTCACATTGGTCTCCAATGAAGCCAGAAGGACACTTGCACGTGAGGCCTGTCTGAGTGTCCACGCAGGACGCGCCGTTCTTGCACGGGTTTGTGTCGCAGATTTCTGGCTCTACAAAATGGATTAGGACTTATAATCATTTGCACTTAGTTTTATAGGTAATATACCATGTGTAGTATCAACCAATCACCATCCAGTCACCAAATAGGATGTCTCACTTGTCTTAACCTACTTTCTCTTTTTCATTTAAGTATTTCAGTGTGCAAATTATACGATACATAGTTTTGAAATATTACTTGTTATAGGTGAACTCCTAAAGTTTATTTATTTTAACAATTCATTAATTGACATATGTATGTTCATACATTTTAAAAATAATTTTAATCATAATGAAACTGGACTTACCTTTACGCACCGCACAAGTCAATTGGCTGGGATTAGTAGCTTGCCCGTTCGCTGGATTATAAACCAAGTTTTCAGCAACCGATCTCACTGTAATGAACTCCTTACTTGGCGAGCATTCGACGAACTTTTGGCAGTCATAGGGGAATGCTACCAAATTGTACGTGTCTTTCGATGAATTCGAACAAATGGTCGATTTATCTAAAATAGCAATGCGTGCATATGTAACACGTTTGGGTGGCTGTCCACTATTCGCTATCATTGTTATTAAATAGTTAAGTATCATGTAGAATACAAAAATTATAATTACCCTTCAAATTAATGTTGACTATTTACAGTACATTTTATTTAGTTATTTAGACTTAACAAATCACAGTAACTCTGTTACAGCTAAATTACGTACAACGGATAGCCGGGTATAATATAAAGCCAACGTGACAAAGTTATCATCGACGTGTCAATGTGGTCAGTGTATGAGAGATAGAGACGACAGATACATATGCATTGCGCATAGCTAAACCACTATTTACTAGTAGAAATTAGTTGTGTTAGGTGACATAACGTATGACAAAACAACTCACCGATGTCACACGTAGGCGTGAGAGGCGGAGACGTCAGACAGCCACACGTTGGACAGACACAGACGTATTCCGTCGCCGACTTGACGACACAACGACCGCCATTGAGACACGGCTTCGCATCACACACGGTCATTTCTGCGTGGAAATTAACGTACATTTGCTACGTTTTACGGTTAATCATCAATATATATCAATATATATATATATATATATATATATATATATATATATATATATATATATATATATATATGTATATATATATATATATATATATATATATATATATATATGCATTATACACTTAGCATGTAATTATTTAGTAATGTACTGAAGTTGCGCCATTTTGCTAATTTTACATAAAAATTGCTTATACGTCTTTTTTTTGTGGTTTACAAATGTCTTAAAAGTAATTTAATATTAAACAAGTTTTTATTTTAACTAATATATATATATATATATATATATATATATATATAACATATATGTACACACACTCTCTCTCACACACCCACACACATCCACACCCACACCCACACACATACACGCACACACATACACACACGCACACATTCACACACACACACGCACGCGCACGCGCACGCACACTCATACACACACACAAACGTGCACACGCACACACACTCACACACACACACACACACACGTGCATACACACACACACGTGCATACACACACACTCACACACACACACACACACACACACACACACACACACACACACACACACACACACACACAATATCGACTCTTTGCAATTTACACATATGAGTTTCATTTTAAACACTTCACAAATAAATTAGCTGCTTTGCATCTGCCCACAAGGCACACTGCGTCCTACTTGTTTCACATCTTATTCCAGTGTATCCCGGCATGCAACTGCAGCTGAACCCTGTGGAGGTGTCCTCACATCTCCCTCCATTCAGGCAAATGTCAGGCGTACAAGGAATCACCTCTGGCAACAATAACAATGACAATATTAGTAATTTACATTTAAACATAGCCAATAAGTCAGACATTACACTTATCTGCTGGCCTTATGGATACACCGTGGTAATTGCTGTTGCAATTGAAGTCGCATTGTCTGTTAATATAATAATTGCAAATAGAAACCCGTCGAATACCCAAACAAGTGAGTTATAATCACAATTAAATATGCAAACTTAGTTGAAACGTAGCACATAGCAATCAAAACTACTAATTTTATATAATTTTAATAAAGGTTGTTGTATGTTTGTATAAAAATAGATAATTGCCAGAATAAAGGTCAAGTGTCCTATTTTAAAATCAAAATAATACACAATATGACGTTGACAATATAACAATTGACGTTGGCGCATCAAAATAGATAGAGCCTTAGTGCCGAGTAATTTGCAAATATTACATCGACGATGTATTAACAGTTTAGTGAACCATGTTGACTGAAAAGATATTGGATTACGAGAGAGTGCAACATAAAACATACGTACCGGTTTCACACCCTGTCCCTGTGAAACCTTGGGGACATGAGCAGAGTACACCCGTAGCTCCGTCAGAACATGTGCCGCCATTCTGACAGCTGCTTGCGCCACACTTCTCTGTCTCTAATGTTGACAGAAATAACAATTAATTACCTGGACTTTTTTTAACATAATTTATTAACGTGATATTCTGCCATCCATCATGCGTGCCAATAGGTGAATACATGTCTTCTTAACACACGCACACGCACACGCACACGCACACGCACACGCACACGCACACGCACACGCACACGCACACGCACACGCACACGCACACGCACACGCACACGCACACGCACACGCACACGCACACGCACACGCACACGCACACGCACACGCACACGCACACGCACACGCACACGCACACGCACACGCACACGCACACGCACACGCACACGCACACGCACACGCACACGCACACGCACACGCACACGCACACGCACACGCACACGCACACGCACACGCACACGCACACGCACACGCACACGCACACGCACACGCACACGCACACGCACACGCACACGCACACGCACACGCACACGCACACGCACACGCACACGCACACGCACACGCACACGCACACGCACACGCACACGCACACGCACACGCACACGCACACGCACACGCACACGCACACGCACACGCACACGCACACGCACACGCACACGCACACGCACACGCACACGCACACGCACACGCACACGCACACGCACACGCACACGCACACGCACACGCACACGCACACGCACACGCACACGCACACAAATAACTACCGGCACTCTGTAACCTACTTGAGATCTTCAATTAATTATATGTTGTAATGCCCACCCGCGTCTGACGTCAATTTTATGATAACCCTTTTATCAGCGTTATTAGAAACACCAACACTGCGCCAATGCCGTCCGCGCATTGTTCAGCCACGCGCGACGCGTGGCCGTCAAGCACGCAATAGCTTTGACGTGTGCGGCATTCGGTGGCAGCAGTTAATAAATTAAGCCAAATAAGTTAATTATACTGTTGGCGCCTAATCTAAAGTTCACGACATGTAATTGTAACATAATTAGATGAAAAAGGTGATCTAACTTACAAGAAAAGTTTTTTGCCAAAACATACCTGTTTCACACCTGGTGCCAATGTAACCTGTCACACAGGTGCAGAGTACACCTGTAGAAATGTTTCTACAGGTACCGCTATTCTGACACGTGTTGCTTTTGCATGTCTCAGCATCTAAAACATACCATTGGCAAGTATATTTACTGTATGTTCACATGACTTAATGCTAAACCAGCCACCAAAACATTGGCTATATTTGCAGCAGTAGGGTGCCGTGACAAGAAACAAAACAATAGTTCATCTAAGACACTTATACTTTAAGAGGAAGGAGATTACTTCACATCAGCCATAAAGCGAACTCCCCTTGATACGTTTGAGTACATATTAGAATCTTAGTACGATAAAATCTTAAATAGGAAGTAACAATAACTGACGATCTTGCGATAAATTACCAATTTCACATTTGTCTCCAATGAAGCCAGACGGACACTTGCACTGGAAGCCTGTCTGAGTGTCCACGCAGGACGCGCCGTTCTTGCACGGGTTTGTGTCGCAGATTTCTGGCTCTACAAAATGCGTTACTTATAATCACTTCCACTTAGTCGAATAGGATATATACCGCGTGTAGTGTAAACAAATTACCACCCAATCAACAAATACGACGCCTTGTACGTTACTGTCTCACTGGCCTAAATATTATTTCTTTTTTTCGTTTAATTATTTGCGTGTGTAAATTATACAATATCTAGTTAGGAAACGTGACATATTATAGATGGAATCCAAAAGTGTGTTTATTTTAACAATTCATTAATTGACATGTTCACACGTTTTAAACATAATTTTCGTCATAATGAAATTGGACTTACCTTTAAGCACCGCACAAGTCAATTGGCTGGGATTAGTAGCTTGCCCGTTCGCTGGATTATAAACCAAGTTTTCAGCAACCGATTTCACTGTAATGAACATCCTACTTGTTGAGCATTCGACGTATTTTTGGCAGTCGTAGGGGAATGCTACCAAATTGTACGTGTCTTTCGATGAATTCGAACAAATGGTCGATTTATCTGAAATAGCAATGCGTGCAAATGTAACACGTTTGGATGGCTGTCCACTATTCGCTATCATAGTTATTTAATATTTAAGTAACATGTAGAATACGAAAATTCTAATTACTCTTCAAATTAATGTTGACTATTTACAGTACATTTTATTTAGTTATTTAGACTTAACAAATCACAGTAACTCTGTTACAGCTAAATTACGTACAACGGATAGCCGGGTATGATATGAAGCCAACGTGACAAAGTTATCATCGACGTATCAATGTGATCAGTGTATGAGATATGGAGACGACAGATACCTATGCACTGCGCATATATAAACCACTATTTACTAGTAAAATTATTGTGTGTTAGGTGACATAACGCATGACAAAACAACTCACCGATGTCACACGTAGGCGTGAGAGGCGGAGACGTCAGACAGCCACACGTGGGACAGACACAGACGTATTCCGTCGCCGACTTGACGACACAACGACCGCCATTCAGACAGGGCTTCGCATCACACACGGTCATTTCTGCGTGGAAATCACCGTACATTTGCTACGTTTTACGGTTAATCATCACTGTATACACTAAAAGCACCCGTTTACAGTTAGAGGTAACTTTTTGAAGGATCAACATATAGAAAAGCTTGTTGTAGCTGATTAAATCATCAAAGACTAGGACGCGATCTTCATATAAACTTAAACAGTTGTCATAAACGTTTAATCCGATCTAGTTAATAAGTGTTTATTTTATTACATCTTAGTTGCTGGATGATGTATGTATGTATGTATGTATATATATATATATATATATATATATATATATATATATATATATATAAATTATATATATATACATACATCACCCAGCAACACAGATGTAATAATATATATATATATATATATATATATATATATAATATTTAGGGGTTACGAAACTGATAAACATTTGCAGCAAAGGTTTGCAGGAGCTTGTACGACATTTGTACGGTATAAACATGTAGTATTTTACCGACTGCGTAATCTATCATTGCAGTGTTGTTAATATAATGTATTTTAGGT
>OZ024855.1:32582824-32585324 GCA_964017155.1 Oasisia sp. SBJ-2009 | reverse complement strand
AACATCGTTCAGAACCATACAAAACACTGACAATGTCACTATTGTAGGTCCGTTTATAAACGTTCTATGACTGATTACCGGGAAATCTATAGATAGACGCTAGGATAACAGAAACACTCGTCTCATACACTATTTATATTCTTACCTGTCGGTGTCGTTCTGTCTGATTCCGCACCTAAACATAAACATATATTGTATATGTCGACATTAATTATGCTTATATTACCTTTGAATGACACTAACCAATTAACAATGGTCGTGTGGCCGTGTCTCGTGATCATGCGTAGGCTGGTCTAGCAGCTACAATAGCGTGAGTCAGTGTGCATTAAAACTCCACTTGCTTGAGTAAATGGACAATGGATAAAGGCCATTGAATAAAGAACGTATGTGTGTAGTTTGATTTGTATGTGGGTGTGTGCGTTTGTGCAAGCACACACATATCCATTCCCCTTAGTATATATATATATATATATATATATATATATATATATATATATATATATATATATATATATATATATATATGCACACGTATATACCCACGCATATATATAGGCTGATATTATATATATATATATATATATACAAATATTACACATATACTCACACACGCACGCACGCACGCAACCACGCACGCACGCCCACACCCTCTCCCCAACACGCACACATCAGCTCCTTACCAGACAGGTAGATGGAGGCCCCAATCAGCCCTGCGATAACCGTTGCCATGACAATAACCACCAGTAGGATGCGGGATGGGCATCGCAGTTTAACCGCCTTGCCAGTGACGACGGCGGGGCTTGGTTCCACCGACTTGTCGCGAGAAAACGGCTCCTCAGTCGTGAGGAACACATTGCTGGTCGGGAGCTGGTTACCACCGAACGGTTTCCAGGCGGGAGTCAAGCGAGTAGCCAGCGCCTGCCAGTGTGGTAGGGGTGTTGAGTTGTACCAGGGGGAGGCCTGCAAGACAGTAGTAGAGTAGTTTTGTGTCATGGCGACTCGTTTTATAGTTTGGCCTGTGCCTGTGCAGGCTAAATTGTCAAAAGGGATGACAGGATTAGCCATTATGAAGAAACACACACATATGCCCACGCACACCCACACGCAAGCACATAGCACATACACACACAATATCGACTCACTGCAACATGAGTTTCATTTTAAACACACACACACACACACACACACACACACACACACACACACACACACACACGTGTGTGCGTGTGCGTGTGCGTGTGCGTGTGCGTGTGCGTGTGCGTGTGCGTGTGCGTGTGCGTGTGCGTGTGCGTGTGCGTGTGCGTGTGCGTGTGCGTGTGCGTGTGCGTGTGCGTGTGCGTGTGCGTGTGCGTGTGCGTGTGCGTGTGCGTGTGCGTGTGCGTGTGCGTGTGCGTGTGCGTGTGCGTGTGCGTGTGCGTGTGCGTGTGCGTGTGCGTGTGCGTGTGCGTGTGCGTGTGCGTGTGCGTGTGCGTGTGCGTGTGCGTGTGCGTGTGCGTGTGCGTGTGCGTGTGCGTGTGCGTGTGCGTGTGCGTGTGCGTGTGCGTGTGCGTGTGCGTGTGCGTGTGCGTGTGCGTGTGCGTGTGCGTGTGCGTGTGCGTGTGCGTGTGCGTGTGCGTGTGCGTGTGCGTGTGCGTGTGCGTGTGCGTGTGCGTGTGCGTGTGCGTGTGCGTGTGCGTGTGCGTGTGCGTGTGCGTGTGCGTGTGCGTGTGCGTGTGCGTGTGCGTGTGCGTGTGCGTGTGCGTGTGCGTGTGCGAGTGCGTGTGCGTGTGCGTGTGCGTGTGCGTGTGCGTGTGCGTGTGCGTGTGCGTGTGCGTGTGCGTGTGCTAGTACGATACATAATATCAACACTAATTCACCGTACGTGTAGTATATAATGTTATGATGGGTAGACATACTATAGCAGTTATCCTCAATATTTGGCTTGTTACAATGAGCTAGAATTTGCACCGATTACGAATAATAATGAACTATCTATTTAACTTTACACAATAAATCGTAGGCGTGTTGTCGTTAGATTGCGGTTTTCAAAAGTTTATATAAACATATGCGCACACATAAACAGTCTATTCAGATCTCGGCCGTAATTAGTTCAACGCATGGCAGGTACTTGTTTATTACATAGAAGAATAACTAACAGAAACCTTATTAACTTAATCATGCTGGTCTAAGCGTACTGTCAATGCACCAGTGTCAATAACCACTTCCTTGTCCTGGGTGTGACACACTCGACGTCGGACGTAAGACACTCCTTTGAAGTTAACCAACATATTGTTGTACGAATATAATCCTTTGACGTCGTGCCATAATTATTTTGAACATATATCCACATAGAGCCGTTTCGTGTCGGTAATAATTATGCCTCTCAACACCCACAGTTTGGCATGGTTTACGCACATGTTTGTACAGGTGTGTACATAGAAATGTTAATTGAGTTATAAACCAACATATAGACGTAAACCTCTGAGATATGCAGCAGATCGATTTGTGTTGCAAACTGTGG
>OZ024855.1:32575324-32577824 GCA_964017155.1 Oasisia sp. SBJ-2009 | reverse complement strand
CGTCACAAGCCGTATTTAAACGGTTGTCGTTACTGACCTGTGTCATAACATACGTAACGTCACAATTCGTGTTGAAGGCACTGTCGTTACTGAAGCAGTCCTTACTGAACCGTTCCTACAATGTAAAATAACGACGACGGACATTAACTTTGTTATTTAATTGATTTATACCTTCACTAGTGCTAACTAAGTCGAACTAGCTTCATGACACACATTATCATTTTCATCTTGCTTAAGTGGCACAACAATGTTCAGGCTTTACCATTTCCATTGGCAAACTTCTATCGATGAGTACGTCACGGCGGATCAGTGTAACATCCAAGTACGTGAACTGTAACGACGACTAATTAGGGCGTTTCTATGTTGCTCCATTTCTGGGTCTAATCTTGTTTTTGTTCATTCGCATTGCCAATAAAACATACTTGGAAACCAAAATACACAACAAAGAACCTGTTGTCAGATATCAGTTTATTTTATGCAGAGTTTCATTAATATATTATACAAAATTGTATGGTTCGCCATTATAGTTATCAAGTTGGTCATACCAGCATACCCGAAGCTAGCAGTGAACGAGATCAGTCGTCCTTCTAAGACGTCGAAAGGTGAATAGAGGTTGTAAGTAGTGTAACGTCCATAAACAGAAAACGCGCAACATGTAGATGAGCTTTATGTAACGTCGACGGCAAGGTTCAAGCTCGGTAAGTACATGTGAACACACCTCAGTTCACAACTACGCTGCAGTATCTTGTTGTATTTGTTTTGGACGCGTTTTTCTGCCGCCAAACACTCGCGTAGATTGCGTAAACCCATGGCAGGATTTACTTGATACTTGTTGTTGGCAGCAACTGTAAGAGCGCTGGACATTCAGTTTGTAATGTTAACGCACGTTTTCGACAAATTATACTCGATGGTCGGATACATGTGAACATATGTGCGTGCATGCATGCATGCATGCGTGCGTGCGTGTGTGTGTATGCGTGCGTGCGTACGTGCGTGCTTGCGAGCGTGTATGTGCAGATATGCGTGCTTGCATGCGTTTGTGCGTATATGTGCTTTTTACTAAGCATTCTTGATGAGAGTTTTACAGAAACAATTTCGTTTAGACATATCAAGTATAGTGTTATATTGTCGTTGTCGAGACATTCGTAGATGTTACACGTAAACGTCTCTAGTAAACGTTTCATTGCGCCTTCGTATATGTGAGATGGAACAACGCCACAGACAAAGAATCTAACTGAAGAACATGACTCATAAAGGACGCGACATGGATTAGGAAAGGACAAGGAATACAATAGTAAACTCTCCTACATCTCTTTAACATGTGCTGCAACTATCGCTTACGTTTTAAATAACAGATCTACACAACATGTTCTTGCATTTGATTGTTTACGGTACAGCTGACAGTCGTCCTGAAGTGTGTTGTTAAGGAGATCGTTCACGTTGAAGTAGTTACGCCGTAAGCAAAAGATAATGTAACTGCAGTCAAGGATTTCTTGCGAGAAGATCAGCTTGTCCGAGGTAAGACATTTCTCTGTTCCACCGGTCATGGCAATCATGAACCATGTCCCGTTACCGCTAGCCAGGTGTGATTGATGCCCTCATTGTGCTGCGGCAGGCGACACAGAAGACTATAATAACGGGGTCAGATGTCGCGTTAGCTGACACACAATGCAGTAGACAGTTTACAAACACTACACCGTAAGCGTCCTTGGTGCCACGGTATAATGGTAGGGGAAACACACGTACCAGTACTGTGTTTGGTAAATAAAAGCTATTGAATTATGTTAAACATTTGCAGTGATTGCGCTAGCTTTTGTGGACTGTTCGAATACGTTCAGATCTGATTAATGGAGATCGTCTCACTGCTTTGACAAAGATCGGCCAGAAAAAGTGTGGGTCAGGTAATTGACATATATTTCGACTCAAAGGACCAGTGCATTGTCTGGCTGGATAGACATTGTCGTGCACAGTCGTTCATATCTGAATAAAAAGAACCATGCCTACTGTAGTGAGTAGATGTTCATAGGTAGCGCAGTTTATATAAACGTTACGTCTCTTTGCCACGATATTCGCGACGGACTGAATTCAAGATCTGCAAGTTTACAAAGTTGGGAAGTGAATATTTCAGATGCACATTCAAAGATTAATGTGCTGATATCTAACGGGGATTACACACTATTTAGGTGTAAATAGAATGTTGTCAGCCGGGAAACTTGAGGCAGTTATCACTGTAAACAGTCTTCTGACGTCAGCAAACGGTTTGTCTTTACTTTAATATTCTCCAAAAAAGGTTGTACATAATGTTCAGTATGATCACCAACCACGGTACAGTTAAATTAATTACCGTAACGTTGGTGAGTTATAATATCATTCCAACTGCAAGTCGATGACCGGTATCCAAGTAGTTAAGAAGGCATGCAGACAACATAAAAAGTAAGAAGTGTACTTCACTTATGTACTCAACTGTAAGTGTTATGGTAAGATTTGTGTCCGAAACCCG
>OZ024855.1:32562824-32570324 GCA_964017155.1 Oasisia sp. SBJ-2009 | reverse complement strand
CCAACAACTGGGTGCGTCTTACCTTTGATCACTGATACAAGATGGCGGTCACGGGGCAGCGCAAGTCAATCGCGTTGTTGTTGTAATGCGCTCAACCGGAAGTCGTTGATTAGTGATCGTTTTACAGATAATTCAGTGTTTGTAAACGTTTTAAATGTGAAACCAGATACTACGTTCGCTAATACAGTCAACGAAAGTTTTGTTGATAAAAACCGACAGGAGTGGGGCATTTGATAAACGTAACAATAATTTAATGTGTAGTAACACTAGTGTACATAAATTGGTTGCATGACATTACCAGTCATTGCCTTCCGAATGAATGTTTTATTTTTTTCTCTACCCTAAGCTATCAGTTTACGGAAACTCTTCCTGGAGCTACGATACAACCCGGGGCGAGTGTTACTTACACCAGTTTCGACAGGGACAACCCGAACTGAACATGCGCAGTGATGCCGTACAATCGGAGCTTGAGGTAGGTACGGTATATCTCTTCGCGTATAGTTAGCAATATCATAGATGTTGTCTACTATCTGGAAAAGAATGTGATCATATGGACTGAAAACACGTTAGGCAGTCATTGGAGAGTGAAAATGCTGAAACTCAGGACATGCTTGAGGAATGAAAAAATGAATGTGAAGTGATATATTAATACAACCATAAAACATTACGTTGTTGACGCTGTTTAGCGAGCCACTGTTCAGAAGGCGCCGTTTATGTTCGCATTACCTGCTAATATAATCACCATGATAAGAGGCGATATCACGAACTAGATACATAGGCGCCGTACGCTATCGCTAGTCCCCTACAACATATTTGGATTGTTGTGCGTTTGCACACACAAACGCACACACAATGTTTAGGTAAGAAGTGGACGTTTTCTGGTGTGAGTTATATTAATGTGTGAAGTTGGACATATGCTTTATTTTGCTTGTTTTGTGAGCCTGAAGATAAGTTTTGCAAGCATCAAGGGAGGTGTACATCGAGGTTTTGCGAGAGTAGCCAGAGCTTAAACCGCGAAGAATAATCACCCCCCCCCCCCCCCATCACAGCGTCCTTTCTTCTGATGTCTTGTTAATAGACAACTGAGTGATAATGAAAACCCAGTGAAACCAGTCCAATATTCACTTCGTTCATGCGTCAGTGCCGTACGGTATATAATTCATCAATACATGCCATTTGTTATGGTCACAGAGGATTCTCCGGTTCTGGCTGGACCGAGGAGTGGACGGGTTCCGAGTGGTCAACGCGCAGTACATGTTCGAGGACGCTGACCTGAGGAACGAGCCACCGTCCGGCCGCTGTACGACACCGGTGAGTGCAGATAAGTATTGTTAAACTGAACAAATCAAATAATCCACTGTAAACATGCTTCATACAGAGAGGCCATTGTGAGTGATGTCCATGTTTACGCACAGGTCGCCCCGGATCATGCCACTATTTATACGTAATCTAAACACTGAATGATCTATCCACAAATAAATATCTTCAACATCATGGGAGTTGTTATATGAGATTTAAAACTACTACTACTGCTGCTACTGCTGCTGCTGCTGCTGCTGCTACTACTACTACTACTAACATTACTACTACTACTACTACTGCTACTACTATTACTACTACTACTACTACTACTACTACTACTACTACTACTACTACTACTACTACTACTACTACTACTACTACTACTACAACAACAACTACTACTACTACTACTACTACTACTACTACTACTACTACTACTACTACTACTACTACTACTACTTTTACTACTACTACTACTACTACTACAACTACTACTACTACTACTACTACTACTACTACTACTACTACTACTACTACTACTTCTACTACTACTACTACTACTACTACTACTACTACTACTACTACTACTACTACTACTACTACTACTGCTACTACTACTACTACCTACTACTACTACTACTACTACTACTACTACTACTACTACTACTACTACTACTACTACTACTACTACAACTACTACTACTACTACTACTACTACTACTACTACTACTACTACTACTACTACTACTACTACTACTACTACTACTACTACTACTACTACTACTACTACTACTACTACTACTACTACTACTAATAGTAATATACGACTCGTATGTTTTAAAATTGTTGTCTGCGCATATGTGCGTCAGATAAGGTGTACCGTTATAAGTTTCAGAGCCCAGAGTATCGGTGTCTAGATCACACCTACACCACGGGCCTGCCAGACATATATCACGTCGTCGCTAGGTGGCGATATGTGCTTGACGAATACTCGCGAAGGACGGGTCGATTAAGGTAGTTACACTAAATTAGAGACTGTTTTCAAGACCCCTGGTCTCGACATCGATTGCGCCACGCGATCCATTCTATTGGTGGAAAATCGAACCGATCGCGTGACACTATCAGGATAGGGACGGGAGACGGGAATAGGGCACTTGCAAACATTCTATATTAATATGTGTCTCGTGTATTGTATTGATTCCATTGCAAGGGCTACATTTGAATGCATATACTCATCATGTCGTTGACCATTACTATACAACTATACATACTGACTTCCGCAATCCTAACGTTTGTGTGAATTTCATTTTCACCGGATTAATGACAGGTTTATTGAGGATGTTTGATTTTATGTGTCTCGTAAAAAGTAAAGATACATTCTTATATAGCGCAGTATCCAGACTGCTCAAAGCGCTTTTACACTTTACTTCCCTGGCAGACCTGTTCAGTCAAACACCGTCTCAACTTCTCTGGAAAGCATCCAGCTATATGCTACACTTAATGCGCGAAGGCTGCTCCTACACATATCTACCACTGTCTATAGCCTGATACTCAGATATACTGCTGAGGTTTTAACACCGCAGCCAGGATTCGAACCCGGGTCCTCTGAGTCGAGAGTCCGAAGCTCTAAACTTACCCCTGAACCATGGCGCTCATTTCGGTTCGGTTGGAATTCATATATCAGTTGTTTGGGTCGTCTGGTGCGAAAGTCTGGTATATTTCATGGAGATTAGGACTAGGAGCCAGTTTCCTGTTCGCACACAATATAGGAGATTTTTTTCCGAGAATCAGGGAAATTTGAAATAAATCCAGGAGACTCCCAGAAACTCTGGGAGGGTAAGCAGGTATACATGTACTACTTATCACGGGCCACTACACTGTTCATCTCCCGTGGGATGGCATGCCTACAACGCACATTCTTGTAGCTCATTTACAATGTGAACTTACGAAAATGTCTCTACATTCAGAGTACTCATGACTGACGCAGACGTCAAAGACAATGAGACCGTGAAGTATTATGGGGTGTCATCGGGAAACGGTGCACACCTACCGCTCAACTATTTGCTTACCCGTTTAAACGGCGAGTGTGGCGGGACATGCGTTCACTCGGCCATCAACCAGTGGCTGTCGATGGTGCCTGAAGGCAGCACGTCGACCTGGCTGGTGAGAATGCTGGAAACATTATGTATCAGGTTATTTATAAGAATTAGTAATAACTATTACACGACTATCGTCATTTGATGATTGAGAATGATTAATATATATATATATATATATATATATATATATATATATATATATATATATATTGTGTTTTATTGGCCAAGAGTATACATGTAACACACCACAGACGCATACGCATGCACACTCAGACGTACTCAACACTTACCATTCATCGCACCCCATACGTATCACACACACACGCACACGAACACGCACGCGCACGAACACGCACGCGCACGCGCACGCGCACGCGCACGCGCACGCGCACGCGCACGCGCACGCGCACGCGCACGCGCGCACACACACACACACACACACACACACACACACACACACACACACGCAAGCACGCACACACACACACACACACACACACACGCGCGCGCGCACGCACGCATATTAACGCAGTCGTCTCTCCGTGTGCTGTACACAGAGCGGCAGTGCTGACACCGTGCGGGTGGCGTCGAGACTGAGCAGTCTGTATGTCCGTGGTATCACCCTGCTGAAGCTGCTGCTGCCCGGGGTAGCGCTGACGTACTACGGCGAGGAGATCGACATGGTGGACGCCGACGGGTCGACGCTGCCCGCTTTCAACCACGTGCGTGTTGCTTACATGAGAAACGTTCTAAATAAATTCCGTTGGTTTCAATATGTTTTTATTTCTATTCGAAAAACATATGCAAACAACGCATACGTAATACTGTGTGTTTCAGACTTCAGAAGGTCAAATAGAAATGGATATAATAGAAACGCAATGCTTATTAGGTACTGAAAACATAAACAATACAATATGTGCTAATTAGTCATAAATATAGAATGTGCGCCTGTTGTAATAGATTAATTCCTCGGTCTGTTCAAAGCCGGCCACATATAATTACGAAACATGTAACTACAAACTACCTGAAATTGTGCCTTCCGTCCGTCCGTCCGTCCGTCCGTCCGTCCGTCCGTCCGTCCGTCCGTCCGTCCGTCCGTCCGTCCGTCCGTCCGTCCGTCCGTCCGTCCGTCCGTCCGTCCGTCCGTCCGTCCGTCCGTCCGTCCGTCCGTCCGTCCGTCCGTCCGTCCGTCCGTCCGTCCGTCCGTCCGTCCGTCCGTCCGTCCGTCCGTCCGTCCGTCCGTCCGTCCGTCCGTCCGTCCGTCCGTCCGTCCGTCCGTCCGTCCGTCCGTCCGTCCGTCCGTCCGTCCGTCCGTCCGTCCGTCCGTCCGTCCGTCCGTCCGTCCGTCCGTCCGTCCGTCCGTCCGTCCGTCCGTCCGTCCGTCCGTCCGTCCGTCCGTCCGTCCGTCCGTCCGTCCGTCCGTCCGTCCGTCCGTCCGTCCGTCCGTCCGTCCGGCCGGCCGGCCGTCCGGGCGTCCGTCCGGCCGTCCGGCCGCCCGCCCGCCCGCCCGCCCGCCCGCCCGCCCGCCCGCCCGCCCGCCCGCCCGCCCGCCCGCCCGCCCGTCCGTCCGCCCGCCCGCCCGCCCGCTCCCCCTGCCCCTGCCCCTGCCCCTGCCCCTGCCCCTGCCCCTGCCCCTGCCCCTGCCCCTGCCCCTGCCCCTGCCCCTGCCCCTGCCCCTGCCCCTGCCCCTGCCCCTGCCCCTGCCCCTGCCCCTGCCCCTGCCCCTGCCCCTGCCCCTGCCCCTGCCCCTGCCCCTGCCCCTGCCCCTGCCCCTGCCCCTGCCCCTGCCCCTGCCCCTGCCCCTGCCCCTGCCCCTGCCCCTGCCCCTGCCCCTGCCCCTGCCCCTGCCCCTGCCCCTGCCCCTGCCCCTGCCCCTGCCCCTGCCCCTGCCCCTGCCCCTGCCCCTGCCCCTGCCCCTGCCCCTGCCCCTGCCCCTGCCCCTGCCCCTGCCCCTGCCCCTGCCCCTGCCCCTGCCCCTGCCCCTGCCCCTGCCCCTGCCCCTGCCCCTGCCCCTGCCCCTGCCCCTGCCCCTGCCCCTGCCCCTGCCCCTGCCCCTGCCCCTGCCCCTGCCCCTGCCCCTGCCCCTGCCCCTGCCCCTGCCCCTGCCCCTGCCCCTGCCCCTGCCCCTGCCCCTGCCCCTGCCCCTGCCCCTGCCCCTGCCCCTGCCCCTGCCCCTGCCCCTGCCCCTGCCCCTGCCCCTGCCCCTGCCCCTGCCCCTGCCCCTGCCCCTGCCCCTGCCCCTGCCCCTGCCCCTGCCCCTGCCCCTGCCCCTGCCCCTGCCCCTGCCCCTGCCCCTGTCCCTGTCCCTGTCCCTGTCCCTGTCCCTGTCCGCCTGGTCTGTTTGTCCCCATGCCTGTGTTAATTATCATTTGACACTTCTACCTGCAGCCGTCATAAACTGTCTCAATGTTGCATAATCATAATAATCAGATCATTTTATAAACGTTTTCCGTTTGTGTCATCACTGTGTCTGTGTGTGTCTCCCGCGTACAGACCCAGTCCCCGTACGTCCACCGGACTCCGATGCAGTGGGGCCCGGGTAGATTCGCCGAGTTCATGAACTCGACCACTGGGTCGGTTGAAGACACGGAGCCCTGGCTGCCGCTCAATGGAGACTTCCCGGTCACGAACGTGATGGTGCGTGCGTTCACGGCAGACGAATAACACATTTCGTCTCCTCTTTTTAACACGCGTAATCCCTTCACACACGCGCACACGCATACAAACACACACACAAACACACACACACACACACACACACACACACACACACACACACACACAAGCTCGCACGCACGCACGCACGCGCACACAGATACACACACGCACGCACGCATACACACACACAGACACACACACGCACGCAGGCACGCATACACACGCACACACACACACACACACACACACACACACACACCGATGCTTGCATGTCTTGCATTGTCAAGAACACTACTGTCTTAGGTCAATCATTAGTAGCCTATAAGTTGTATAACTAAAACATGTAAACTCTTGTATATCCGCGGCCAGCTCCTCTTCTTCTTCTCATTGTAGCTCAGCACTCTGTAATAGCCACGAATGTACGTGGCTAGAGTATTGTCGAGCTTGGTCAGTCGCAAGTAGTGGGTGGTGTTGCGCGGGGGGTGGGGGATAAAACTCCTTTATGGTCGCGTACACGTGTTACACAATAATAATGTTAGAATTGTTTAGCTTGTTTAATATAAAATAAATGAAATAATAATAAAGTTAATAAATATGCTATTAGATCAAGGTAACTAATTACATGTGTTTTGCTGTATTGTTTTAAATATAATACGTATGCTATCTACATTTCCTCGTCGGCAGTAAGGAAGCTCATAATTCATATGTAAGTTTTTAAATATATATATTACGAATATTGTTAATTTAATGCAGACACAGAACAAAACGAAAGCGTCGTTGCTGACATTCTACACAGCAACAGCGAAACTACGCCAGAAGGAAGCAGCATTGCATGCCGGGAAACTACACTATGCCCTAATATCAGAGAACATCTTCTCCTTTATTAGAGAATTGGATGGCAAAGACAGGTACTGTTGATTTGGTACAGAAGTGCGTTTGTTGTATAGGTGTGCGTGATCGCACGTATGTGTGAGCGCGCACGCGCGTGTCTGTGTGTGTGAGTGAGTGAGTGAGTGAGTGAGTGAGTGAGTGAGTGAGTGAGTGAGTGAGTGAGTGAGTGAGTGAGTGAGTGAGTGAGTGAGTGAGTGAGTGAGTGAGTGAGTGAGTGAGTGAGTGAGTGAGTGAGTGAGTGAGTGAGTGAGTGAGTGAGTGAGTGCGCTCATGCGTACATGCATATGTTTGTTTAAGTGCGCGGTGTTGTGTTCTTGCGTTCGCACGTTCTGTATATATAATAGAGGTCATCGTTTATAAATATTATAATTAATATGTGCTATACGTCTGTACTTCAGCGAACTTTGATTGTGGAAAATAACACAAATCAAAATTATTCTAAAAACACCTTAATAATAATAATAATAATAATAATAATAATAATAATAATAATAATAATGAGAATTGTTAAATATTTACCGATTCGTTTTTTATTTACGGTTACGACGTT
>OZ024855.1:32555324-32557824 GCA_964017155.1 Oasisia sp. SBJ-2009 | reverse complement strand
TGCCCAGCCGTGTGGCGTGTCTGTGTATGTTTTGGCTGTATTTACTCGTATGGGTACAGCTCTGTTGTTGTCTTCGTGGTTGTCTTTGTCAAAATTAAGTACATCAGCTATGTCAGGTTTCTTAATACATGTGTTTGCATGCGTATATTATATGTGTTTTGTGACCAAATAAATACCACGCTGGTCGAACGCCACTTGAATTTTTGCCTGACATGTTCGGATGCAACAATTGGTCATAATATTGTATCGGTGTGTTCATTTGTAATTACAGGACCGCTTAAAGTAACCTCGGGGTGACTATTCGATCATGAGCGCGTCTCCTATCTAATGTGCTGCCTCATTAGTTAGCAGCTATCCCTCTTCTTTTTCCTCTGTTGGATGTTTTGGAAAAACGACAACTCCGAAGACTTAAGCAATTAGTAGATTAAATAATCTATAAACTACTGACGGTAACGTCTTTCTTGAAACGTTCCCGTTCCCCATTTGTTAAAATATCCCCGACTTAGTTCATAGTCCATAATCAGATTAAATACACTGATGTTGTGTCGAATCTTATACCAGTGGAATCGGGTGCACGTTTAGCTGAACTTATTTAAACCGTTAGAATTTCTAAACATGCCGTCCGTCTCTGGTTCTCACAAACATTCTCGTGGTATTGCTGCGTCATTCCGTGGTGCAATGACACATCATGCGCATATAACTAAGTAGTGGTTGGTAGATATGATCCACCAACCACTATTAAGTTATATGCGCAAATCGATTTGAACAGTCTTGCAACCCTTTTGCTACTTTTGCGAACGTTGCATAGCTTTGTGGTGAAGCATGACTAGACTAAACTATTGTAATGCGTTGTCCAGTGGTTTCACAACAACTGTACGGAAGAAAGCTACGATTGTCTGAGACGAAACAAGTTAGTAATTTAAATCAACTCGACCAGATGTCATTAATGAACTTCGATTGCCGTCGTATTAAGGAAGTTACACGGGTAGCTTATCGCGAGACGTTGCCAATCATTGGCGGTTGCTATCGTTACATCGCTACCCCTTTGGCAGTGGTGCACGCAGTCACGTGTCGTGAACGCGGTCCAGGTAAAACCAGCGCTGTCGTTCGTTACATTCATATCGAAGTTTGTTCGCTGTTGGACTCGGCACGCGGCCACGAAGCATCATGTCGGTCTTCGCTTGGACACCGACTGCTAAACAGACGGACCTCTTAGACGACGACGAACTCGAGGGCTACAATGACCCGGAAAATGTAAGTAATCTTCGTGATACTAGACGTAAATCGACCTTCTCTGTTGCGTTACCCTGAAACCTCCTCACATGACAAAAGTGGTAGCGATGTGAGTAGAGAGCGCGCTGTTTTCCTTGTGGAAAACTGCCAACTACAAAGAAAAACTCCATGGTCGTTTGGTAATCCGGTACACATCGACCCTATTAATGTTGTTCGTGGTGTTTCCAGCATTCGGTACCCTTCTATTAACTGACCGGTCTGTAGATGTCGTGTAGGCACTGAGTGTAACAACTGCAAGTGGTTCTTTTACATACCAAGTTGAGGTGATACCGATATTAACGTGATCTCCGACTCACATGTCACACAGTCCCCAATGCTGACTGCCAGATAACCGAGGCTGCTCGGGCCGGGCATTGGACTCGGAGCACCGGCATCACAGGCGGATTATTACCCACTACAATATCGCGCGCTCATATGATGTTACCAGTCTTCAACGTTTCACAGACTATTGCAACGTTTCTTGGTGGCAATACCCATATATAAGACAACACAGAGGCGTATTTGGCTTATTAAGCGCTACTTGGGCTGTCAGTTCGCCTATCCTGCGACAGGAAGTAGACTTTAAATGCGGCACTCAACCAACAACCAGGAAGTTTAACGCTGAGGAAGATCCCAGCGTTGTCATTGCGAGCTATTAATAGAGGCTTTGTGGAAATATTCATATATACTTCCATGTGGGCATAATACATTAATTTTTATAAATGCACTTACCGACCCCCGGCCGTGCCGCTAGGTAGCGTGCTGACCTGCATTCATACCCTGACAAACATGTCAACCTGATGTGATCTTTATATGAATAATTTTTGGGTACGTCAATAGACGTCAACAATGTGACCCCAGTCGAATAAGATGATCTTTCTACATGGGCATTTAGTGGTAACAGCAATGACCCAAAGGGTGTAGTTTTAATGTTGGTTTTCTTGCGTAACGGTTGGGCGGGTTCCCGAAAGCTGTCATATGATAAACAAACCCTCTTTATCAGTACCGTGCCCCGTACACAAAATATGTAATTTTATTTTAGTGATCACAAGACAAACATTATTCATAATGGCAATTCACTGGGAGACAGGAAGAACAGGAAAATGCATATTATCCTTGAATATATATGTATATATATATATATATATATATATATATATATATATATATATATATATATATATATATATATGCATTGATAAAAAGAGGCTGTTTTCACGTAGAGGCA
>OZ024855.1:32475324-32547824 GCA_964017155.1 Oasisia sp. SBJ-2009 | reverse complement strand
TATTATATTAGAAATCTGACAAAATATCTTAAAACTGTGGGCTCTGCAAAGTTATGTTCTTTCGGCGGTTGCTTTACGAAATTGGAAACATATCTACAACGACATAACAATATCGTGTCTAGTGTCGCTCGTTAACTCTTTGCGAGCGAGTATGTATGCATGTGTATGAGTGTGTGTGTGTGTGTGTGTGTGTGCGTGTGCGTGTGCGTGTGCGTGTGCGTGTGTGTATATATGTGCGTGTGTTGTGTGTGTGAGTGCATGTGTGTGTATATGTGTGTATGTGCGTGTATGCGTGCGTGTGTGCGTGCGTTCTATCCTGGTTTTATCGCAAAGAGAGAGTGAGTGAGAACATGTGCGTGAGAGAGAGAGAGAGAGAGAGAGAGAGAGAGAGAGAGAGAGAGAGAGAGAGAGAGAGAGAGAGAGAGATAGATAGATAGATAGATACAAGCAAACATATAGACACACAGACAATGTGCGCATGCGTGAGGTTACTAACTAACTTGACAAAGGCTGACTAAAATTGTATAGCAAAGATATTTACACTAAAGATCGAATCTAGTCATAATACATAAAACTAAACAATAGTATATTTACATTCTTAAATTAAATCAAGTAAACTGGTGTATTCTCACAACCAAACATAAATGTCATAACATATATATACTACAGACTGTCAGTAAATTTAATATCTAGCATCTCACAAACTGATCACACAATAAACTGTCTACTAACAGGCGTTTTCGCCAAGACGCTCTTTTGCCCAATGTTGCCCTGGGGCCCATCCAGGCCGAAAACCTGCATTTCCACCGAACTGCAATAAGCGTCTTGGACCTCATCCATACATTATGCACCATATGAAACCTATTAGTAAAACCTTTACACGGGAAATGTCTTAAACTATTCATACTTTCTTAGTAGTACTTTTAATATATTTGTAAATACCGTCAAATTGGGTGGGTGAATGAGTGAATGAGTGAATGAGTGAGCGTGTGTGTGAGTAAGTGTGTGAGTGAGTGAGTGAGTGAGTGAGTGAGTGAGTGAGTGAGTGAGTGAGTGAGTGAGTGAGTGAGTGAGTGAGTAAGCTAGTGAGTGTGTGGGTGAGTGCGTGAGTGAGCTAGTGAGTGAGTGAATGGGTGGGTGAGTGACTGAGTGACTGAGTGAGTGAATGGCTTGTTACACTACATGGCGGAACCGCATTTTTTGCATTAATGAGCCGCAATATTAGTTGTACAGTAGATACACGTTGGCCTCGCCATAACAATAGAAAAACGATTAGTTAGATGAAACCGAGTGAGATCGTATCCACCGTAACTTAAACTGAACCATTTCCGATGTTAGCAGAATTTACTTCTTACACTAATATAGCAATGTACACTAACACTGTTATTATTGTTTCGTAGGTATTTTTTCCAATTAAAGTCTAATTGTAAACGAACATTAAGGGCATGGTGAAAATGGCAGGCTGCAGTAAAACGGATAGGCACACTTTCTCCATGATGTCTCAATTACAAATACATATAATAATATAATATGGTTGACTTTCGTTTATCAGCACGCACACACACACCACACACGCACACATATACACACATATACACGCACGCACGAACACACACACACGCGTACGCACACACACACGAATAACACACGCACACTCGCACACACACACACACACACACACACACTCGCACACACACAAATACATACACACACACACACACACACACACACACACACACACACACACACACAAACACGCACACACGCACGCACGCACGCACACACACACACACACACACACACACACACACACACACACACACACACACACACACACACACATGCTTGTCCAATTTAAACAGTTGACTATCAAGCCCTACTCATTATCAATGAACCGAGGTGCGTGTGTCGTAACGAACGCTGATACGTGTAGCGCTTGATAGTTGACCCAGTAACACCCTGATTATATCTGTCGAATGCGTCATACGGGTGAGGTGTAATTCGAGCGGCTTTTTCTGGCTGGCACGGTGCCCAAGCTTATAACGACCGTAAAACCTACGGGACAATCTCCAACAGTCAAACCCTACAAACAAACAGACAAATCCATTATTTGCTAGGCCGTACAGCTAATGAGATAATTTTAGAATTCAAAAGCCCAACAAGCTTTTATATTTTGGCGTCCTTGGTAGACCATAACCAAACGTCATGCTACATGTACCAGAAAAAGAACGTAAGAGAAAAGATCACTTTATCTGTGACTAAAATGTGAAACTTGTAAACAAGTATAAGTATACATAGCAAAATAGAAATACAAATAATAGCATTATACAAAACAGCAAGTCATGGTACTTGTCTACTAACAGAGGTTATTGAGGAGGACACAACGGCCGGAAGTCTGGGTGGATGACCCTCCGAGTGGCGCCTCCAGCGACAAGAATAAAATGGTCGCAAAAAGTATGATGCTTCTCCAATAATCTTTAAATATGTCAAGTAAGCGCTTATGCAAGTCTTCATATAACCATCAAACATGTATTGTGCAAAATCGTGGAACTGCATAGATTCCTAGCATTATGGCAGTGAATTTGTTTACGTAGAGGCGTAGTCTTTGAAGTGTCAATCTTAAAAGCATTTATGTGACAATAGTGGTAGCTCAGCCGGGTTATTAGCCAAAGAATGCGGCGTGTTAGTGATGCCCTGTTGATAGCGTGCCAAGTAACCGGTTGTGCTACTGACGTCAAATGGTCGCTGATAGCATCCGAACAGCCTGTTATACAGGCTTCACTAGACTGCTCGCTGTCATGTTTCTGTTGTGCCACAGGTAACCTACGTTTAACACAGACATTCCGGCAGGCGTGGTCGCTGCAGTTCGCCGGATTCTAATCGTAGTTGGCAGTGTTCATTTCCAAAGTTAATAATTCGATTTCAAATATCTTTAATATCTCACAAAGTGAACATTTTCATGTGGTGTTCGCTAGAGTGTCTATTTGTTAAAGAATGCCATAAAACAAATACTAAGAGGCACGCATGATGGAAGCAAAATTAAATAAATAACACATACAGATCAGTTAGAATACATAATTTCCGTACATAATCACAGCAATAAGTACAGGAATGTATAGCGCATACATATCCGCACATACCACCACATACATACCCACCCACACACCCGCACATTGTCATACCACCACATACACACTCATACATCCGCACATACCACCACATACACACCCACACACCCGCACTTACCACCACATACCTATGCACATAAAGACATATTTCATGTAATAATGGTTTAACAAATTAAACGCAAAGTTATTCAAAGAACGACATCCAAGGAAAAGGTAGATATTGTACTGTTACTTCCGATAATTCGCTCTAACGTAATCAATATAATTTCTGCGTGGCGAGGGCTTTGTTTCCATTTCATTACTTCGTTCGTTGGTTCGTTGGTTCGTTGGTTCGTTGGTTCGTTGGTTCGTTGGTTCGTTGGTTCGTTGGTTCGTTGGTTCGTTGGTTGGTTCGTTGGTTCGTTGGTTCGTTCATTGGTTCGTTGGTTCGTTCATTGGTTCGTTCATTTGTTCGTTTATTGGTTGGGTTCATTGGTTGGTTCGTTCGTTCGTTCGCTCGGTCGCTCGGTCGTTCGGTCGCTCGGTCGCTCGGTCGGCCAACAGTTATACCATTATATGCCAAATCAGTCATTTGCTGACATCTCTGCCATTGTAGAAGTCGCCATGGTACGGCCAACAACCCACCCAGGGCTGGTATCCGATGATGACGCGGGCTGTTCCCTCGTACATGCCCAACTACCAGATGCCGACCGTGAGACCCGCCCCTCCCAGTCTGTCGCCAAGTCCACCCGTCAAGCGGCGACGAGTGAAGCGCCACTCCAAGCCCTTTCTCCACAGCCACCGCGGGGTGGCGCTCCTGGTCCTCGCCATGATAGTGATCATGATCGGTGTCGTCGTCGGCATTGTCGTTCTCGCTGGTAAGAATATTATTCTAAAAATGTTAAATATAATACAAACTGGTGCATTTGCTTTGGCCTGCTCCCGTTCTAGAATACCCTTATGTAAACTGAATTTCTGTGGATCACGTAATACACTACATTGGGGCGTGGCAGTTGCTTCGACGAGAACTTCTTGCTGTGTACAAATCCATGTACAAACGATTCATCTGACGTACAGTTAGATGAGTTTGTGTTAGAATAATTATGAGTTGAATGTACTTTTAGCAAGGCTGACATCATGTGTTTACATGATATTGTAGGAAGCTTGTTAACCGACACGCACTCCTCTAGTTACGTCAGAAACTTAACGTACCGTGTCGAGCTACTGTAGACTCTAGTGGTTATTAACATACGTATTTGTAATACAATTTCAAATTCCTCGGCAAAACAATGGAAACACACCGCGTCTGGCAGACAGGACGGTGTGACAATACACATTAATGTTAAATGAACATACTGAAAATGAACTACACCCCTATATAATTCGTATTCGGATATATTTTAATATGTTTATTTTGTTCTTCCAGGACAGTCATCACACAAACCACTAGTAGAGAAAGGTGAGTTATCATATGTAGACACCCTCGGATTAACATAAAACTTTAGTCTTATTTCATAACTTGATTTTTCTACTACAAAACTACACACTTTAATGTTAAAAAACTTTATTGGAGCGCCAAACGGTCAAAGAAATATGTGCAAGGCATAAAGCATTATATCAAGAATAACTAGTGTAATGTATGTTCCATATATGCAGAATTACCCAGAATTCATCATATTTTCCGTTGAATGTTGTGGTATGTTGCTAAGAGCTGGTTTTAAGTAGTGCATTTTAATGTACAGAAGTCACACTTCTGGGAACAAAATCCGCTGTTAAATTAAACGTGTTTTCTTTCTTCAAAAACAATTTATACCCATTGCCATATCGCCATGGATACTATTTCCATGACCCAAGAGTAGCAATGTCCCGCCAACGAGACATGGTGTTGACCGTTTTGATGTGTTCATGATCATTGTTAAGGAAAACTATTTAGGGAGCAAAATCGGGTTTAAGAACTCTTAACAACGCTAATGAAATTGCATACACACGTAGGCGGTCACACCCAAAAACCCACCTCACATGGAAGTAGGGGGTCAGGCAATACGACTGCCGTGTATTACAGACTACCGAAGGAGGAGAGGGTTATTTCTTCACGAAGTTATGCATATGCAATTTGTAGAAAACCACAATGTTTTTGTTTGTTAACTTTACAGAGGAAGTGCAGGGGAAAGTGAAATTGGACGGCAAGGAGTACGTGAAAGCTTACGGTGACAAGAACTCACCCGAATACAAGACGTTGGCGAATGAATTCTGCGAAAAAGTTGGTATAATTCGTTAATATGTCATGATGATGATTTTACAGGGCTGTGTATTGCGAATATGAAAGACATTACACCCGGCAAGCTAACTTCGGTCTTGGTTGTAACATAGACTTACAAAACACACATCAGCGATCTCATGACGCCATCTAGTGTTTAACCAAACTAAAAACATTGGCATGGCTCATATTACGAGATAGGTGACTGTAATACAGCTGACAGTCTTACAGCTGAGAGTCTTACAGCTGACAATCTTACAGCTCTATGGTTTGCGCCGTGATTGTCAATTTATAGGCGTATGCAATTATAATGGAATATGCTAATTATCATACTGGTCAACTATATTTATTGCTCAAACGCAGTGTAATTGCACAATACCTTGTGGGAGGTGTGGTAAAAGTATAGGTGTTCTTATAACTGTGTAGATATTGCACGTTTTGGCCAATTTATCGAAAATAGTTAACCCAAATTTCAAATAACAGTAGACTCATCATAATTGGGTACACTAATTAAATTATAATTGTAGGTGAAATGAACATATTAGTTAATCCCTTTTAGAAACTACGATGATACAATCAAATGGTGCAACCTTCATTTCTTAGATGATGACAACTTTGGCTGAGGGTGACCTGGGTGATGATGCACAGCAGTGTCGCGTGGATAGCTTCAAGTAAGTGCCATCGAATGCTTACGATACAATAAACCCCAAAACAACACGTCTCGGTGAACAGTTTTGTGATAGGATTTCAAAAATCCACAATTGTGAAAAACCCTTAATGTAAACAGATTTCCAGTTGGAGACATCTCAGCTACGTGTGCAGAAAGCATACAACTGGTATTGTATGTTTTAATGAGGTCATTTACCAGTCGAGCATGTTTGTGTATGAATGTGTTGATGCACTTTCGCATTCATAGCTTCACGTGTTTCTGGGTCGACTTCGTTACATCACACCGGAGCTGTGAAAGTGTTGAAATATTATTACTATTAAAAACGTTTGATACAACGTATATAATGTAATATGCTTTCCGAACAAATGTATTCAGTACAGTTTAACAAAATGCTAAAGGTGGTGATTTATAACACAACTTCCCTTGACAATGGCCAATGCATGACCTATTACATCGACTGTACACTGTATAGTATCAAAATGAACCAACACTAAATGAGATGGAACAGTTTATTCACATTATGCCATATGATAGCGTGCATTGTATTTGTTATTACATTAAAGTCTTGTTCATTTTTTGCAGGAATGGGAGTATAGATGTCGTCTTCTTCATAATCGTCCAACAGTTCAGTGCACGTGGCTCCGATAAAAAGCCGCTAGAGCTGGATGCTTTGGCTGAACTAATCAAACAGGTAATAGTGAAGGAGTCGAAGAAGAAAGGCGGACTGTTTGACGAATACCAGAAGAACCCCGGGTCCGGGTCTGTGGGGAAGTCTGCCACAGTATCACCGAAAACAACAACAACTCCAGCTCCAACAAAACGTCAAACTAAAATAACAACTCCAACTCCAACTCCAACTACAACAAAAACTACAACTACAACTCCAACAACAACTATTCCAAAAACAACAACTACTACAACTACAACAACTCCAACAACAACTACAACAACAACTCCAACAACAACTACAAAAACAACTCCAACTACAACAACTTCCACTACCACTACAACTACAACTACAAAGAAAATGCCAACTACAACAAAAACAACAACCAAAGTGCCAAGTACAGCAAAAACAAATCCACCCGGAAACGACGTTTCAACTACTACAGAACCGTCACCGTCAACAGAAACTCCATCTGCAGTAGCGTCGGTCACTATGTCTTCTGCACCCCCGCAATCACCGACCACCGCTGCTGGTGTCTCGTCATCGAGTGAGTCGGCAACAACAACAGCGCCACCAGACGGACAGGCTAGTACTGCGGCTCCAACGACAACAACAGCGCCAGACGAGACTACAACTACGGAGCCAGATGCGACTACAACTACTGCGCCTCCAGGTACAGCGGTGATACCGTTAAGTACTATTGTTTTGTGACACGAATGTCCAATTTCAACTGGTCTCACTGTAGTGAAGGTCAGAAAAGGTACAATATATACATACGTACATACGTACGTACGTACGTACGTACGCACATACATACATACATACATACATACATACATCTATGTGTGTGTGTGTGTGTGTGTGTGTGTGTGTGTGTGTGTGTGTGTGTGTGTGTGTGTGTGTGTGTGTGTGTGTGTGTGTGTGTGTGTGTGTGTGTGTGTGTGTGTCTGTGTGTGTGTGTGTGTATGTATGTATGTATGTATGTATGTATGTATGTATGTATTAGTGCTGGTTCGATACCACGTTTTGTTCGATACCGATCGATACCTGAATTTTGTTCGATACTCGATACTTACGTTGTAAGTCTAATATTCACATAGAACACAGTTCCCAGTATAAGCACAGTATGCAACAGAAGTAGTGCTGGTTCGATACCAGAATTCTTCAATACCGATCGGTATATTGCTGGTTCGATACCAGAATTCTTCGATATCAATCGATACCAGATTTTTATTTGATACTCTAAATTTACCTTGTAAGTGTAATTCAGTACAGTAGAGATCTCCAAAGAAACACACTACTATCCACTTAGACATGATGCCACAGAAACACACACATTTTTCACTTGTAGGGAAATATGTGTTAATTTTAGTCATGCAAACAATGATTAATATGCAATTTTCATTTTATGTAAGTAAACAAACAACAATTTCAATATAATTGATTACTGTTGTAAAACTAAAAGAGAACTGTAATATAGTATTAAAACAATAAAGATAACTGCAATAAAATACCTAGTGACAAATCAATTGCACTGAATTATTTTAAATTAATAACAGTACTTCACCCCAGCTGTTTGTAAATACACTATAATATAGCAGCTTAATTTCAATTCAATGTGTCTCCTAAAGTTACTTTCAACAAATACAGCTGAAACATAACATACAAATAATATATTGTTATACAAAAACTCCTATCACTTATAATAGTGCCACTGCCAGCACAGCTAAACACTCACTGTTATAACTTTTTTTTTTATTTGTATCGTAAAGATAATTGTGATTTAACATCAAAACTGTATAGATGAGTACACTAAGATAACACTAACTAATAATAGAAAAAATTATTAATATAAAAATTACAATTGTACTTCACAGTTCACACCAATATTTTTTAATATAAAACTTAAATTACCATGTTATCAAGTACACATAAGAAGCCCCATAATGTTTTTGCAACTGTTTTCAAGAACAGGTCAGTTTCTTCCTCTACCTCTGGCTCTGCCTCTGCCAGTGGTGAACTTGTTTGGCTAGTGCCAGTGTCACAGTGACAGCAGATGCAGTAAGCGAATCGTCACGTCGTGCATGTCACATCTTGGCGATGTGGCCGCAGTTACTTAGCAGATTCGGCAATCCGATGGCGATTCGCTTCGACTGTAACCAGACTGTTACTCATTGTCGAATATTTCGATAGAACACGTTCTCGAGTCAACGGCAATGCCAATGCGACGTTGTCCACGACGTCGACGTGCCATACGATGAAAGTTGATCATCACGTTTTGATAGCTTCTTGATTGGTGACATGTTTCGTCAAATTCGATGTATTTCCCCCGTTATCTTTGAGACGCCTCTAGCATAGCAGACACTCTTTGTTGGAAAAACTGCCAAATTAGCGACGAACGTGGCGACTTGTTGTCGTTCGCCTTGGCTGTGGGCGTCGTGTACGGCAAACTGGTGGCGCCACCAAACGGAACTCGAATAAACAAAGCCTCCGCATCACGGTCGAATAATTATTTATATTAATAATATCATTATTAAACTAGTTTCATAAATACTAGTACGTTCAATAAACACTCTATAAAAAATACTATAGGATATGTGTTTTTGTACGCGTAACCGTAAGTAAAGTAGGGAGAAAGATGGCATGGTACTGCCACCAAACGAGAGCGTCTCGTACGAACCTTGGTTTGGGTAACGAGGCTAACCGAAGTCTGGCCTAGGCTGATGCCCTGTCCACACCAGACCTCGCCAGGACGTAAATCGGAAGAAATTTGCTCACATTGACGTATACGATACTTGCGATCTGTGGAGGGCGGGTGTGGACGGCATCGCAAATCTTATAAGTCAAAGACTTGCGATATTTTGAACATTCTCCTGTCGAATCGTTGAAATCGGTAATGTGGACAGCTTCGTCGCAAATCGTAAGCATCGTAAGAATCGCAAGTCGCCTCGAGGAATTACGTGAAACGCTTCAGCCAATCAGCGTGCGAGTATCGAATTACGTCTTGACGTATAACGTCACAATTGTTGTAGTTTTCCTTTGGTACACACCAGATGGCATGTATGTTCCCTCGCGATGAGAACGTAAATCTTTGCGGTGTGGACACGAAAATCGTAATTCACTCAGGACGTAGATCGCAGTTGCTTTTGTCTGCGATGCGGTGTGGACACCCTTCGTCGTACATCGGATCCAGTGTGGACCGAGCATAAGATCGCACACAGAAAACAGTTATTATACAGTCTAATTCTACAATAAAGTTTTAGAAAACAAGTCACATTTTATGTTATATTATTTTTTAAACAACCACGCCTAAGTCAATTTAGGCTGCGAAGCGCTGTACCGTAAACAACGTCGTCATCAACAACGATGTTGCGCCTTCGGCTTCGCATCGACGTCGTCGAATGGACTCGATGTCAAGTATCGAAGGTATCGAAGGTATCGAACAGTGGGCGTTCGATACCAAAATATCGAAGTATCGCGATACCACTAAATATCGGTATCGAACTTTCGCAAGTATCGCGATACTTCGATATATCGAACCAGCACTAGTAATATATATATATATATATATATATATATATATATATATATACAGGGCGCCGAAAGTCTCGAATGTTCTTGAATTTGATTTTTTCATTCGAGTACCCTCGAATGTTCTTGAATTTGACTGGATGTTCTTGAATGTTCTTGAATCTGATTTTCACGAATTTTCATGCACATAACTAACAATTTGTATGAGGGGATAATATTTATTGGCATTGTATCAAATAATCATTACTAATGTATGAAAAAAATCGGCGAATTGTGTCAAACAAAATGGCGGAAAGCCGGGAGTTGGGAGTTGATGAATTAGTGGTAGTTTGATTCAGAAGATGGCGCCACCTGATATAGGCTAATGCTACACCGTTTTCTATTGGTTCGTTCAAGAGCGAATGACCAATTAGGGCCGTGTTTGCTTTTTATTTTCTACGCGACGCCATTTGCATTTTACGATTTTTAATTCGCGCGCATGTTGGAAGTTACTTGGAAGTTGGAACGTTTTAAATCATGCCTCGCCAACATGGAAATTGCAAGTTTCGGGATTAGTGGCTGGTTGATACCAAATTTAAAGATTTGATGGTTAAAGATCGCGCTGATGACAAGGTTGCAGTATGCAATGTTTGCAAGAAACGAACAAGACGAACATGGGCACTTATGCAGAATTCGGACCCACCTCAGTTTTGCCATTATAATTGTATGTTTGCCAATATTTGATTTTGTTAATTCATTCATTTAACATAATCTTGCGCATATTTATGTTTTTAAATAGCGCGTCTTAGCAGACTTTCGCGGTCGAAAAGACAGCGCGGCCGGCATAAACAAACTGTTTATCGCTCATTCTATGTGCACGGCGTCGTGACGCATGCACCGCTGCACTTGCGACTGGCACAAATCGGAGCGCTATTTGGGTCTCAAAATGCAATATTTATGAAACATAGATATGCCTGGTGTAGTAGATACACCATGCGAAGTTTGGTCATCGTAGGTGAACATTTTGATGTTTTTTTCGAGGTGCGGGCCTAAACTGCAAAAGTACCGAGAGTTATCCAACATAAACAAATATACAGTTATAATGACAAGTCAAGTGCCAAGTGGTGCAGAAGGAACTCGAGATTAAACTTGCCACACTGTCACTGAAGGGAGTGTGAAGTGTCTGTTGGGACTTGGAAGTCACATAGTGCGACCAGTAATTCTGTGGACAGCACCCGTTATTTTTCTGTTTTCTTTCAATAAACTGCTATTTGTACCTGACATGTTTGAATTTTTTATTGTACATAAAATGTTCTTGAAAAAGTCCTATTTTCCCCTGCAAATGTTCTTGAATTTGATTACACACTTTCTGTATGAACCCTGATATATATATATATATAGTTTTGCATGCGGGACACCTAAGACAATATTGGCATAGTCTCGAACATTGGATAAAGGTCATGATTTCCATCAACTAAAATACAAAGAACCTGCCTAAGGCTAGCATAATTTAGTGATGTCTCTGAGTGTCTCCAGTAATTTTGGAGCGGACACGTACAATCTTCTGTAAGTTGTTCCTATTGGTAACACTCAGGTTGAAATACCAGCAGATAAATGAACATACGAAGATAACTGCATTGATATAAACCAGAACAATACTAGTGATACAGGCGAAACGATGTGTATGTTTTAGGTAATTACAAGACTCAAAATATTTGAATTAAATATTGCAGTTAGCAAGATAATTGGAATAACTATTAGTTATTGTACGATGAATCAATTAATATGTTATGCTGATTGTTATCTGGAGAAAACAAGTGTATATCGCCGCAATGCATTTCGTTTATCTTGGCAGCCATAACGAATTGCTCGGCAATCACATGTCTGAACAACAGCACGTGCAACGTGACTGACGGAAGTGCGGTGTGCGTCTGCGCCGACGGCTACACCGGAACTTACTGTGAAAGTGGTGAGTGATGTATTGCAATTTGGCTAACCATTCCGTATATCTTGTCGTATTATTGTTAATATGATTATTAATACAATATTCATTGATGACCTGTCTAGTGTCAATGCCGTTATTGTTCAAGTACCATATGTTATAAAGCTCACAGATGAATGGTTTGCTGAACGATAGAATAATATTCTTCAAAATGTGGCGATTACTTTGGGATTAGCCATTAGCCTAATGATTAGGCCTATATAATATAATGGGTACTTTTGCAGTTTAGGCCCGCACCTCTAAAAACCATCAAAATGTTCACCTACGATGACCAAACTTCGCATGGTGTATCTACTACACCTTTACTATGCGTATACACTTGTCACATGATCCACAAATAATTATTAATGCCTGAAATCTATCAAAATGTGTACGTAAACAACGCGCTTTCCTCGGCGCCACCTGACGGAGTTCACTGTGACAGTAGTGACTCGATGAAGAAAGTGCATTATTTACGTACACATTTTGATCGATTTCAGGCATTAATTATTATTTTTTGATCACGTGACAAGTGCATACACGTAGTACAGGTATAGTAGATACACCATGCAAAGTTTGGTCATCGTAGGTGAACATTTTGCTGGTTTTTTCGAGGTGCAGGCCTAAACTGCACAAGTACCATATAATGTTCAAGTTAGCAAGTCTTTGAACAACAAATCTGCTTCAGTTAAAAACCTAGCTATGCATTTCAATAAGTAGCGTTCTCACTTTTGTTATTGTTCCAAAGGTTTATTTAGAACGTTATGATCGCCATACGCTTCCATTTACTGGAGCACAAACTGTCCAACATTGCCTCTAAAATTATGCTAGAAATTAGCTTTAAAGGAATCCCTCCACTGAGCAAGAGTTCAATTTGATATGAAATAATTACGTTGGTTGAACAGAGTAGAAGCTGGATATATGAGCTGTGAAGACCTGATTGAATAGTAAAAGAACTGCTAAAACCATTTTACGTCATACAAATAGCCGTCCGTAACAAGATCAACACTACTGTTGCCTGCAGTTTCTTTTTGTATGTTCCAAGTATATTGCTTTTAATGCTGTTATGAATATATGGAAAAGTCAACTGATACAGTTTCGGTAACACAAAACCCTCTTTCTGCTCACAGAAGAGACCATATGTGACACGGCTCAACCATGTAAAAATGGCGGACGTTGTGTCGTCAAGTCTACATCGACGACAGGCTACATCTGCGTCTGTCCGACCTGTGGCTGTCTGTCGTCTCCGGCTATCACACCCACCTGTGACATTGGTGAGGCTTATGTAGCGTGTATATATATATAGATATATATATAGATATATATAATATATATATATATATTATATATCTATATATATATAGATATATATATGTATATGTGTTTATTTTATAGCAGAATAGACTCCATGAACACAGTAGGTTTTGTTGTGGTAAGCCACACGTTTTGGGCATTCTAGCCAACAAGTATATGCATCCAATATCACATATATATTTATTGGTCAGTTTTTTTCTAAATGGTTTCATATTGATAGAAATAATTCCAAATTGCCGCACATTCGTTTGAATCTACCACACACGCACACGTCATACACAAATACACGTGCCTGTACATACATCTACATATATGTTATGTATACATTGTGTGTAGGTATACACACACACACACACACACACACACACACACACACACACACACACACACACACACACACACACACACACACACACACACACACACACACACACACACACACACACACACACATGGTCAGCATTCGCACAAAATAATCTCTAACACGTGTAATATCATATGAATGTAATATTCCAGACAACGCAACAATCTGCAATGGTGTGATGATTGATACCTGGTACCTGGCACCTTTTCCATACGACTGTCACAAGTTTGTGAACTGCACCGGTGGAAACTTTGTAGGAGTCCAGACCCTCTCAAATGACTTTGTGTTCAATCCAGCAAACGGAGTCAAAACATTTCCGGCCGCTTTGCCGTGTGCAAAATTAGTAGGTAAGACTCCTTCTTCGTCTTGAATAAATCGTCAACGTCAGTGTATGTCCTCGTTGGGTCGAATATTTGGTGAATGAGGCAGTCTCCTGAAATGATATGTTCAGCTGTTCGAATTTTCCGCAGTCGCGACTGTCACTCTGTGTAAAAATAGAACGAATCTGGAATTTCACTAAAATCGAACATCGAATTAAATATTCTCGGATATGTCGAATAAGAATGAAATATCGAACTGATTACGATTCAGTGGCTTCGTATTCAATTAGAATAAACGTTTACCCTGCCATGATGATGTCAGCGTGTGTGCGTGCATTCGTTCGTGTGTGTGTGTGTGTCCACGTAGGTATGTCTCTACGTGTGTTGTTGTGTGTGTGTGTGTGTCCTTAATTGTGTGAGTGATGGCGTTTGTGGGTTCATCCGACTGTGCATGCGAGCGTATATGGTTGCCTGTATAAAGCCTGTTCCATTCTCTCCCATTGACGTTTCTCTTTTGGATCATTCCCTCTGAGCAAAAATCCACTACCAAAAACGTTGCTGAAAACACATAATAATTTAACTAAGTAGTATGAAATGTTGATGCAGAAAGAATGTAACTAAATTGTTTTGCTTACAGTAAAAAAGTTTCCACATTGGCAATATAACGGAACATTTCGAGCATTAGATCAAAAAGAAATGTGGGTACATGACCGATATGTAAATGTTGCAGTGCCAGAAATCTGTCGCGACAACACGTGTCAAAACAATGGCGAGTGTAACGACACTCAGACTGGCTTCCGATGCAACTGCACGTTTGGTTTCATTGGGCTTAAGTGCGAAAATGGTGAGTAGCAGATATAACTGTAACTCCGTCTGTCTGAAATACCAGAATGTCGTATTTAATTCATAGCCATGCCTCCGTTCTTCTGGCTGTGGTAGCCTTGGACAAAATGTCATATGGTCATTGGTAATTAGGCCTACTTGAACTGTCAGCTTACATTGGTGCGAATTGGTGAGTTCATTCACGTTAAGAGCATACGTGTGTAACACAATATATTATTTCAGATTTACAGTGATTACACGACTGGTCCATCATGATATTTTTAAGAATATTGCTGAGACGTATTGTTATTTTATATGACAGAAACTGAGAAGTGTACAAACACCACATGCAAGAACGACGGCAGCTGTACGGATACGGCTACAGGGGTTGACTGCACATGTTTGAGTAGATATGGCGGAAGCAGGTGTGAGAAAGGTAAATAAACAACACATGAGCATTAAGTGTTAACACGTGGATGTGAACAATTACCATGTCCGGTCATTTGGCGAAACTGTTACTAGTATAAACTCCAGATGGCATGTCAGAGGATATCATTCGTGTAACATCCACAGATCTTGCTTGGCTTCTCCTTTCGTTTGTGTTCTCAGATCTGAATATAGATAATTACGCTAATGTCTATGCCAACACAGTACACTATTACAGTGTTCGTATTTATAACATGTCAAGCACCAATTGTATTTAATTACAATAATCCGATATTATTTCAGAATTACAATTCTGCAACGAGGTGTCGTGTGCTAACGGGTCAACCTGCATAAACAACACAGACACCGGCTACAAATGTGTTTGTCCGCCTGGCGTCACTGGAGATTTGTGTGAGACAGGTGAGACTTGATGTGATAATGGAATTATGCTTTCATTATAACTAAGCGACCACTTGCAACATTAAAAAAAATTATGTTTGTTACAATTACAAGGTACGAACAATCGAACACATTTGCCAAAAAGTTGTTGCTGTTTATGCCATTTAAAAGTGTGCTTCATTAAAACATGCGTGCTGAATCATGCTCGCATTATAAAGACTTTTGAACGAAATATCATTATGATATTGGATGACTTATAATGCAATGCTTGTGTGCATGTCGTAAACTTCAAATAATCTACATATCAGGTGTTTCAAGTCTGTTCGGAGATCGGTTCAATTAGATTTGTGAAAATATGACTATCTTCTTATGAGTATGACATAGTAGTGTTGAAACAGTTGAATACATAATAAATACCCATTTATGTACATAATTACTACATAATGTATTTTGCACATGTATGTAGAATGGAGGTTCTGTGATCGTGTGAAACCATGTAAAAACGGAGGAACATGTATCGACCTACCCGAAGATAACTACAGATGTCTGTGTCCAAAATGTGGATGTTCGACCGTGGAACCTTTCGACAACTGTACAATTGGTATGATTGTCAAAAGTATACAGTATACATAAAAGATGCATGACTTCGTTAAACTTTTTCTCTGAAGAAGTGTAACTGTGTATCTGCTGTTAAATTGTATCAACCATACTAAATTAATTTGATACAATATTATGTTCGTGGCTTATACGTCATTTGCCCATGTTTGAACACTGCCTCACGATGATAAACTATATCACGTGTACAAACAGTAAGCACATATATCAGTGGTTATGCATCGTCAGGTACGGAAATGTGGACACTTAAATCAATTCATTATTTACAGTTAGCAAAATGTGCAGAATAATCGTTATTAAATAAAAACTTTATATATAACATATCTATATTTGTGACGGCTATTAACCACATATTTTGTGATACATCTTACAATACACAATGTTTATTTTTCAGACAAAGCCAGCATCTGTAAGAAAGAGAAGGTGATGCTTGACAATGTTGCTCATCCGTACGATTGTTCAAAGTACATTAAATGCAGTAGTGGCAATATGACCGAGTACGTTAATGTGCTTGACGTTTGGCAACCCAAGGGTGGTGGTGGATACGTTTACAACCCAACCACTGGCCAATCCGATAGACCTGGAAATGTTGCCTGCGCTAAACAAAAGGGTACGTTCAAATAGCAATATGGTAAAATAAAAGTAAGCTTCAAAATAAAACAGCAACATCAACGTTTGGTTTGTAGAGAGCATCTCGTTGTGTATTATAAATTTATAATGTTTATTTGTAGCCATGTATGTTATCAAAGATTAAAGCTGGTATTTTTGACAAATTGATACAACGACAAAACGATACAACAACTAGAAAACACAGGTTATTAAAGTGTATGATATTTCAATTGTGTTACAGACGTGAATATGTGTACTAACGTCACGTGTGCTAATGGTGGGACATGTGACGACACCTTGGGTGGCTTCAAGTGTCACTGTCCGTGGGGTCACTATGATGGACTGACTTGTGAAAACGGTGAGAAATTGTCTGCTTTCGTCTTGTTTATGTGTATGTCTCATTAATCAGAAATATTACCACTGTAGCTATGTACACTGGCTTACATTTTGTGGAAGTATGTATGCAAACCATTATGTGCATTGAAATGTATATTCAGTAATTTAATTTTCGATGGTGATTGTGCATTGATTATTGACGTAAAATGGTCAGGTGTGATTTGCAAACAGCGGATATGTAACATTTGAAAAGTGTATTCCTAAAACATAAAAATTCACGTATTTGTTATATATTGTAATCAAATATTGTGTGTAATCAAAGAAAGTATCTCCACAATTAGACCCATTCACCATACGTTTTATATAATTATGCTTGTTCAACGTTGGTTACTTTGGACTCTCGATTTAGAGAACCCGGTCCGAATCCTCTTCTTCGCCGTGATCGTAATCAAGTAAATCTCTCCTGACTATTTACCTCCATAAGCCCACTTGTTTTCATGTTTCTTCGGTGTCTGTGTCTGCAATAATCTCGCAAATGTTCACATGTGACTGATATTTGCAGAACTTATAACGTGCGACAACGTTACGTGTGTACATGGAACCTGTAATTTGACAATATCCGGGTTTTTCTGCAACTGTTCCCAGAACTACACCGGGCAGTATTGTCAAACCGGTAAGATTCCTTTATCACTTGAGTGTTTAAGATAAACGTGGTCGCCTAATGCAGTTATTCCAGTGTTTGTACAATAACAAACTCTCCGTCTTCGGTTTTTCATACTTGATAACAATTACTGATATATTGAATGGATTTATTGGTTACGTTGTTATAAATTTGTTACAGATAAAAACATACCATTAGTTGCAAAGATAGCCAGGGAATTATCTGGAAACCTTAATGGGATAATTATGACAGCCACTCAGAACCACATGTTTTGTCGTATGCGTAAACTAACAGTACGAAAGAAAATAATTCATCGGATTCTGTACAGTACAATAATATATAAGTAAGACAAAATCGACAAATTTGTAATTGGCTTATTTGCGATTCATTCCAGAGAAGATCCCGTGTAGTCAGGTTACTTGTCTGAACGGAGGGAATTGTACAGACACTGACACAGGGTACAGTTGTGCTTGTCCCGTCATCTATACCGGACGCAAGTGTGAGACGGGTACGTCAGTTTGCAATAACACGTGGTTATACAAGTTATAGTGAATTCTTCATCAGGTTCATTGTATATGCAGTATTAATTTCAATAATACTTGAATGACTACAGAATGTATGTATTACTTGTGGGTTTGTATACCAGTATTATTGTGATACATTAGAATGTAATTTCTCTTGAATGACGTAAAAATGTTGCTGATTGGTTCAATCAATTAATATATAATATGAAGTAAGAGCGATAGGGCAGGGGATACCAACATTCATCCATCACAATGAGGAAATCAGTTATGTCTGACTTAGCCAAGGCGAACTAAAACACCTATGTCAAAGAATAATAGAACATCCAAGTAAGTTGTGAGTCGGACTGCGATAAAACTGTGAAAGGCCTGCAAAAAACTGATCTATACAATACCCCTACATCCGTCTTCCAAAGTCAAGTCGACAACAATAGCTCGGAGTAGTTGGACTATTTGGGAAATATGCAGCCTCTGATCCAAAAACACCACCGTTCTAAATCAATCACACTATGGACATGATCATACAATATGGACTTGTATATATTATAACATCATAGAAATGTTGTAATGTTCTTTTGCTGGACAGCATGGAAGTTCTGCGAACGTGAGATGCCGTGTAAGAATGGAGGGACATGTACAGACAAGCCAGGTGATAAATACGTGTGCACGTGTCCTAAATGCGGATGTTCAACAGTGGACCCGTTCGACAACTGTGAAATAGGTATGTGTATCACATATATATTTTGTGCATGGATAAAAATGCTAGTCTAATTATTGGTAATATTGCAGCATCTTTTCAAGTTTCAGATACATTTATCAAGAATAACCTACACGAACTCAGCCAGAAATTGTAATTTATTTGAACTGAACATGTTTTCATGGACACGTGATTCCTGTTGTTGCCTATGAGGTCGTTGCTTGCGTTAGATCAGATAAGTTCTGACAAATAGAACACAAATCCCAGTGTCGCCATCTGATCATTCAATTTGACATAGTTAATAGTAAATAATTCTAGATGACTACTTTTGTGAATTAAATACATCGTCAATTGGTAAAATGAGCACAAAGGTGAGCAAGTGGTCATCAGCTCCCAGGGAAAATGCACTTACAATCCCTTTAGGTTTGTGTGTTATCATTTATTTTAACATGGTGAATTGCTATGCATTTCTGCTGACGTGTGTGGACTGATTCAACTAGAACCACCGCATTTATTATATATATATATATATATATAGGGTAATTATGTATAGGGTAATTATGTATTACAAGTTGCAGAATATCACATACAAAGCACTATTCAATTGTGCATGGCGGAATATCACATACAAAGCACTATTCAATTGTGCATGGCGGAATAAACATTTCTAGAAATGTTCACAAACAAGTCATCTCCTGTTGTGAATGTGGAATGCCGCACCGTGTATAATTATAAATATGTATTTATTGCATACAGGTAGCAAGTAGTAAACTGGAAAATAATGTATAGTTCTGTTATCATCAATTTTAATGGAAACAATGGCCAATGATAATCAGGTGTGAACAAATACTGTATTTGCTTTTAGACACAGCCACGATATGCAAGAAAGAGAAGATTGTGGCTAATCACGTTGCTCACCCGTACAACTGTTCGAAGTACATAACGTGTACAAATGGCACATTTCTTACGGAGGATTACGTGTACCACTATGAGAATGGGAATGTGTATAGGCCTGATAATGGTCAGGCGGATTTTCTTTCGAATGTCCCTTGCGCCAAAATAAATACAGGTAAGCTGAAATCTGATCAACACAATTCAAACTAGTGTGTTAGATATGTATGTTTTATGAGACATAATTA
Organism: Oasisia sp. SBJ-2009; assembly: GCA_964017155.1. Classification (NCBI taxonomy): domain Eukaryota; kingdom Metazoa; phylum Annelida; class Polychaeta; order Sabellida; family Siboglinidae; genus Oasisia; species Oasisia sp. SBJ-2009. The sequence continues at coordinate 32,527,409 of OZ024855.1, read as the reverse complement.
TGCTGGAATAAACTAGTAAATAATACATAGCATATGCATAATGGTCAAATCCGGAAATATTATGTGTGTACCTTATCGAGTTACCCAGCGTTGCCCTAGGAAAACATCTGTAACCTGGGTTAAACCTGTTTTTAAAATGTGACCTTAATCCCCCAATTGTCCCGGAAAAATAACAAAATTCTACGACCCCAATGGGCCCATAGCAAATGCCAGCCCCATGTATGCGAAACTGAGAATTTCGAAACATCTAGCAGACATACACAAACACACACTCATATACTTAGACACACACATACATACACACACTCACATACACTCATATACACACACAAGAACGCTAGCATACACGCACTCATATACTTAAACATACACATACACACACACACACACACACACACACACACACACACACACACACACACACACACACTCACACAGACACATACACACACTCACATACACACACACACACACACACACACACACACACACACACCAATAAACACACGCACACGCACGATACAGTACGATACAATACTATATAATATATGATATATGATATGACATTTCTATCGGGTTACAGACATTAAGCTGTGTACTAATGACACCTGTGCTAACGGTGGGACGTGTGAAGACACTTTGAGTGGCTACAAGTGTCAGTGTCCATTTGGCCAGTACAACGGACTGACCTGTGCTAACGGTGAGTGACTGATGATGTTTTAGTGGATTGACCTGTTACAATTGTGTCTATTTGGTTTACAGCTCGGTTAATAATTAAATGATTGTTTTTGGAATTATTTAAATATTTCAAGTCATTTTCTTGTTTACAGGTACCACATTATTTTCGTTGTATAAAACAGTACTGACATTTAGAAAATACTTCCAGTTAAATGCGTTTTTTCAGTATCGTACTACTCTCAGTCCGACATCTTCAGCTATGTAGTAAATATGATACACTGGTTAGGATTAACCTTTCCTTGAAATAGGTGTACATTTCTCTCTTTATACGACTGTGCTTCTCTTAAATGAAATAATCTGCTCATGATTTTAAATAGGACAACTTATTTCCATAGTATATAAGGTTTAAGCAACCTAATTAGTATATAATATATATATATATATTGATGCACTTCGTATGTCTTCCTTTCTGAATGTCACTCCACGATGAAGTATATTTAGTGTATTTGATCAATACAATTTTCATGTTGGTCATCTTATTTTTGTAGTCCTTACAACATGTGCCAATGTTACGTGTGAACACGGGGACTGTGTGAATACAACCGATGGGTTTCATTGCAACTGTCCCAAGACCTACATGGGCGAGTTCTGTCAAACTCGTAAGTAGCCGTTTTTTTTTATTGTCATATGCAATCCATACATTTATACTAATATACTAATTTCATTTGCATTGGAATGTGTTTAATTAACAGTTGCAGTAAGAGCGCTAACCGTCGTAGCTAACCTAAAATCACCAATGAAAATTGTCAGCAAATATGTGACCGCATAGCTGTAACAACTTATACTGGAAACTACATTCCATATAACATTTTGTTATTGTTATTTAAACCGAGGCTATCTATCTTTCAGTTTGCATAATTATATTCGTGAAATAAATAAAAGCATAAACATGTGTTGAAGGTTTCCACTTTTCGCCAAGCGTTTAAATCAATGGTGTTTGGGTGTTGTATACACACAATATTCATATAGTATATATCTGCAAGATATTCATATTACACAATATGTCCCCACAATGCCCCTACCGTAGGCTGACATTTGAACTGGAAACGACCGTTATTGACACATATTGTGGGGGTACCCGGAAATAGGTTTTAAGTTCCCACGCTTCTGACTGCAAAGTGGGAGCACACATGACTGATTGAACAAACATTGTGCCAATAATTGCAGAATAGGTAATCTAGCGTTTATTATTGCTAGTTTACTATTATTACAATGTCTTGTATAATCATAGTTGTATTTCCATTCCAGGAAAGCTTCTATGTAATGAGGTGAACTGTACGAATGGAGCAACCTGCAACGACACAGACTTAGGCTACAAATGTGACTGTGTCGCTGGGTACACTGGATCTTTGTGTGAGACAGGTAAAAGGAAACGTTATGAACATTTTGATATAAGACGTATGAAGTCATTTTATGTGTTTCGTTTTCAGCGCCGCTATATCGATGTACCAAAATGTGTTGAGATCTTTGTAATGTAATGGTTTAAGTATTTGTTAAAAAATATCTGATTACATGGAACGACCTGCCAGACAGTCTGCGTCATTAGAACTTTTTAAGTCGAATTTAAAGACACATCTTTTTAAAGCAGCATTTATAAATTACTTGTAGGTTTATTTGTCACAATGAATTAATTTGAACCGTAATTATAGTTTCCCAAACTATTTTAGTGTATTGTTTTAATATCTTATTAATATATAATATAATATATATATATGTATTTTAATTAATTATTTATTTTATATATTTATTTATTGCTGATAAGTTTAGCTTATACACTATGAGTTTTAGAAACTATATTTAATTAATTGTTTATTATCATTTAAACAACGACTTTTTAATTGATTAATCATACTTTATACATTTATATGTTATAAATGTTGTGTGTACGCGCCTCTGGGCAGAAAGATTTCTGGATATACGACGGTTTATTAATACAAATTATTATTATTACATCAAGTCTTATGTATTAGCGACACAAAAATGTTGTCATTAAAGCACAGTCCTTCCTTGATACTGTGAGCACATGTGCCTATATTAAAATAACATTGCAAAATGAATTATACCGACTTTTCCTGAAAATGTCTTTAATAAAATATATACATTATGGGACATTTTACGTAATTACTAAACTATGAAACTGACAAACAGGCGAGCTGACGAGGCAATAAAGAGGAGTTGCATTAATGCACACCTTGCAGCAATCAGTTTGTACCCATTTTCAAACTTCTCTTTAACGAGCACTATTTTTTCACGTGTATTAACCAATATAGGTAGCCATGTCACGTAAATACATCGTGTATATTTAATATTGTAGACATCGATGAATGCGCCAGTAGCCCATGTGATGCGACCTACAGCGTAGGATGCGAGGATAAAGTGAATGGCTACGCTTGTGCGTGTCATAGCTGCAACTGTTCCTCCATACAACCAACGACACATTGCAAGTTAGGTGGGTGATACTGCTTAATGTTTTAACAGTACAGTCTGTGCTAATAATGAAGTTATATTTTTATGTTGTGTAGTTTATATATACTACTATAATGATCAAATAATAATAAGTAGTAGTTCCTACCACCAACATAATCAGGAAATCGAGGAGAGTTGTGTACAATACAATACCGTTTTCACACAATTATGAACAGGGACTCAAAAGTACCATCATTAGAGCAAGGGATCGCAGACGTTGTGGGTGGTACAGAAATTTGAAATAAAATATTCCTAAACTTTCAGATGATTTTGCAGTGGATATGCTTTGTCAAGCAAATATAGATTAAGTTGTATTCAAAACGTTTCTACAATAATGGGAAGTTGATGATTCGAAATTGTACTTGCCGCTACGAAGAAACTTTGTCGTCAACGTTACGCTTACACTGATAGTTTTGGGAACAACAATGTTGTAAGACAGATTATTTGGTATTTGTTCTGAAATAAGACACGCATAAGAGTAATAAAGTAAGGGCGCTGCTGTGTTGGAATATGTAATAGTGATGATCTTGATTCGATACGTAACCAGAACCCATTGGAACCTTTACGTAGAATTTGACAGAAAGGATGAGTATTGTGTACTGAACATGACCACAATTGTGTATACTTAAGGCAGATTCGCAAAACACATTATTGTTTTGTGTCAGTCATAATTCACATTAGTTATTATCATTTTGTGAGATATAGCTGGACGGCGTGGAAAATATGGTGTTGCATTTCTTCTCAGCCTCATCCGTGCATGAGCCACATAGTCAGTGGTCAGGGTTCTGATTCAACGTTTGAACACGTATCTAGACAACACTTAGGTGGTCATAGACTGTTATACTATTGATACCAAAGCCAATGCGTTATACGGCGAGATGGACTGCATGACCCATCAGAACGGACAGTAAATCAATGATGTTATCTTTGCATATAACACGCCCCTCTTATGCAAATATAAAATAGTGGCACACATGCACATCCAGAAAGTGACACAGCTAGTCACGAACCGTACAGTCAAATCCCTCGTCTTATAATTCAGACATTGCAATGATTGCTGTTTCGTGAAGAAAGGCACGTTCTCAAAAGTGGAACAGCTTCGCAGGTTGTGCAACAGTTCTCGATAATCCGGCTTAATAGCCAACGATATGACAAGAGACATTTCTTGTAAAGTAACAGTGAACTTACCCTTTGCGACAGTTCTCCCAACTCAGTATCACTGTCATTTCTGGAGAGGAGTTTGTCGTCATTAATGTCATGTAAAAACTAAATTTTTCATGGTCACTTATATTTGCTTTCAGATATCACAAGAAGAAATTCATTGTGCAAAGAGACAACAGGGGCGCACAATCTCACTAACGGCGACTTCTACTTGCCCCACCCTTACAAATGTGACAGGTACATCTGGTGCACTAACGCAGGATCAAGTGTCGATCAGCAATGTTCGTCAACAAAGTTCAACCCAGACTATACAAGTAACAGCGACAATTGCAAAACGGACATAACCCAGTGTGTAGAGACTTAGTACCTGCAAACCGTGCATTGTTTGTTTTTCTTGCTTGTCTCGATTCCACATCTACACCACCTGCATAGCCTTGCATTTTGACATCTATTTTTATTACTGTGAAAGAATCCATTAACAAACACTGCCTATTTTTTCGAGTGACGCCCTAACTAATTGTGCACTTCTCAGAATAGTCACAGAAAGTACGCTTAATGTTATGAACGATCAATTTTGGTACAATCTATATATCTATACTTTTCAGATGATGGGGCTTAACATTTGGTTCTTGAGATGAATACCATGTAGAAGGAAAGTTTAAAATATTAGGAATATGTGTTAGGTACATACGTATATGCATGCATACATGCATGCATGCATGCATACATACATACATACATACATAGATACATGCATGCATGCATGCATGCATACATACATAGATACATGCATGCATGCATGCATGCATACATACGTATATGCTAGATATAGTTAGAGTAAGTATGCATAACGTAATAGAAAATATCGGAATTCATATTTTACGAACAATATAAGTGTTCAGCCTGATGTTCTGTTTATTGTCATAGTCGTGTAGAAATATAGGACGTGTATATCGTTGCATTGTGTTGAATGACTAAAATTATGCAACATTTGTTGTATACACAGTAGTCATTTAGATCATGCATTTAACGTTAAACCTTGTGTACGTTACTATGTTGTTGAATTTAAATACATGAACGTTTTAGGAGTAGATATTATGTATAAGATGGTGTAGGTTCGGTACAAATGGTTTCACGACAATATCAAATGTGTCACTATGCTGATATAATATTGCGTTTATTAATTGATCCAATTTGTAGACAACATGCACGCTCGTTTAAATTGAATTTAATGTGTGTTTTCTAACGTACATCTAGTAATAACTGCGTACATCAAATTGACTAATCCGACACGTGACCTCTTGCCTAGCAAAGCTCTGACAAGCCATCAAAATGGATGTGAGAGTATGCGGATATGTCTGACATATTGCATCTGGTCTTCCTCCGTGTTCGATGTATAAGGGTGAGAGTACAATTTTGTTCTTTCTTTCAACAACTTCCTGTCAGCAGCCAACTCTCTCCACTTATCATCCTTCCCCGATCGCATAGCAGATTGACGGAGGTCGCGCAATTAATTTAGATTGTGAAGAAAGAAAACCACGACGTACTTGATATGTCAAATGTACAGTGTGGACGTGTGTGTGTATATTTTATTCTTTTTTAAGTCACCAAAATAATTGTTTTTGGGTGTAAATAATATTGGATATAATGATGTGTACAGTTGTACGTTATTTGTTTATTACCCATGTAGCCACAGTTACATATTTTATGTATATAGGCTTTGTGTGGACCACGTGTTCTTGTACGAACAGCTTGCACGCTATAATTGCAGCGTAGCTGGGTGCTTCCGAGAGAAGTTGAGATGGTGTTTGATTGAACAGGTCTGTCAGGGAAGACAAGTGTAAAGTGGTTTGAGCAGCCCTGAGGACTGGATACTGTACTTTATACGAACTTACCCTTTCCTTTTAGTGGTGCTGGAAAATAGTGCATTATATTGTATTTTATTCAGAACCAACTGGTACGAAGTCTTCGTAACAGGACTGACAAAATAAAAGCTTCCATTTTAGTTATGTTACTTTTTGTTATCAAATTGTGAAAGATGCGCAAGACAAACAATCAGTTTACCAAAACGGAAAGAAATCCTCTAGAAATCGTTTTTAATATGTTGCACTAAAGCCAAAATTATGTGAAGTCCGGCTGTAGACAGTTACTAAAATATATTAGTGTACTAATAAACATTTTGGCATTACCATCACACACGTACAATATTTCGATATCTATTACTTTTGCGATAGTTGAAAGTAGAGAAATGGGCATAACGAAGAATCTCTTTTCGTAAATATAGGAACTACTTTAGCAATGTTGGCCGACATCGATTGAGCTACGCGAGTAACCCGAGAATAACACGAGTACCAATTGAACAACCAAGATCACTTGCTCAACATTTTGGCATTACCATCACACACGTACAATATTTCGATATCTATTACTTTTGCGATAGTTGAAAGTAGAGAAATGGGCATAACGAAGAATCTCTTTTCGTAAATATAGGAACTACTTTAGCAATGTTGGCCGACATCGATTGAGCTACGCGAGTAACCCGAGAATAACACGAGTACCAATTGAACAACCAAGATCACTTGCTCAACACCAATAACCTAGGCCCCTAAGTACTACATAAGATATTAATTAAACATTACACGAAACAATCTTTTAAATAGGCATTTATTACATTATGCTAAAGTCACCACATTCTATTATTATAATTTAAGACCAGGAAGAAGATGGACATCACAATTTACGCACTGAACAACTGATAACTTAATTTAATTGATTTATCTCCGTGATCACAATCGTCGTTGTTCAGTTGGATTACTCTCGTAGTATTGCATGCGCAGTGTAAATTGCTATAAATGGTTTATTAATATAAGTTGTTATTTACACAGGGTTCATTTTTTATTTAGAAAAAAACACATGTTTAGTATCGAGGCTTTGTAAAAAATTAATAACGTTTCCTTTTTAATGTATGACATATAAATACTATGGCATGGTTTTTAAATAATAATAATTGTGTTACCATCACAGCTACTGTCATTTGCATGAGTCAAAGTTATATTTGCATACTCATCAACTCTCCGTCATTCGTATGGGGTCTCCGAACTGTCTAAGACTAAGTCTAACAATAATAACAGCGGCTATAAACCATGACCCCTAGACCTAGTTGTCAGTTACGGTAATTTCGCTGTACGCTAAAAACACTGCAGCGAAATTTCGCGCTAGTCCCCTATGTTTACGATTGTCAAAACAAAGAAACCGCGACTTGCATGGAGATAAGGCCTGTGCACTAAATTGGAGTAAAATGTCACCGTCCGAATCAAGCATGTCGCTGTCATCATCAGTATCAATTTCATTTGATAAACCACTGGTTTCATCAGATTCCGCATCATCCATCTCTGCATTTTTGTCAGTTTTCATGGGACATGCAGCGGCAGCGTCGCGGCGTTGATCCCGCCTATACGTGTCACAGGTCAAAGTTTACCCGAAGACATTTCCAGTACTGCCGAACTACATAGCTGGTACAAGTCATTTAGTAAAAAAAAATGGGAGTTTGGGTATTTACTTAAAAAAAAAAATTCATGTTGATCACCACAATGCTGCTCTAGTGAAGTAAGAACTAAATATGTCACATAATTTGTATGCAAATTGATGCTGCCATCATAGACAGTCATAGAATGTCCTGTTTGCGTCTTTGCATTCTCTGCAAATGCGGTAAGTACTTGTATCTGTTGGTATATCGTAATGCGATAACCTGTAGGTGGTACAGACAACAAAAAGTTATTTTATATTTTTGGAGGAGTTTTGACATCTAGAAAGCCACCTGCTACTGCTGGTATCAATGACAATGTTAGATCAAATAGCACCATCTGCATGCTGACAGAGCATTATGACTGTACTTATTGCCTATAGCGTTAATGCGGTGTATGAAATGTTTCAAAAATTCATAGGTTCTGAAGTATTTAACTGCGCATGATAAAACTTCTATAGATTCTTGCTATGTATGTATGCCTCAACATAAAAATCTGCGAAGTCGGACGTTACATGTTTTTGGCCATTAAAAAAGTGTTACTTTTTTATATGGATTATTGTCTAAATAGGTAGACAATTATAATAGCCTTATAACGACACCAACATCACATCTGTAGGTCACCTTGAAGTGGAGTTATGACACTTGGAAGGTTATGAGGTATCAAGGTCGGGTCACAGTTTTATGACCTCTGTCTGGACATAAAGGTCAGATTGACCTAAAAATTTAGGTTGGAAGCATAGACTTGGTATCATAAACCAACACACCAAATGACATCAAAATCTAAGCCGGTCATGTAAATTCTTGATTGATTTGATATGCAATGCCCCATCGATCAAAATCGGTGTTAAGACTTAAGAGCACTTAAAAATGTGAAACGGTCTCCAGGTATCGTCAGCATTCAAAAGATTAACAAATATACAGTGTTTCCCCTGCTGTATGATGAGCAAGGTGGCCCACCTCGCTGTTTTTCTCAGCCACCTCGCTCCAAATATGCCAGAATTGACACCTCATTATATCTACTTCTTGCTATAAACATGTTTACATGTTACTACCTTATAAGCTATAGTTATGCATTTGTTTCTCAGGGAATAGGTTAAAACACCCATTCAAAATGCACCATTACAGATGTTATGCAGCACATATTATGTGCCGAAGTTACGTTACAAACAGTCGACCAAATAGGGTATGTCATAAATGGACATTTTCAAATATGCAAGACATGCTAAGAGTTGCAGTAGCTTGGCGCGTCATAGTTTCCCTTGAAGTTGATCAACTCTCGCGTGGCTGCGTAACTTAGTAATACTAATAATAATGTTTATTTTCCTAACACAGCCACACATGATAGTGATAATGTTTAAGTACATATATAATACACTTATTGTGTTAAAAAAGGTATACTGAAGATAAATCTTAAACTATATACCCCTGTGCATATCTAGGATAAAATTAGAAAAACAAATTACACTTCACCGAGAAGAGTCTGGTCAGTTAGCTGGCTATTGAATGTTATCCGTGTGGGGGACTAAAACTGCTGCTACCTCAAGGAGGCTGGGTAATCGAGACTAACTAATCCTGCCATAATTCTGGTTTCATAAACAACTGCAAATTTGTACATATGTTTATTGTTGTGTGAATATAAGTTTATGTTGAATACTTTTAACAGTACATATCCTTATTTTAGTTTTTATTTCATAGTTGGCCAGAGAGCCAATCAGCGTTTCTCCCAAGGTTTGGTAACCATTACAGGAATACCGTGTTTAGTCATTTGTTCAACAGGTCTCTATTTACTTTTCGTGTAATATTTATTTCCACAACTCACATGACGTTCCACAATCTCTATTTATTCAGTGTTATAAAATGTACATATAAAACCATATTCGTCTGTATTTATGTCACCTATTTTTACAAAGGATACCTTTAAAACGTTGCATAGCAACAATTACATTGCTAAGATCTATCATTGCATTTGCAACTGGCAGAAAAGCATTAGCACAAAATAAAGCACATTAACATTTCACAAGAAGCCCTAAAAATGACTTCATTACATCTTATGTAATTTAGTACACATGATAAAAGTCTTAGCCCTCCAACTCTTAGCACTTAACCTAGGCAATTACTTGTATGTTTGCTTCAATGTTACCGGCGTGCATTGCACTGCATAACAACCAATTTCTTCCAACAATTCCACACACAACTGAAGTAAAACCACTTCAGGATACCGGGGTATCTTATTATCCTGTAACAGTGTTATGCATGTTAGTTTTCAATATCATAATTTATGTATAATATTGAATTAATATATACTGTAACATGTAATAAAAGTGAAACCATATCACTGTTTTGCAGTGACATTGACATATACATGTGTGGTGGCTTTAGTCGTTAAAGATAACCGTACTGCTGTTCATCATTATAACCTGGAATGTGAGCATGTCCACCCCTATTTTGGGGTCAAATGTCATTCTAACTGTAGCAAAAGCCTTCCACTCACCCACTGCATACCAGGCACCTTTTATAGAACGTTCATAGTAGCTTAAACCCCAGTAATAATGGACGCAACTAGCAAAAAGGCATCTGCAGAAAATATTCCCATAAAACAGGTCAGTTCTGCCTATTCTGGTCCCGTTGATACATTTTCTGGCCGAGATCAATGCATTGCCTGAACAGCCAAAAGTCTCAACAGCCGTGAGATGTCACCTCAGATCGACGAGACCACATAACTGTAACCCACCTGTTCATCCCACCGAGATCCACCAAATAAAAATCCTAAGACCTGTCTACATGACCACATAACCAGCAGCAGACTGGGGAAATGAACAGCTCTACAACTTACATCTACTTAACTTAGCACAACACCAGTCCATCTAGCGAACTCACTGCAAAGCTTCGACACTTCAGTTTGCTGTATCACCCGCGAGGCCAGGTCAAAACAAAGCCCGGCTGTCATATAAAACTGTCCAGTGCAGTAAATAAAGGCCTTCGTATACTTCGTTTTGCACAGTTCCACAGCGTACGGCGACCAGTGTCACAAATACTACCTAGAAACTACACATTGTCAACAACACATGGAAGGAATAATTCCTTGGTGCTCAAGCAGCATATGCGTCGTAGTTCTTATCTTACATGTGCGTCATGGTGACTAGCTGTAGAACTACAACCTTCGTCCCGCAAGCGAGAAAGCCATTGGTTGTGCCTACCAGCCAATAAACCAATCAGTACTGCCACCTGAATTGTCTTTCTGCAAGACACGTCTGAATACACAACTGATGTCTTCTCAGGTAATGAATGGTAACATAAACATATGTCGTTTCCTGCAGTACTGACATAAGCCGCCATACAGCAAATGTTCATTGAGGATTCTGGGAGGTCTTTTCCCCATTCACACGCACAGAACCATGGACTGTGTCTAAACAACTCTTGTATTTCGTTAATTCTTCCAATGCCAATAACAATCGACTTTCGATGCAAACGTTGGTTAAGAAAATCTCTCCAAAAGCTACGTTTCTTTTAAAAACAAACATGCCACAACCACTGTGGCTCTAAGCATGACACGTTGAAACTTGATTTGGTGGCCGTGTTGTGTTGGCAGACAACAAGTGTGTTCTATGTACATGTGCGTCAAGGCAACACTGCGAACAAAGCCCGGCTTTCATCCCAAAGTCTGTTTGAGGGAAGGACATAATCGATGGCTCTGGAGCAGTTGCCCATTCGGCGACATTCCATTTGCGGCTGTCATTTCAACTCACCCGCGAACTTGCTTTCACGGAGCGATTCAAGAGTCCTTCACCGACGACGCCCGGCTTTCGTACTGCCATGCTGAGTGCACTTAGTAAGGCCATTGGCGTCAGACAGAGTATCACAGACGCTACACAGTTAATCACATCTGAATGAATGGAATATTTAACGCGTTGGTCCACCAGTTGCTGATCACGCACAACTAAATAGCACGTAGCTCTCGTGCCAGTTGTGTCCACCGGGTGTGGACGTTAATACTAGGCAAGGCTGTTGGCTTAATAGGTCACGAATCAAGTCAGATCTGGTATTCCAAACTTAAATGCAAGCCTTCCACTTCACACAAGTGCTCCCTCCATCCATCAGGGTCTTCAGTTGTAATCCTTCACCGGTCACCACCACGAAACTCTAATATTCACTCAATCCGAACAGACATGCTGTTTTGTAGATGACGTCACTGAACTCCAGATACAAGTGATGACATGGTTAGATCACTGTCACCGCTCCAATCGTCTTCCCAGTCGCCCTGCGTGTGTGGCAGCTCAAGTCGTGCGTGAAGCTCCCTGCCCTCTGATGTTTCCCCCTCATTCACTTGCTTGCATCTACGATTCCATTAAATATTCTCAATCACTCAGACTGTATGTAGCGCTGCTGTCCCACACGGAATCTTCTGGCAGCAGTCGTGTCGTGTCGCGCCTACACCGTTGAGTCCATGGCCTGCTTCTTCTTGTCGTTGTGGTACTGGCCGAGGAAGGAGCCATCCTCGTTGAACTTGCCGGTGTCGATGTCGCCGTACTCCGCCAGACTGCCCTCGTCATCGCTCTCCCCCAGTTTGATCGTGCTCGTCAGTGATGCACGGCTGCCCTTCATTGGCTCCTCCTCTCTGCAACAACCAATCACATCTTATCTGCTGCCGTCGCAAAAGATTTGTAATGTTGTTGCACAATGATACGTTGATGCTGTTCAAAACATCGACAGTTTATGATATAACAAATAAAAACGACAATACGATGTCTTAAACAAACTGATTGCATTTTTTTATTTAAAGGGCCAAATGTGTATAAAATGATAGGCCTTTACTTAAAATGCACAAAACTTCATTACTTATCGTTCCATTTTAAAATGTAGTACAGTACATTCTTTCAAGAGTGTAGTAGACCCTGCGCTCTGCAGGCGGGTTACTCCTCGAAGTGCCAAAAGTGAACTTAGAACATTTCGGCCGCCGTGCATTTGCCTGTGCAGGACGCACTCTGTGGAACAAACTCCCTAGGAATATGCGCCACAACAGCAATCTAGTACAATTTAAGAAAGAATTAAAAACATTTGTATTTTCCACATAACCAGTTTTACACAACGAACATTATATTTTAGCTCAACTATATTTATTTATTAATTTACCTATTTACATGTATGTATACACCCGTGAACATTATATTTTAGCTTAACTATATTTATTAATTTGTTTACCTTTTTACCTGTGTGTACACACCTGTGAACGGGGGACATACGTCCCGGATTTGATGGTGTCAAAATAAAGTGTTATTATTATTATTACAGAAGAATGCAGATCAAACAAACTATCAATTGTTTTGAATGATTTGATGTTTGTTAACATTAACCAAACTTGGGCCGACATACGACAAAAAAGTTAAACAAATTCAAATGTAAATTGACTTGTCAATTGTGAACTTGTAACGTACGGCCTCTGATAGTCCTGGAACCCATTGTCCTTCAGTTCCTTCTCTGGATCGTTGCCGTTCTTTCGCTCTTTCTCGTCAACTGTAACATACACGGGAACGTTTTAATAACTTTCCGATGGATTAGTTAATTCAGAACCAACAAAGTATTAATTTTATAACATAACTAACACACTAAGATATCGAATAAGGTAAGTATTACATTTTCATTCACATTTCCTATGGTTTCCTAATATCTGGTGCTATGAGCAACTGCAGTTATCCAAAAGTCACATGACATATTCAAGACCAATCACATGCTACGTTGCCGTAATGAGCAAAGAGAGGAAAACCATAACTTTTTCTGTAGCAGAACAAACATTGCCTCGAAACAACTCCGTCATTACTGGTTTACTGGTTGCATAAAACAACGCAATTACACAAACGTCCCCAGCCATTACCCAGTCAGACACAATGAACGAACTTCATGCATCTCAAGTAGACCACAACCAACTTCTTGTCATGCATCACAATCAATATAAAGCCTCCCTGACAAAACACATCGGTGGAAAAATGGCCTATATACAGATGGATACAAATCACTTGCTACAAAGAGGTTTTGTGAACCATTAAAACTCCATCCACACTCAATGTAAACAGACTGACGTCTTGCCAAACAAAACGCAATAACAACACAACAATTGCAGCACTGCCATAGTAGAGAAATTAATGTATCCAGTACGTCACAGCCTGCTTATGCCACGATTTAAATTACGTGTGGCACATCCATCAAGCTTTGCAACAATGTTGATAATGGTTAAATATGTGGATTACATTACTACCAATACTTGGCATCTAGATGAAACATCACTCTATACATTTGACACTAACAACTTTCCCACAGATTTTTGTCATCAAGATAATCCTCTGAGGCCAGAATTTCAACAAAATATTCGACAAAAGTCACCTCTTCAGGCAGCCATTTTGTTGACCCCTGTTGCTAGGCAACCGGGATACATAAATTGTCAAGACCCTCACCTGAGTACTCGTCGCCACGGTTACGCTGCAGGCAAAGGCAGCAGCAGAGCAGGATGATGAGGAGGAGGAGGATGATAGCGATGAGAACAAAGATCCACCAGATTCCACCACCAGCCTTCACTGGGATCGGCGATGCTGCAAACATAAACAGTTGTCTTCAGCAGCTGTCTACGGCCAGAGGCAGAACACGCAAGGATGTAGCCACAGGGAAATCACCCTCTTATTGTTATCATTGTGAAAGTAACATAAGCGTAAATACAAATGGGATGGTTAGTATAAAAACAAACACACAGGATTGGACGGACGGACGGACGGACGGACGGACGGACGGACGGACGGACGGACGGACGGACGGACGGACGGACGGACGGACGGACGGACTGATATGGATAAATCACGGGGCTCAGATGGACTTTACTGGAATATATAGAATTAGCTAGAAGTTCTGAAATCCTTTTAGTAGATAATTATATATAATGTAGTTTTTTATTGTAGACCCTACCCTGTTACACAACTTAGCTTTTTCGTATAATTTTATAAGCATACCGAATCATTGCAGTGAGTGGGAATTAGACCTTTAAAATATGCAGTTTCTTATTAGCTGCTACTACAGCGGGTCGTGAAACGAATCAACGGGTACTCACGGACTGGTCCGGGAGGAAGTGTCAGTTTAGCGACGGCTTGTACCTCGCTGTACCCATTGCTTGCTATACAGGTGTACGTGCCCTCATGACTGGCGCCCTGGTCTGGGTCATCCTCGGTCCTGATGTGGAGTGAGAAGTCTGTCGAGTTGACCATGATGCGATGCTTGACGTATGGGATCTGAACGTTGTCTTTCAGCCACCGCACGGTGACGGGTGTGCTGTCGTCAGACTTGGCCTTGCACTGGAAGACCACCTTACTCCTGTATTTGAGCTCAACGTCCTCTGGTGGCACGATGATCTCGGTGGGTTCTGTAGACAGAGAAGGATGTTTGGCGTCATGACCGGTCAACAACAACACATTAAACTGATGTTTGAAACGTCTGTAATCAATGTACTTCACTGCGATTGTGCAACGGTCACAACTGACACTGGAAATAACAACCATTAATAGATCTGAAGCTTATGGAAGAGGTTGTTTAGCATGTTCTGTGGACAGATATGCAGACACAATGTGCCATGGATATCTGTTATCACCATCCACCAGTGTAAAATTATATTAAACTGGTGCTGTAAATTCCTTAATACCACAATCAGTTGCAGCGTGGAATGGTTAATGAATAAAAATTCAACATGGTGTGGTTTGGTGATATTATCGCAAATGAACTTCCTAGTAACAACTGCGACCTCTGGTTGTTCTTGAACAGCCTTGCCATAATAAGACTCACACATTTCTAACAAGAACCACTCGTGAAAACTGGAGAAATTATATGGGTGCTATCGAAATCTTGCCAGACTGAATAAACAGCAGACTGCAATCATTCGCTCACAAGACAAGAAGAGCCTATCCACCTTAACAGATACACCTGGTCAACTTTCTACGTGTTATGACAGATGCTTGATTGGGATATCCAACCCCAATCGAATTATGACCGATGTTTACGTCTGGCGGTTTGACAAGGACTTACTGAGGACATTCAGGTAGCCGTCGGCGATCTTGCTGCCATGTATGTTCCTGGCCATGCACTGCACGTTCATGAGACTGTTGCCGACGTCGCAGTCCTTGCAGACTTTGTACAGGGTCAGGTTCTTCCGGTCACTGCTGATGAGTCTCTGTGCACCTGGTCTCCTCACTGGAGACACAATCATCACCATCATAGTCCAGACATAATACCTGGTAGTTCATTTACTTATCCTTCTATTGCTGCTCCGCGGAGGATAAATTCGCTTTCCAAACATAAAACGCATTAAATAAGTATTTACAAAACTACCTAAAACACACACGTACTGGAAAAACAAGAAGCGTTCCTATGGTCCTGTCTCCGTAATGATAAATTTTATTTTATGACACGTTATCTATAAATTGCACAACTCCGATAGAAATGTTCATGTACAAATGTCCATCATTCAGGAAGATTGTTGTTAGAACATATATTTTCATGATGTTTTAATCAAAATAGTTTGTTGATTACCACAGTTATGTGACCAATGCTAGAGAACCTAGATACTAATAATACAATAATGTTAATTGTCAGCATATTACATAACTCATGTATCATGTTATAGCATAATTTTAGATTTTGGAACATCAATTCTTGGGCATAACACAAGTTTTATTATTATTTTATTTATGTAACACATTTTACTACAATTTATTTCTTTAAAAAAAAACCTGGTGCATATTTTGTATAACAACAGTTGACTTACAATTCAGCTTGTTGCCATTGATGTACCAAGTAATGTCAGCTTCTGGTTCTGCACTAGGATCGCAAATGAAGATAACGTCTTCCTCTTCCGTTGCATTGTAGTTGTGTGGCCGTTTCTTCATGTTCTCAAACGAAGGCACAGCTGCAAAAAACACGCAACACTGCTAGAGATGATGGATGTATGATGCTACACATAATTCATTTGTTCATTTTATTATTATTTTTATTATTCATAGCCATTCACTCAGTCACCACATAAAAGAGCAAATGGCACGTTCCACAATACAAATCTCTTATGAAGCTTATTTCAAAATAAAAGCCCACAACAGTTTATGCTTTACATGAACACAACATCATATTGTGCGGTGAGTCAGTAAAATAATTGGAATGATACTTCCAATGGTGGATGAACTTTACCTAGTCACATCTCATCTGTCGCATGCATTTTATTCTGTGGGTAGATCTAGCTGTTGTACTGCAGGAGCGAACCAATAGAGCAATACTTTTCTGCCATGTTCCATTAGGGCGGTCAACGCGAGATCAGGGAGAGGGATATGTGTGGGGAGCGGTGGTCGTGCGGTAGAGGCCAGACTGTCAATCGAGGGTGGTTCAATCCCACCTACCGCCGTTTCGAAACTTAGGCAATTTCGTTTACCCCACATTTGCCTGTGTCTTTCGGAAGAGACGCTAAAAGGCGGTGGTCCCTTCTATCTGGTGTCTGTGCCAGGGGAAGTAAAAGATCCCACACAGGGGGTAAATGTGTAACCTGTAGTGGACTCACTATTCTAGACAAGAACTCCTGTGTTAGCCCAAGTTTGGGCTGTTTGGAGGAAACAACCTAAGAAAAGACTACAATTGGGAAACGAATATCAACTGTTCAGCATCTGTGATTACAACTGTTACTACTACTACTACTAGTATTAACATTGTTATGTAAATAAACTAATATCGTTGTATTGTGTTTTGTGATTTGTTGCTGCTGCTAATGATGACAAACTAAAAACAAACGGAGTTCAAACATACACTGAATGTCGATCTTCATTGTGTGTTCCTGGCTGCCTTGCATGTTCGACCCCTGGCACTTGTACTCTCCCTCATCACCCGCCTCCAGACGACTTATCTCAAACAGCGTTCCATCCTGGTCCCTTCTGATGCGGGACACGGGCAAGCTGCCGCCCACGCGTGACCACGACACCTGGGGCGCTGGACTGTAACAGACACAGGCAGTGAACACAACTCCTCACACCTGGGGCGCTGGACTGTAACAGACACAGGCAGTGAACACAACTCCTCACACCTGGGGCGCTGGACTGTAACAGACACAGGCAGTGAACACAACTCCTCACACCTGGGGCGCTGGACTGTATAACAGACACAGGCAGTCAACACAACTCCTCAACAACCAGGACTCCCATGGAAATTATGGACACAAGAAATAAAACATTCAAGAGTAGAGCTCTAGGTTTTTTTAAATTACACACTTTCTTGGCATTGAGCAAAATTAGCTTGTTCTTCAGAGATTGCATAATCGCTGTAAGACATACAACTCACTATAGAACCACTCATGCAATGTACTACATGATTACTTATTACAGTCAACATGGAGACACTTCAAGAATGCGACAAATAAAAATGGCATAGCTGACACTCAAAAACGGCATAAATGTGAACAATTTATTAAAAGGTAGATACAATTAGATGAACCAAATACATGTTCTGAACAAGCCTTATAAAAAGGTGTCTCACTTCTTGTAAATCAACATAATTTTGTTTGGTACTGATATGGTGTCAATATATATCTTGCCTTGCAGAACTGGTGCAAATCAGAAGGGTTTTCTATATGGTACATGTTAGAACTCGTGGGCTGAGAAGGACCACCTTTGCAAACGTGAGTGGGCCTTTAACAATTTTAACAACTAGACATTGTTTGAAGTAAATTCCACTTACTTTCCCGAGAACAAACATTTCAGACTTATGGTACCATCGATCAAGCCCACTTTGACGGGATCAGACGAGCTCTCTAGTTGTGGTTTCTTCTTATCAACCACGGCTGGTACTGCAAAAACGTTTGTCTTGTGTACAGAGTATTTGCAGATTAAATGAGCAATTGATGATTTGAAAACTGTTCCTTTGTACTCTAGCAATTCGAAAATGACTGGACTGTTATTGTACACATTTCAGCCATCACTTTTGATAATAAATATGGGTGTATTTAAATGTTTGCTGGACACACACAGTGATAACAGTAGACCCTGCAATGGGCATGGAATTTCTAGGGAGAATGATTTCAAGAGAGAAAGTACTAGTCTTCTTGTTCCAGTAATTCCATGACAACCAAGGCTTTGAAGTTACATACATGTATATCAAATCAAATACATGTGATACAGAAAAACATTGAAGATGAATTGTGTTTTTACCATTACCATGTTACAGACTTATTTAATACCAGGACCATGACATAAACCTGCAAGAATGTTGATGCACCAGTTATAAATAAACAAATACAAAACTATACAAGTCAACATCCAATGTCACATTCAAGAAATTGGAATCAGAATACAACGTAATATCATATATAGAAACTCTTCACACTTCACTCCTTGAAAAACCTGTTCAATCAGTCACTACCTTGATTACTTGAGAAATGTGGGCAATTAGTCCGCATAAACTACACCACAAATACACACCACTGTTTACAACCAGCCTGTCGTTTGTATGCCCGAGTTATCCAGAACAGCTTATTAGAGGAGCACACTTAGTCAGGTTTTGAAGTGGCAGCTCTAGATTCTCTAACACTATGCCACTGTGCCATAGCTTTATCTAGAGACCCGTCCACCCGTCATTTGGACGGGTAAAAACGAATATGGACGGGTAGAAATATGGAGGACGGGTTGTGGACGGGCAAAAAATGAAGGAGCAAAAAAAAAGGTCTTCCAAAACCATAGATATTGTTAGTTATGCCTTGAAAGTGAGTGTAAATGGTGTCAAATGTGTGTTTGTAGCCCATTTCAGGTCATCAGGCACAATTTGAAAGTTTATAAACTAGCTTAACAGTTAACATCAATGTGTCCACCAAAACATGTGACTGGCAATAATTTGATCCTGCATAAAGCCCTGCACTGCGCTGTACAATAACCACAACACTCAATAGGCATCAGCTTACCATGGACTGTGAGAGTGGAGTCGCTGCCACTCACGGTGATCCCTAGGTTCGGGTTCATGCTGCTGCATCGGTAGAGTTTACCATCACGGTGGTCACTTTTCTTCAAGAAGGCAAAGTGCAGATGTCCTGAAGAACCACACACATTATGCAATGATTGAAGAACCAGCAATGAATAGCAAACCAGGTTTTGGTGATAGCACAAGCATATCACATACCATGGATGCGATTTATGAGTTGCTTGCTGCATAAACGCATTTAGTGACAGCAAAAGGAATTGATTCTCTACATCAAATACATTTCCAAAAATCAAATTCATATTGCAAGCTCTTCTTTTATTCTCTTGTTACACATAAATAATGTCCAGTCAGTTGTCTGGGAACCAGGCAATAGTGAAGAAATAGGTGTACGTTTACTAGAACGTGTTTAACGTGTCTGGTTCACAAATACTGTTCCTGTGTTCCGTATGTTTAATAGATCAAGTACAGTATCTCAAAATTACTTAATTCTACCGAGGTGATATTCATTCTACACATGTAATGCGATACCTGTAGAAAAGGCAGCATGCTAATAATTATGTAAGTGCAACACAAGGTTACCTTTGTTTTTGTTTTCAATTATGCTTTGACAAGAACATACTGTTATCCTTCTTCACTTACCGTGTTCATCTATGTTGACGCGATTGTCAAGCGAAATCCCAATGGGATTCTTATCATCCCGTGACTTAACCAGAGACCAAGTGATTGTCGGAGCAGGGAAACTTGCCACAGGCTGACAACGGATCATCATATGCTCCCCAGCCGTGCCCTGGTAGCTGCTTATAGGCATATTCGCAGGATAAGGGGAAATGTGGGCATGTGTAAGATTGATCAGGTTTGACATAGCCTTGCCATACTCGTTCTTTGGAAAACACTGGTACACGCCTTTGTTTATAATAGTCCCACTGGTGAAAAGCAAAGTGCCATCTTCTTTTGACATTGCTACGTTCTCATGCGCATTCAAATCCAGACGTTTACCCTTGAATTTCCATTCATATCTGCAACAGGGACAGTCCAGTCAGTGAGAACAATAACTGTCACCAATATACTAGAGTTAACAGGATTAATGACCTAATAATAACTTTATTTAAACACCATAAAATACGAGGCTAATGACAAATGTGCACAACACAATCTAAAACATAAAATCACACATACGAAAGCAAAATACAATCAATAATATATCACAACTTATAAATTAAAAGTTAATAAGACAATATCCTATTTTATATAGTATCGTAAAACAACATTGAGTAGAATTTAATGGGAAGATAAATATAACCCAAAGATGTATTACAACTATAGGTATGGGTGATAAATATTTTGGCAATATTAGTTTAAAAACAAATGTCTTCATCATTTTCCAAACTGACCAATGTTCTCAATTGAAAGCAATTTGGCGACAAAACCACAAATCACCATTTGGTCAGACAAGCTGTCCATGAATGAATTAAAAGTGTGTTTCACTGAGCAATCTTGCACACTTATTCAGGCAGCTTAATTAATCAGCCATATGGCAAGACCAGGCAAGTTGGCAACAAATTTGTCTACCGGTTGTCTGTCAAAAATGTAAGACCCGAAGTAAGTTCATTAAATGAAACCAATCAGTGGCAGAGAACTGGAAAACGATCATGTTTCGATACAGGATACAGTGTATCTTGAGCGTATATCAGCTTACAAAGACTTGTTTTAAAGAACGTACGTTGGTTTTGGTGATCCGGTAGCGGAACACTTCAACTGAAAGTTCTCGCCGCTCTGAAACACGTTCTTCGACTGTGATGGGCCCTCAGTGAGTGTTGGGGGCAGGCGAACTGTAACACAACAATTGTAGAACACGTTAGAAACTACACTTGGCCTCAGCACACATACAAACAGAGTGTGAATGACATATAGAACATTTCACAACATACAACGATGTATATTATAAATCTGTGTTAACCAATCACATGTGAGTGACAGACAGAGTATGGGTGTTTCATAATGCAACCTTTTATATGTGCAGCATCACCATCCACTAAATATTGTATTACACTGTACATCGAAAGCATTTCTTGTTGGAAAATGGCAAGTCAAATCATTGAAACTAAATGCTAACATTTCTTTTCATTGTTACATTTGTAAGAAAACAGAAAATACACAATAATAAAAATAGTACAATATATATTACAGTATAATATATATATATATATATATATATATATATATATATATATATATATATATATATATAAATATATATACATACATATATATATATATATATATACTGTAATACATATTATTCTATATATATATATATATATATATATATACATACATACATTTATACTGTATATATAAAAATTATATATATATATATATTATATATATATATATATATATATATATATATATATATATATATATATATATATATATTCATATACACACATATTGTGTAAACTACATTTTTACTAATGTTACCAGCTGTTTGTAAAACTATTAATGAGTTAAGATTTAACACATCTGCCAGCCTGGCATTCCCTTAGAGCTAGAACTCAGATAGAACTGTACTAAAACAGGTAACATTGAAACACAATTTTTTTTAGTGATCTGGTTTTGTATTGTGTCCATAACTAACATGCCATCTAAACTGAAAAGTACTTCAAAAATGAGGAGTAACAGTTAGCATTCCTGTTAGGTTTAACATGCAACAATGTGTATTGTTAGTGACTAAGTATGTGTTAACCAATCAAATGGTCAATGTCTAACTATTGCAAAGTTACAAACAAACAAACTGTCAATGTTACCAATATATCAATGATGCAAATGTTATTAGATGAAAATTAAGAACACACTATCAAGTTTTATTAATCACATTATTTATGACCAGTTGTGAGTGAATTACTTTAGCGTTGTGCTTGAGTAGAAATAAAAAAAATTCACCTCAGAATCACTTGAGTAAAAAATTTAATTGAGTATAACGTAAAACTTCTTTCCAAAGGTACTTGATGTAAAAGTAGAAACAAAAGTATAAGATTTACTGTCAGTTTTAGAAGTGACTTTGTGCTATATTTTCTACCCAAACAAAGGTTTATGCGCAAATACAGCCCCAAACTGCCTTCCAATTGGATCATTTTAACATATTAACAGGTGACCTAGTTATAAGGTAGTTGATGGAGAGCATGTCACCAGGTGACCTAGTTATAAGGTAGTTGGTGGAGAGCATGTCACCAGGTGACCTAGTTGTAAGGTAGTTGGCGGAGAGCATGTCACCCGGTGACCTAGTTGTAAGGTAGTTGGTGGAGAGCATGTCACCAGGTGACCTAGTTATAAGGTAGTTGGTGGAGAGCATCTCACCAGGTGACCTAGTTGTAAGGTAGTTGGTGGAGAGCATCTCACCAGGTGACCTAGTTGTAAGGTAGTTGGTGGAGAGCATGTCACCAGGTGACCTAGTTGTATGGTAGTTGGCGGAGAGCATGTCACCAGGTGACCTAGTTATAAGGTAGTTGGTGGAGAGCATGTCACCAGGTGACCTAGTTGTAAGGTAGTTGGTGGAGAGCATGTCACCTGGTGACCTAGTTATAAGGTAGTTGGTGGAGAGCATGTCACCTGGTGACCTAGTTGTAAGGTAGTTGGTGGAGAGCATGTCACCTGGTGACCTAGTTGTAAGGTAGTTGGTGGAGAGCATGTCACCAGGTGACCTAGTTGTAAGGTAGTTGGTGGAGAGCATGTCACCAGGTGACCTAGTTGTAAGGTAGTTGGTGGAGAGCATGTCACCAGGTGTCCTAGTTGTAAGGTAGTTGGTGGAGAGCATGTCACCAGGTGACCTAGTTGTAAGGTAGTTGGTGGAGAGCATGTCACCAGGTGACCTAGTTATAAGGTAGTTGGTGGAGAGCATGTCACCAGGTGACCTAGTTGTAAGGTAGTTGGTGGAGAGCATGTCACCAGGTGACCTTGTTATAATAGTTATAGTTATAATCAAATTACTATCCTGGTGCTGGGGGAATGCAACGTGCGGCCCAACCACCAAATCACACAAGATCTTGAAAACCAACACTAATAAACAAAGTCGCGTTACACAGCTTGTGTTTACATCATTACACTTTGAGAACATTGCCATTCGCATGCATACTGGCCACACAATGTTGACCTAGAATGTTTAAGTAATGTGTTAATTCAGTTTTACAGAAACTCAACTAAGCCAAAACACACGCCAAAAATATCTAACTACCTGTAACTACATCTACTTTTGGGTTATAAAACCAACAAACAGGTAGGGATTCAGGGATTAAAATGGAAATCTAATATGGGTATGAAATAGTAATTATGACTAATGGCTATTTTTAGGAAGGAATTGTTCTCAACCATTAAGATTTTTGTTACGGAAATCCAAGGTTCATGATTAAGGGTTCACCATTTTCTAATATGGTCAGCAAACGAATTTACTTTAGTTATTTATTACTGTGATACAAAACCATTATTATTATTACTACTGTTTATGCTTGATGCCAAACTTATTAATGTCACGCATGATAGTCTATACAGATGAAAGTATTGGTATTTTAAAAACTGTCGAATGTGGAAGATAGTTTAGAATACAAGATAAAATAAGTGTTTCTGCACGTTAAATCAACACAAATATTTCTAGCATCATGGCTCTTTGGAAAACATAACTACGACTCAAAACCAATGCGCCCGTGAGAAAGGAGAGAGAAAAGACAGAAGAGAATTGCATTTTGTGGGAGATCACAATGAAAGAAGCACGTTTACTCTTTAGCAGTAAAACTAGTTTTCAAATGTCATTGTCTGGCTTTAAATTAAATGACTTATAAAACATATGCGGAAGCCAAATCCAGCAGGCATGTTTTATTCTTTCTATGTGATCTCGGAGAAAGTCAAGTCATGAGATCATGAATTGATCACTGGCACAGAAGTGGGAGATTCAGGAAGAAGAGAGTCAAGTGTGAGAAGTCTAGTTGCACAAAGCAACATTTGTGACAGCCCCTTCCTCAAGTTTGCACAAATGTCTTCTGTGAGAGTGCGTGTAAGTGTGATTGCCTGGAGTGTGCAGTGACGTAGAGATTGTGCACCTTTTGGACTGACTGCGGCTAGGGAGGGATGAGTCTAGTCAAAAGGAGGGGAGGAGGGAAGGCGAGGGGAAAGGCCCCTGCCACAACACTACGCTAAACAACCATTGTACTCACGGAATTCCTTATCTTCTGAAAGGAAAACAAAGGCCACAGGGCATGCATCAGTGAGAGCAGATTCACAGTCAATATACCTCTATTGCAGGTACACACTACACACTATAAGACAGTCACACATCCTGTGCATCAGTGATACCGCCAGACAGTCCAGTCCCTACAATTACTCCATGGGTGGCCAAAAATTATTTTCTTTGAACCTCCTGTAAATACTATGTCTTATTTTCCATAGCACACGAGCTAGATGGTGAAATTACGCTGGCATTATTATCAGCCCGCATAGCAATAAAGAACTGTTTGATGTGGTAAACATAACCAATGTCTAGGTGGGAAATGACTGATACGTGTCATTGAAGATCAACTGTTTTAACCAGTTATGCTCAGCTTGGTGCGTATCATGGAAATGTTGTTCATCATATGATCTGTACTGGCCATGTTAGTTTGTGAGCGTTTCTATGAGCTTGAAAACACTTATAAAATGTAACATCATGTTATATCAAAATTTATAATTAGAGAATATAACATGTTATCACATTTGATAAATAGTGTGTTAATAAGTAAGTGTTTGTTTTTAATAAGTACGTGTTTTATCTCATAGAAACAGGTCCAAATCTGCTACCATTCCAAATAGGCAAGTAAAGACCTCAACAGTAATTGGTCAGTACGAAACAATAAAATTATGTTATTAGACGATATATAATATCATGAACAAAAAAATCCACCATAGGCATATCACTAGTTTTACACAACAATTAAAGCATGCTGCATATAATTATTGCATTGCAATTTAATTTTATAACCACGTTTAACAGTTGCAGCCAAAACAAACACATTTTACACATGTAGCAAATAAATAATAACAGCCATTTAAATTGCATTCATATTTTTTCAAGCAGACATAATACATGGAAAACAGAGTACATAGTAAATTAATTCAATATAATTAACTATCATACCATGCTTCATAATACAATTAACAAGTGCTGTTCCAAATGTGAAACTGTGTATGCGTGGTAATATATTTGATAACATAATAGATCAGTTATGATATTATTAACTCGACCTTGATGGGAGATTGAAGATTTGTTAACAAAATTCTCTGCAAAATTTGGGGTCAATAATTTGGGACATGGCACCTTTGGAAATGTCTACATAACTGATGAATCCACCATGCTTCATCCTGGTATGCTAACTGGTGACTAACATCGTGAGCCCTAGACATACCTGAGTCCTAGACATATCCCACATGTTCCTTTTTATGCTTCAAATGACAATTACTTTCGATCATGCTCTCGTGCAGAGACGTAAACCACTTAAACGTTTCCACATTTGGGACAGCAAACTCGCTCAAGTGCACAGAGCAGACGGTACAAACGCAGGGTAAAATAGTGAGAAAAAGCATCCCTTGTCAATACCAAATACAACTCCACACATACAATATGCCTACACAGTCGTCACTTACGTAGCTGACCCTGATCTGGAAATAAATAACATTAAAACAAACAATAAAATCAATCTCAATAAATCACAACATGGTGTAAAAAGTATAGCAAAGAAAAATTACAAAACACATCTAACATAATTAAATACGTTAGCAACTTGACATGGCAATGGCAATATCCAAAAATTATCGAGAATAAATAATACAAATCAAATTAAATGATATCAGTGAACTAGATAATTTTTTTATGTAGTGCGCAAAATCATGATTTAAATCAGACGAATGGCTCGACTGAACACAACTTTCAAATGAAAACAAGATCACATCTGGAACACATACTAAATGACACTAAACTAAATCACGTGGGACACTTCTTACACTGAGCAGTGAATGATGTCAATCAGTCATAACATAAGCATGCATGCATGCACCAGGGCAATTTCACGTTACGCATCCATTTGGCTTGCTTATTCCTCAGGGGAACAGACGGTGTGAGAGCGATGTTCCCACCCTCTCTGTCGTCTTTATTATTCCCAGTCATTGCTGCATACATTGCATGAGATAACATTCCAATCAAACTTGTCAGACATACAGCGCAGAGGATCTGTCGCGAAATCATCCACTGACAAAAGCAATTGATCTACGGGTCCCTGGATGAACAACAGCAGTGCTGTTTCAGCTAGATATCACTCGGGCCAACTGTCTTCAGCAGGGGACCTTTCTCTCGCCGAGAATCAATGAAAACATTCAATAATTCAGCGTGCATTTCGCCATGCGTTCACGAGCACAAACGTTCCGCAGAAAACAAACCGTAGCCACGGCAACGCCCCTTGTAGCATCAGAAGCCACCAGTTGTACATGTCCCGGGACATGGGGTGCCATCCCTGGGTTCACTTCACTTGCTGACAAATTTCTGTTTACACACACATTCCAATATCTACAGACGATGAGAGCATCTATAAAGACTCCAATATCTAAAGAGGATGGGAGGCTTATTGGAAGCATCTATAAAGATGCAACACTCCAATATCTAAGCAGGATGTCATGTGAGCACCTATTAAGACACAACACTCCAATATCTAAGGAAGATGGGAGCACCAATAACTGCACGTCCACAATCCAATGCCAAATGGCATTACATATGCATGGCACCCATGGACAAATTACATAGGAACCCAGACAACAATCACAAGGAAGCCTTGCTGAAGGCCTGCTGATTAGCCCATAGCTCGTAATTAGGCCTTTGCTTAAAAGGAGCCACATTGATTCATTAACATTGCGTGAGCATCTTCACAAGTTCCAATGTTTGAAAACAATTCTCAGCAGAGAACACAAAGATTTCCTGATCTCTTCTCTTGACTGAGAATTCGTCAAAGTGTGTATGTCCCATCCTGTCTTTTGTCAAAAACCATGCTGTTGTCATGATTTGTCCAAAAAATATGCCCGCATATCTACACCACGATGCAGTGAACTGCAATGGTGCAACAACACCAGCTTGAGAAGACATACAAAACAATACGGCTGCAAGTATTTAAGTGAGAGTTGGGATGAAAACTGAAATGTTGCTCAACTAATGCCACCACTCTCTGGGAACACACATATCTGTGCAACAAGACTACTAGTGAGTGCACCCAGCATGTCAATGCAGGTCACGCCAGACAAACACTTGACATGTCACTAAATTCATGGCCTTTTCTTTTGTCCACTTAGTGATATTGTCTTTACAATGACTAAATGCAAAACGGCAGCATCCTATCAAGCCACAGTGATTGGCTCTGTCAACACTGAGTCAGTTAGTTTGACTGATAACAGCATTGGCAGCCATGACATAACACCCAACACCCCCACCCCCACATGTCCACAAAGACCAGTGCTTTGTGTTTACTACCAAGGCTGGACAACATCAAACTTGACAAAGTGGACATTGGGACATCCTGTGTAGGGGTGGTCATGGCTCACTGAATTTTGCCACACTCCACTGAACATGTTTGCCTGGTGTTTATCCTTACTTAACCTGGACCTCAATAAGTGCACAGCAAACAGCATTACAATGCATCACTTTAGTGGACAACTGTGGACTATTATACCCCACTTTACCCTACAACATCTGATTATTATCAAGAATACTCTATGTTGTTATATAAATACAAATGGCAGGCTAGGCTAATAAGTCAAGTCCTCTTTTAATTGGCCGGGCAACCATGAGAAATTTTGCATCAAAGAATGTCAGCAACCTTTCAATCAAGGGCGACACTGCCATTCACACAACAGTTACCATAGCCACCCATTTTTGTGTCCCAAGGCATAGAATCTGCAACACAAATTGAAGCGCATTCATCTCGAGACAGGTGTCCATTTCAAATTCCTATATCTGAATCACGTCAGGTAAAATAATATCGCACGGCAGACGGGAGCGCATTCGCCCCAGCACTTTCACCCACACACCAAGTCTATTTCTGTCACTTCACTGCCACAGCCACGCAGGTGTCACTTCGAGGACAAAAAGCATGAATGAACGACGTTTGCAGGCAAGCGTCACCTGGGAGACACAGAAATAGTTAACACAACAGCAACACAGGTCTGAGAACGTCAAAACCTGTTCAGCATCTTCCTGGTTCCCCGTCCGTATCGCAGATGCACAACAGATCATTCAAAAATGCGTTTCTGAGAGTCATGGTCTGACTACACCACCTGAAATAGTGAGACAATTATCACAACATGATGACTAACAAATGGCACTTTTTCAGGATGTACCAGGGTACTCACTGTCTAAAGCATCCTCCCCACAGCACAGGTGAGCGACCAGGCAAATGACCAGTGTTCTGCCAATGGACAGCATGATGACTTCTGATGGGCTGATCCTTCAGATTCCTAATGCGCAGTCAATGTGTTCCTCTCTTTCTCTTGATCTACAAACAAGAAAACATGTCATAAACATCACCATCAAAATTATTTGTAAAGTTCTCAATAAAGGAATCAGATGTTTACGCAGGATCAAAATGATACCAGTCGAAAATGTCTCCTACACAGATGCTGGCACCTGTACACAGATACTGGCATCTGTACACAGATATTGACATCTGTACACAGATGCTGACATCTGTGAGTACTGAGTAATCAGGTTTTTATATAGGATGAAATTTTGGCCAGTCACAAATGTTTTGGAACACATGCATGTTAACTGGCATACAGATACAAGCCAGTTGAGATGTGTGATTATTACCTAAAATAAACTGCAAACATGTGTGACCTTTCTGGTTCTGAATTTTTTGCCCATCCCACACACGTTCAGTGATATTTCTACCCATCCAAAGCAGGTTTTACCCGTCCAAATAATGGGTGGATATGTCTCTAAATAAAGGTTAAACCTATGCATATAATGTGTGCACTTTGTAGGCATGACATGTCTTTAACAGTGGGACTCTGCCAAATTAACTCATTCCGTCCAAAATCCGGGTCGACATGTTTGTAGATAGACTACCTAGAGAATGATTTGTAACAACAAACACTGTCAACAGTGAACTTTATTAAAGCAGCTGGACTGTGGGGGGGGGGGGATGACATCAGGAATGTCATTATCTTGTCCAACACTTTGAGCCAAACAACCCAGCAGCTGAATAAAGGCAGCACCCAAATCCATCAATTGACCTCAGTGCTGGGGTCAAGATAAAACAGTCTAGCTCTCACCAATGTTCCCAAAGAATGCACCCACTGATGGCAGAGGAAAGGTCACATTATCTCGAATGGCTGACACTATGTGTCATAGGATACAAGCTAGACATAACAGTTCATGCAGCCAGATAAACCGCACCATTAACTAAACACACATGCTTACAGTGGATACAATTTACATTGTGCAGTGCTCAGCCGAATGTCAACTTGTAACAATGAAAATGTACGGAGGAATGATACACGAAAAATAAATTTTAATATTGCACTGAAAGAAAAAGCATTACATCCTATTGTAGCTGACTTCAAAGGTTAAACGGTACTTACATAATTTACCATAAAAGAACATACCACAGTTTGACTGGGTTGAAACTGGTAAACAGACACAGTTTACATAGTAAACGAGCTGCTACAAGAAAATAGATTAGAATTAAAAAAATGATTAAAGTGCCAATTGACACCAAAAACACCAGCACTACACTTTACAAAACATGATTGAACATTGTGCATGATGAGGAGTAATGTTTGGCAACAGTCACTCAGTTTGTTGTACAACAAACGCCAATGAGTTCTGCCAATTTCCAAAATGTAATGTGATGTGAAACCTTTGTTATAGGTTCTGAAATATATAAACTATCAGCCTACATTTACAAATCATTCTCCCAATGGCACCATACGCTGAACAAACATACATAAGAGATCAACTTAGACAGGCCACATTCTTAACCAGTCTGCTTGAAATTGTTGTCCCTTATACTTGAACAATACCTTTTTTTTAACTATTAAACACATATATTGATATCAAAAACTATTCTACTGGTGATTTTGATATTTGTCTGTGACTGCATGGCTTATATCCTACACACTGCAAGACAAATCCACTAATTCAAGTTCCCCTTTAGTCTTATCAACCCTGGATCTACCCTGGAATTCTAACCCCCCACCAAACTCAAATCAACAGCAGATGTTATGGTATGCTTTTAATTGTTGCACTGCATTGTGGCAGCCTCCTGCTCTATGAAGACGCTTGACTCTTCCTCATCTCTACCTCCAACTGTGAGAGCTCCACTCAGACAACAGCTGCAGGCAGACATGTCACAGCTAATCCGCCTCCCATTCGTTCTAACTACCCACCAACGAAGGAGAAATAAAGCTTATCATATGTTTCTATAAGTACACAGTACAGTCACTGTAATGAAAATGTGTGATTTAGAATGTATGCTGTTCATCTTGAGGTAAAATTTGATGTTTGGAAATTCACAATGATACAATATAATTATGTTTCCATTGAGACGACCAGTTTGCAGTGACACAGTTTGGGTAAAAATTACAGTTTACATACACCTTTGAAAACCTTGCTTCTTTTCACTTTACAGTTACACAAATCATTTCCCCATATATATAATGGGGTATATATATATATATATCTTGTCTTCATATATATATATATATATATATATATATATATATATATATATATATATATATATATATATATATATATATATATATATATATATGTACAGTGTATATATATACATATATATAAACAAGATAAATTTGGTCAGTTATCCCATTTTGAGTCGGCCCCTTTAAGGGTGTATTCCCCAGATCCCACTTTAGCCCTTGGCTGCCTAATCACTAAGTCCACTCATACCCTGTTTCTTCCCACACCTCCTGAAAGCAGGGACCAACTCTTGACTGGACATTATGCATTCCAGGGAGTCCCTGTGCTCCCACTGACCACCCACTGCATGGCTCACACTAGTGACTCACCAGTCTCCCCATTTAGCATGTCCTGTCAGATGTGTGACCCAGTAACTGGCTACAGGGTTATCTGACCCTACTCCCTCCCAGTCCTGGCATGTAGTTGTGTACTCTAGCCAACATGGAATTCCACTCTGATTTAGGCGTGACACAAACACACACGATTACACAGTACACATTTGTTATTTCAAATGTTGTTCTGTATGGACTGAGGCTTTCTGAAGTAACAACATAAACTGTCCTCTCCGTTGCATGGAGTTGCTTAGAAAAAATCTCCATTAAGCAATCAAAATGTTTGTCAAACTTGTGGTACATTTCATCATATATTAAAAAAAAGGGTTATAATTGATCTCCTTTATGCTAAAACTGGGAAAGTCTTCATTTGATTGATAACAAAATACTGATTTGATTCAATAAGATGCTACATGAGTCACCTGATTTTGTCTCTACCTTTGAAACAATCCCCAGACCGAATAAAAACCGTGTGTTTAATGCGATTCCTTCTGATTGTTGCTGTTTACCTGGCGTGTGATAAGGGAGCCGAGCTGAAGGTGCTGTAATGTTAACAACCGCTCCAGGTGAAAGCACAGGTGAGAATTGTGTAGCCACCCTGCTTACCTTGGGGTCATCTACATCAGCAGACACACATAATGGTACCACTGGCAGCACCCTGCTGTTATCACAAGCACACGCCACAAGGGGTGCCAGGGGTGAAATAGAGTACAAGTGTGTATCAAAGCTGATCTCACCAGGCCTTTGAATCCAATACAGGACGGAACAACAACGCTCAAAAGACGTCAGATGTGGTTCAACGAACACAATAGCAACCCGATATTAGTATTTAAAATTAGTCACAGTATGACACAAATTTCCAGTCACCAATTATTTTTCTGAGTCAGCAAAATTGATAATTATCACCTTGCCTTTGAATCCAATGCATGACAAAACAACAGATTCAGGATGTGGTTCACCAATCCAGTAGCAACCCAACATTATGTGGCACAGTGTGAGTGGCTGTGATACAAATATTTTCTTCTCTAAGTCAGCAAATTTACTAATATTAAATTGTATCAACACACCACTGATTTACACCAGTACACTTTTGAATCCACCACAGAACAAACCAACCACAGGCACAGGATGTGGTTTGCTGGTCCAATAGCAACCCAGTATTATTGATGCTGTGGTCACAAATACTCTTTTCTCTAAGTCAGCAAAAGTTACTGTTTATATTAATCAAATTAATAAATCGAATGATCCTAACAAACCAATGATTAACAGGTTGCTAAAGTAGTTCAACTTAAATCACATTCAAATACTTCATCTGAATTTTACCATGCAAAGACTTTAAACACCACCAGTATTTTCAACGATTTAGTTTTTTAATAAGATTTATATCAAATCCGGAATTCAAGTCATTGATTTGTTTCATGGTTACTTAAAATAACAACTTTGAATGCCTTTAAACTCTTTCAAAATAATCTTGTGATAATCTATGAATGCGGGTTAGTTCTACAGGGGAATCCTCTACTTATTACCATGTTGTTGTAGGGAGGATAAGACTGCATATTGACTTAATTAGAAAGACAGGAGTGGTCAACTAAAGCTCTAAAGAGGACAAACCCCTTCCTGCCACTAGTTCCCTAGACAAACACCATTAATGCTGATGACCCACCAGGAAGGGGGGCTGAACCTTGAACTTTGTATGTTATGTTTACATACGTAATCTTAGGTCCAATGTCCTCAAAGTTAGCTAACACAGAGAGGATGATGTGAGATCATCCAATGCCATGCAGTATGTAATGTTAACGCCCCGGGACCGGTTCACTAAGATAAAGACCTCTTATGGAAAATCCATCATTAATCAAAATATTTCGTTATTTAAATTACAGGAGCTTTTTCAAAAGATTGCCATATTACTGAGGACACTATTTCTACGATACACCAGCAACACTGTCCTGACGTGTCATGGTGTTGGCAGTATTCGGGTATATCAGACTCTCTTGGGCTAATTAATACTGGGGCAATGAATCAGTATGTCAAAATATACATAATAATAATAGCTTCTTTTGCGCCAATATCCTCAAAGATCAAACTCAGTGGCGTGACAAAACCAGGGGATTAAGCAAACTCTTAATCGAAAACAATGCGTGAGTCATCAATGGATGGATGGGAAAGGAAACATACCACACTCATTCAGTCATTCACACTGTGCTGTGCATCCAGTCTCCAGACCTGTTACGTGACTCTGCAGGACTCTACCACACAGCTGATGCCAACTGCTTGATCCCCCATAAATTATCATGTGTTTAGCGGAGCTGACAGGGAGAGCAGGGTGGGCCCACATGTGGAATGCTAATACAAACCATTTGGCGTGCAACAGTCATATTCCCCACTGCCCAGACATGCAGGCTAATCACAGCCATTACCATTAATTATGAATTAAAACATGAGCAGACATGTGGCTGTCTCTGCTGAAATCGCATGACTAAGACCCATGTCGAGAGTTTGTTAACTCCAAACAGCCTGTATACTATACAAACAGATCTATTTACAGGTCTGTTGGCTGCATTTCGATTCCCAATACAGACCGATTAGGATTTGAAATGTAACCAAGTCACGTTGGTCTGACTGGTCTTGTCTTGGGTGAGTACTGATGGAGTCAAACAGTCAGGGTGGGGTAATTAGTCGTGCATGTAAGCCTATCAACATTTCTGTGGTTCTGGAATATTGACTGTTGCGTCTCATAGGAAACTACAATTTTTTTATTGTTCAGGGAAAATTGAATTTTTATAAGAGTTCTTACTGGTGTGGATAGGTTTGAATGTTTTCTATAGGTTTTTATAAGGTTTTTGACAGGCAAGGATGGGTGACCATAGATGGCTTTATGGAATATGATGAGGTGTTTGTTTGTTTGTGAGTTGTTGTCCTTGTAATTGTTTTAACATCAGTGACAGGATTGAGAGGCTGAGTTGGTTTAGTGGCACCCAGGCAGGAATTACACTATGTGACACCCACAGATAAAATTCCACAGACACCATACCCACCTCCATGGCCTGCCAAGCCATGTGTGTGACAGGGACACAACAGGTCATGTCCCACAGAGTCAGAGGTCCCCAGTGTCACCACTACTGTCAATGTGGACATGGTGTTGACAGGTTGCTGAGTGAACTGGGCTCAATAGATTGTCATCTTAGTTAAATTAGGCACAGGGTTATGATAACAATATGAAAGATAGGCTATGCTGCAAGATACAAGCCACCTTTTAATCACATCCTACACACTGACAGACAAAAGGGATTTGTCCAATGACCCAAAGACAACTTTTATTGTGGCCTTGTGGGCATGTCCCTTTGAATACCAAGATGTGTGGCCATTAGAGAAGCTACCTAGTATATAATTACCTATAGGAAAACCAAAAGCTCAAAGTTGTTATATAACCTGTTCCCAATGATCTTTATCCTACAACTTTAATCCAAAACAGACATGACTGTTTGGCCCAGAGGAACACCTCCACAAGGTAATGTGTCACAGATATTTCTGTCTCATGACTAACAAAATCTTTTAATCCTCACCCACTATCCAGAGCAAGAAGCAAGTGCAAAGCAGCCTAGGAAGCCTTTGGATCTATATCTAATTTTCGAAAGTCCAACATTTTTGGCGTCTATGCCATATACACAAGCCAATATCATACTCTGAGAAACCTTTTGCATAGGAATATATATTAATGGAAATGAGTAACTGAGTCACACACTACTGAACACATTTACTGTGACTAATTAACACATATAAATGATTCAGTGTTACTTCTAAACTGAGTACAATGTCTAACCACAGTTCCCTATTTACACCTGCCCCGCTTGACCTCAGCTCTCTCCTTATGAATAAACCTGCCTGGTCAATGTGGGTCGACTCTCAAATCAATGGACTTGAATGGAATCAACTGAAATGACACCAGGAGTCGCCCGGGGAGCTATTATTTACATCGGATCTGTCAGAAAACCTCTCCTGTCCACTCGAAACTCAACAACTATCATCTCCCACAATAAACCACAGTCACTGTGAAATATCAGGCCACAACAGAGTGAACATAACAAATCAGACCTTACCAACAGCGCAATGCGTCCAGTCTCAGTAAACAGAGCGCAGTAGACCCTAGCAGTTTGTCTGACAAAACAATGGCCACATCCACTGTCCCACCGGCATCGGCGGATCCACTTTTTCCAGTCGCCTGCAGTTCCATGAAGAATCAATAGATCCACACCCGCACAGTGCAAGCACGTTGCCAGGGGCAACGAGAGACGAGGACACAGCCGAGGTCAGTATACTGGCCTCGGTGACAGGACAATGACAGCGAAATGTGCTATGTGCTACCACAAGAGACTGGACGGTCAAGCTGCACCAACAGTGACCACAACACTTACAGTGCTGGAGCACAGATGTCAGTAAGCCCAGTTCAATCACTGATGGGACATCAGAGAGATCTGCCCAGGCTCCTTCAGTCATGCCTGGGCAGCCAAGTCAAATTACTGCATTTCCAAGTGAATGTCCTATTGATTTCCACAGAAAAATGCACCACCTGGGCTACCGATAAATGACTTTTCGTTCCATAAAAAGACAAATTCACACACGCATGAAATTGCAAGGAAAGCAATATGTTAAATACGCTACTTCACCAACAAACTAGTAAGCGTCGTAAACATGTACATTGTTTTCTTGTGGTCATACCATACAGTTTGTTTGTGTCTAGCTCTGCATACATTTGGATTCCCACCATGGATTACCTTGCCAGACTGCATAAAACTAGTTTACGACACAAGCTGTCAAGATATTATGGTCTACATGCACTGATAAGAAATTGGGACACATTCCTGCAACATTGCTGCCTTTCAAATTACACATGTATTACCACTCCACCATGTACTGCCATCTGGTTTAGTAACGATTCAACATTACATCTATTTGTCTTAATGTTAAGCGCACGTTTGTGTCTAGATGTGTATGTACAATATTTATAACACTTAATATCTGCACTTAATATCTTTTCTACATTTAGCATATTAGATGTGCCATACTGCCAGTCACACATATTTTGGTGGACACATGGATGTTAACCATTAAGCCAGTTTACAAACTGTGTTAAAATGTGTCTGATGACATGAAATGGACTACAAACACACATGTGACACCATTTACACTCACTTTCAAGGCATAACTGACAATATCTATGGTTTTGGAACCCCCGTTTTGCTCCTTCATTTGTTTACCCGTCCACCCATATTTCTACCCGCCAACAGCGTTTTTTACCCGTCCAAATGATGGGTGGACGGGTCTCTGCATAAAGTTATGCCAACAGAGACTTTCTGAAACTTGGTGTGCGTGCATGTGCGTGTGTGTCTGCAAACATGCATGTGTGTCTGCAAACATGCATGTCTGGATGATGACAATTGCACAGACTGGATAACTCATAAACAATATATATTATAATTATGAAAAGGCATATACAGATGATATCAGCTGCTAAAAAGGCTCAACAGGAGACAACAACATTTAATCACCTGCCTTTGTCAATTGTCACCAACACAGACTTCCACACAGAGAATCATACCAGTAGCTCTAGTTACCCTACCCCATCACAGGCACAAGCCCAGCCAGCCACTCACACTCATAAAAAGCTCCCAGCACATGCAGTGGCTCAGGTCCCTGACAAACAATGTGAGGCCAGCAGCTATGAGTCATGTCAATGTGTGCCATTAACCCTTTCTTGGTCTCAATGGCTGTCTCGGGGAGGGCGTACAGCTATTCACCAACACTCCTCTGCCTTACATGTGGACGAAGACCAAGTGTTCTAAAGAACCTGCTACATGTGTACGTCCACGACAACTTACATAAATCACTAACTGTAATTTAAGCAGGCCATTTGACTCAAGAGAAATGCTTAGTGGTGCATATATGCCACCCACATCACGCCTGAATACAGCGGCTCTGACGCAATGCAGCGAAACAGGATATTTTAATTCCTGTTTGGTTTTTTTTGACAAGCAATCAAGTTGACAATGAAGGAAATATTATAAATATATCGCCATCATTACTCCTAGTGCCTCAATAAATGGCAGATTCACAATCTCATTACAGGAATATTACTCAATCCATCATCAAAGAGTTGGCATTTCTCAATCCTCTTCACACAAACTGACCAAGGGATGTAAACTTTATATTATTATGACAGCAGCCAGCTGGGCAATGACAGACATTTTAAATTAACAAATCAGACTTTATCACATCACTTTAGTGTTTCCCCTGGTATGATGCGAGAGGTGGGTCACCTCGCTATTTGTCTAAGCCATCTAACCCACCTCGCTCAAAATATGCCAGAATCGCCACCTCATAGTATTTCTTGCTGAAAACATGTTTACATGTTACTGCCTTGAAGTTATTCATTTGTTTCCTCTCTATTCTCCAAGGAATAGGGTAAAACACCCTTCAGAATGCACCATTTTCAAGGTAGTTTTAAAAACAGTTCTAGGTGGGCAAAGTGGCCGGTCATACCCTGGATCCACATAGTGCACATCTCACATTTGGTGCTCGCTCAGACCATCCTATCACCTCACATCATTTTTTATTCAGGGAAACCACTGCACTTATAGTTTATCTGCTATTCGATAGTAACACGTGCAGCAGACATGCGCACGCT
The DNA here is from genome assembly GCA_964017155.1 of Oasisia sp. SBJ-2009. Taxonomy (NCBI): domain Eukaryota; kingdom Metazoa; phylum Annelida; class Polychaeta; order Sabellida; family Siboglinidae; genus Oasisia; species Oasisia sp. SBJ-2009. Next base: position 32,488,770 of record OZ024855.1, on the reverse strand, counting down.
GTTGACATTTTAGTGGTATATTCTCAGCAAAAACTACCCAAGTTTACTGTTTGTACTAAATATTACTGTGTACTAAAAACAGTATCACCCGATACATACTAAAATCAGTGTTCCCATTACTTTGTAAATTGGTTTGTGAAAATGTATGTAAAAAGCGTTTCCCATGAGATGACTCCAAAACCATTGCTGCTACTTGTAACATATACCCCCTGTGCATAACATTCTGCAAATACATGGAACTACTTTGAAATGCAACCCTACACCGCCTCACTCTGGTGAACACACCCAGGGGTATCACTCCAGTGTGAATGGTGGTATCACCATGGCAATGCAACAAACAACCCCTGTGCATTGTTATGAGAGGGTAGGGTATAGAATTCTGGCTCTTCTGCACTCATGGACTCAGTGGGACATCCAGTAATTATCAGATCAAGCTGTCTACTGGCCAATAGCATCCAGGCCAGGCACTGCATGGTGAATGAATGCCTTGGCCTGCCTCATGGAGAGCAAAGGCAGCTTTCAGATGTAGTCACCTTGAAAGATGGTATCTGTAATCAAACTGCTTTTATGTCACATCTCAGCCAAGGTGCAAGAACAAAAAGATTGCCTTAATTGATTCTTAGAAAGTATCTTTCAAAGAGCCGTATATTTGACCCTTGATGGTTGATAGAGCTGCCATGACAAGGTGGTAAAAACTGTTTCTAAAGCAACTTGTTTCAGCACTGATCTTTCTAAGTTGTTTACCTGATGGTAGTGGTCAACTCAGGTTATGACCGGGATGAGTTTGAGACGATATTGCCAGCTGGACAGAGTGAAATAAAACTAATTTATCGGGCTACACAATAAAAGTAACGGGAGAGTTGTCAGTCGGATATTGATCTAGGACATAATGATGACAAATCGTCTTGATGCATGTGGACTAAGCCTAATTCGTGTGCTGAACACCAGGCATGCTCCAGTCCCATCAGCCTTCATAGGCGAGCCATGATTTATTATGCATTTTCTGCCATCTGCAGTCGGGGGAGTATAATGCACGATAACTCATGTGAATGGACATGCCAGTGTTGTCAACCTACACCATGTCCCCTGTGTGTGTGACACAGTGTGTGTGACTACAGGACAGAAGCCTGTACCAACACTGATACATTGTGTACAATGTGTATACAGGCAGTGTTCCCACGTGGCCCACAATGCACAGGGAGCCTGCTATGAGTCACTGATAACCAACAATGGCTTTGTGCTGGCTTCACACTGAAGCCACAGGCACAGACAGCTGCACAACAATGAGCAGTAAAAAATTGTCTTTGTACGTACGGAGAACAATGGTTACGTGTGAGGACACGACTGTTTGAAGAAGACCTGCATAAGCACAATGGTAAACCTTGGCTAGGCTTTACTTACTAGTGCTCTCTGGTGTCAATGACTGACTGCTCCAGTTCAGTCCAGTATATTCAACAGCACACTGCCTGAACTACGCCTCACAAGACAACATCATTTATATTTTAAATGGGATTGTCAACATTTGCAGGCAATACTATCAATCAATTTAAGTTAATGTATTCTATAGTAAAGTATACAAAACATTACATACAATCTTCGACATATTTTTTACTGTGGATTTAATTTATTTCCATTTATGGACGGCAACACCCTGAGTGTGGCTCTTCACGTTCTGGGATGGTGTAGTCATGTGACATTTGATGGCACATAATGCAAGCAGCAATGCACAAGTGGTCATTTCCTAAGACAGTAAAGCTGTCTTTATGACACAGGTGGCAATCCTCAAGTTAATTCATGTGCTATCTTTATGGCAGTGATAACAGCCTGGCCTAGAAACATTAATGCACCTAAACTTGTATGTTACAACTTACATGGCTGAGGTCACACCAGAACGCTGGGTGAAAGTCACTTTGGCCAAGTCCTACCCAATTCCAATCAATGTGTATTTACCAATCAATCAATCAACCAATTCCATTGAACTCACAAAAAGAATAATCAATTTATTAAATTCCAATTAAATAGTAAGTACACAAGAACTAAGAGCTAGGTGGCTGTTCATATGTGAACACATTAATGTTGTCAAGTTCAAACATTAGTAATAGTATTCACTGAAATGCACAAGTTTAAATATTCCACCCCCTCGTCATTTTGCCGAATGCAAATCAGGCTAGTGTGTGTTCAGATATGCCCTAGTACTGTCAGATATATGCAGCCGTATGAGTTGAAATCATCTCATGAATAGAATTTTACCAAAAGTTTGTTATAAATCTAAATAATTTAAGTTTTGCTCAATGTATTCAGTGAAGCTACGTTAGTGACAGATTTGTACAAATGAGCAAGCATGACACAGACTGGAATAACATGTCTGTAAAACACTAATAAGATATACTCATTTATACTAATCATTAATCAGGTTTGACATTGTGAATGAATAAATGTTGCACCTTGTTCTAATGTTAGTACAGCCGCCAAAGTGAAATATATTGCAACACAGCATTAAGAAAGGTGATCCAGCTCATTTGCAGTATGTCTAATTGTGACAGACAGGGCATCTATCACACCTCTGTCTCTCACTCTAAATGTTTATTCCTCTAAATTAGCAGCTGTTTCTCACACACCAGTGACACCACCAAGGTATGTGAACTGGCCTAATTGAAGCTAATTCATTAGGTCCACTCAATAGACCAGTGTCCAGTTTGCACTAGCAGAGGACTACTTAGTTATTATCTGAAATATCAATACGTTATCAATGTTTCACCATCAATATTATCATAGTAGATAAATAATTGATTGTCATTGTGTGTAGTAGCTAGACCAGAGCTGTTTTCATTTGTTTAAAACTGCTTAATATTCTAGAAAATAGATCCCATAATTTAATGATAATAAAAATCTGTGAAATCAAATGACTGCTCAGAACTCATATATGTACAGGACAAAAACATGACACCACAAATTGTGTAGAATTATCTCTTAACATACATCATCAATTGTCCAATAATGCAACTTTGGCACAGTTTTGCTGTTGGCAGGTTTGGCCAGTCTGACACTCTAACACAAAACTTAGATAATCACAGGCAAATATTATCTTTATAATGACTAATTTCCTGTGTGAATGATTTCACAGTAACTTTGAAGAAAACAGGCCATGCATTTGACAGCTAAGCCAATGCACAGTTATCATAGCTAAACATTATCCGTGATTCACTGTACCACTTATTGGAGACGTCTAGAAAGTTAGAAACTGATGGTAACAACACCCAAACATGTGCAAAAGCAGCAAAACATGTACATACACGCCTGCACAAGACGTACATTAAAACACTGTATCATATGGGGAAGGCAAACAAAAACAAACAGCCAGAGTATTTTGATCAGAAAATTTCCCATCTCATGAGATGGTCCCCGCTGCCCGAATCAATGATATCACAGGGGTTCAGTGAACCCTCCCTCCAGCAGCCCAGACTGACAGTAGCAGCTGCCTCCCAAGTAGGCTGGGAGAGCGCAGCCATAAAGACATCACAGACCACAGAGACCTGGCCAGCTGTCTCCGGCCCCATTATCTCTGACCACAGAGAAGTGTTTACATCCCTCCCTGGAAGCAGTGAGAAGACTTATTCTAGGAATGAGATGTGGTTACTGTGTGACTAAGTAGATATGACTAATAGTTACTTGGCCCGAGGGGGCAGTTTACTGCGGATTTGTCAGATGAGAACGCTTCAAAATGCCTTGTTACCCAACAAGAAACAGCACATTTGCTAACCAATTTATATGTTTTGTTTTATACTGCAGTAATCGACAGTATAAACTGCACACTGTTGTGAATGATATAATTCTAATTAAAACAGGATAGTATAAGTTTAATCAACCATTTACAGATGTGTAAGACAGGCCAGTTGGGCTGCCCCCGCAATACATTGTGGTCTACGTGTATTTAGGCTCAACACTCGCCACTAGTTCTAGTTCGGTTCATATACTGAGTGCTGCAGTTAAAATAAACACACATAAGTGGCATTTATAATGATATATAATGCTCGAGTCTGGAACATGCCTCGATAATGCACCATAATGGCTCTGTTGGCTCGTATCATGTTGTGTTAATTTTAACCTTCTAAACGAACCCTGCCGAATCAGTCTATCAGATCCGGTCAAAGCCAGCGGCGATCATTATCACTATACATTACAATCAACGAACTTGCGAACGAACAAGTGAATGAATGAATGTTGCTCTACTGAGGACATTGACAATGGACACCAGAATACGACCTCTTATCATACGTGGCATCTGTCGGGTTATTCAAAGCTTCACCGACTGTTGTTTCTAGGTCGTCTGGGACACAAAGCGTTTGTCATTATTCGTGTGCTACTAACTAATAATAGATGTTGCTTCGTTGCGCATAAGGCACGACTGTGTGTGTCATTAAATATTACCAAACCATGTCATTCTGTAGTCATACAGACTCCAATACCATGCAGTATTGATCATGCAGTGCAATAAATTATTTACTGCCAAGCCGAGCGTCCATCCCTGTCAGAATGTCGATTCTATGCCTGGGGAACAGCACCATCAACCATATCACTAAACCCAACAAGGGATCCAAATTAGGCCAAATAAATATTAGCACAGGGATTTTTTCCATGTCGACCACAGAGTATTGACACAATGTATCATTCCACAGGCTGGGTGCCAGGATGGTTGACAGGAGAAGCCACATTCAGATGCTGGGTGTTTCAACAAACTGAGCTGAGACAAAGGGAAATGAGAGTAGGAAACACAACAGGAATGTTGTTCACAAAGATTAGACCTCAACCATAACAGCTTCAGCACACATCATAAATTTGAGGTAATGACCCATCGCAAAGCAAGACTAACCACAAGTGGTAACCGAGAACCGGAGATTATCACCCACTTTCTCACAGAATGTCTCACACACAATCCCATTTCCAAACAGGAAATACTACAAGGATATTACTCAGACACTGCGACAACGCAATGGGAGCTGTGTGTCTCCTCTGACAACAAGCACAAGTCTGACACTGCCCATGTTTGCGTAGACAGATTGAGATGAATGCCTAGTAACAGAGAGGCCAGACTGTAATGTGGACAGCATACATCACATTACAGGCTGTCTGCAATCTCACCCACACTACAGCTGCCAAAGTTGACAGGGGGGCTCAGAGAGTGGATTTCTAAATAAACTGACACCTCCATGGATATGTACTCTGAGTAAATTGTTGTGACAACAACACAACAGAAATATGTTCTGTACTGCCTGCGAAATGAAATTTTTGAAACAGAACTTTCGAAAATGCACTAATTAATGTAGCATATTTTACCTGTAAATTGTGTACTCTCATCCACTAATATATGGTGACAAGTTGACAACTTGTAATTCAATTCGGATACTTTCTAAACATAGGCACTAGGTAGCATTATCTATATATACTATTATACAAAAACTGAAACAATAATTAATGTGAGTTCTAAGTACCTTAGATAAACTTTACATAAACCATGACACCTCCACCAAACAGAGACTTTTCTTAGAACACCCCCCCCCCCCTGCACAAACACACAAGTCTCACTGCCAAGATCCACCAATCAGTAAATGCCAACTGTTCTGCCACCACACCACATGTTTACACCAACGGCATACGGAGTTTTTCAGCCCAGCGCCGAGCGGAGGAGTGGAACTGATACGAGACAGACAAACAGACAGAGGGAATTACGTATAATACGTGCACTCTTTTAAACAGCCAAAACGCATACGCTCCACAGGTTCACATGCAAATGTATGAATGGCAAACAGCACCGGCACCGAAACAGACATCAATCAGTGACAGAGAATGCAGAGAGTTGGAAGTAGCCAGTCATCAGTAATTTACGAGCACAATTACAAATCAGCATATCTGACGCTCACAAGAAAAAAATACTAACCGACTGTTTAGTTTACCCCAGCATGTGTGCAATAGTTGGCAACTGAATTGTGTTTTTCAACTGAAGTCAGTCGTAGAAGACAAACGTTTTAAAAGGTGGTGTGTTCCATTAAAAAAATTGTGCAAAATAATTACTAGCTTTAAATGGCTACTGAATGTACATGTATAAAATGCAGCATAGCTTTATGCAGTGACGTATCCACTGTCCACCCGTCATTTGGACAGGTACAAAATGAAGGAACAAAAAGGTCTTGTAAAACCACTTCCAACTGTTGTATGATATTGTTACTTATGCTTTGAAAGTGAGTGTAAGTGGTGCCACACGTATATATATTAATTTTGTAGTCCATTTCAGGTCATCAGACACATTTGAAAGTTTGTAAACTGGCTTTACAGTTAACATCCATGGATGCGTCCACCAAAACATGTGTGACAGGAAATAATGTTATCCTGCATAAAGCCCTGAAATGCAGCAAAATTAATAATGTAAAAGACACTACTTACTGGGATGACAGAATGTCACAGTATTTTGTGTAATGGGACATGTCTGGACTTCTAAGAAGCAACCACAAGGGTTGTCCTGTCATGTATGGGAGGTTGCAGTGCAACTGAAAGGCAGCTTTGTACCCCTGAGCCACAGCCCTTACTAAGAGGGTAATCAGATCAAGTGGGCAGTGCCTTTTTCCCAGGGTTGTGTCATCTTACTGTGCAGGAAGGCAGAGCCTGAGGGCAGTTACCCTGCCTGTTTAAATGAACTAGAGGGGCACAGCCCAGAGGGGATTCAGGGTGGGGTGAACAACAGGACACTTAGAAAGCATTTTCAGTATACAAAGTAACAATTTTATAAACATGTTTGACCGAGAAATTAACCATTTATTAAAACATGCTTTACCCAGTGCAAATATCATGACATTGGCTGTCCAAAATGTAGCAAATGCTGACCCATACTAACCATTCATCAAGACTTACAACTACAACACTTGGGTTCCAGAAGACAATATCCCTAACATGTGACATGGCACCCATGAGGCAAAGCTATGCTATTGTTACTAATACTGTGTTGCCACCACAAAAATATTTATGTGGGGAATCACTGGAATGGACAGTAAGAGTTATTTCTAACTACAACACAATGTTGAAATGTGTTCCCGACCAAGCCTTCCTAGGACATGGACTGCCCTGTGAAACATCACTTTTACTCAAAGTTTTGGAAACAGTATCTCGTTGTTGTTTTGCCAGTACGAGTTATGACAAGCTAGGAAAGTGATGGCGCGTCCGGGACTAAAGTCCACACAACGTGTATACGTTTGTAGTTCTATAGGGGTCATAAAACTGCCCTGAAAAGCCTGAAATCTGTAGCCATCCCACAATTGAATGACTACTTTTACAACTTCAGGGAGTTTAACCGTATCCCAGAGAAATTTTCTATACGGTTGTCCATGTACAGTTTTGTGAAACATAACTCAATAGTACACTATATCGACGTTTATGGCGTCTCAAATTATTGTTCTTGCGGTCATTCACCGACCGGACGCAGCTCCTAGTCTCCTACGACGCGTTCACCCGATAAGACTACGTCTACGCCATTCCGCTGTGAAGCCAATTCAAACGTGTGACCTAAATGTGAAATGTCGTCTGCCTACCTTGCGCGACGCGGCAGCTATTGTCCCCTCTGCGACGGACTGTACTGGTGGAGCGCTCAAAAATCCGAAACTTGTGTAAATGCAACCCTCTACGAACGATGCGATCCGCTCGCTACATACGCTAGATCAACTGTGAGCAGATATCCGGGAATGCGATGGGTCTGCCCGCATGCGGCTTCCGGCAGAATTCGATTAACGCACAGCTCGATTTGTCATCGCGGTCGCCGCGTTGACTCAGACGGTTGTGTCCGGCCCCGGCCCAGCAGTGGCCGGTTCTAAAGCCGGCGCGTTGCTCATTCGCACGTATCCGGCTCACGAAACTGCCGAATTATCTCTTAGAAATTCATGCAACGTTCACGTATTAGTATACTAACTATCGTTAGCGGGTACTTACGTGTGAAAACAGCCGGATTGCCTCGCGAACTCGCACGCCTCTCAACAAGTGTCCGCCGCCGCCACAATGCTTAGGCGCTCGGTCACATCCGGGCACCGCCGCTTCACCTGCTCGCTCGGCCAATGACGTCACCCATACATACCTGGGCGGTTTACTTTAGGATTTGTCAACGGTTGTTGAATGCAAGCACACATCGTGGCCGCCAGCATCGTCAGACGTTTGTGCAATATCCTAGCTGTGTTCTAAGGGTGTATTTTTACGCAATAAATCTGGAATAATTATTATTTTAGTTGATTTTCAGCGACGCTTTATTACAATGAAATGTAGCTAATACAATGTTAAGTTTGAAAAGATTGTGTGTCTGTGTGTGCGTACGTGCGTGCGTGCGTGCGCGTGCGTGCGTGTGTATGTATATCTATGTATTCAATATAAAATATTATTATGTGCATGTGGACATGCGCGCGCACGTGTGTGTATACATAATGTTGTGTACGTTTCGAAAATCAATGTACGTATGGGTCAATTGTTTTCACCTATGCGGGCTACATTTTAAAAAGGGAAGACATCTTTTCGCATGTGCTTGTAAAGAATAACAGGAGTGCGCGCGTTCGCCTTTCACTGACACGTATGAGGCCTAATTAGAACATCATTTGATCGGATTATCGATACGCAAAGCATATCAGACTAGTAAAACGTATGAAAGTACATGATGTAAATTAGCAGGTTAATATGAGTAGTACGCTTACATCATAATTGCGCAATTTCTGCAATTTTCATCGTGTCACGAGGAATCATTTGAGAACGGGTCCTAATAGGCATATTGCAGTTGCTGGAAATATGACCTAACACCACACGATTTTTCCTCGCAAGTGAATAGCCCCAATATCTGATGTGAAAAGGCAGCAGAAGAACAATCATAATTATTGTAATCACGCACGATTGGGATTATTATTCCAACATACGTCACGGGGTATGTCTCATGCATAGATCCGTAGTACGAGTCACCCCGTGATACGGGGTAAATTACTTGACAAGTGGTACGTATATAGATACAACGATGATCCCACTTTACTCATCCGGGAGTGGGAAAGGGACAAACGCGGGGATGGGTACAGGGAGAGCAACCGGAAGTCAACTACGAATAGGGTTACAGTGTCAACAAGTAGGGGAGACAGGGGAGTTGTAATAAAACAAGACATTTCAGGATTGCGGATGGATTTCTTAACTGATCAAAACTTTTATCCTGCAGATAATTAGTGCATAATTAAACGCCGGGCTTATTACACATTTGTGGTATAATGTGTTATATGAGGTGTCATAAAATGTTACAATTTAACCAAATACGGGGCAAGTTGTACCAATTTAAGGGGTACATTGTAACGTTGTATGTGTATCTGCATGTCTGTCTGCTTGTAACTCTCTCTCTCTCTCTCTCTCTCTCTCTCTCTCTCTCTCTCTCTCTCTCTCTCTCTCTCTCTCGCTCTCGCTCTCTCTCTCTCTCTCTCTCTCTCTCTCTCTCCCTCTCTCTCCCCCCCCCCTCTCTCTCTCTCTCTCTTTCTGTCCCCCTCCCTCTCTCTCCCCTCCCTCCCTCCCTCCCTCCCTCCCTCCCTCCCTCCCTCCCTCTCTGCCTCCTGACTGATTGAGATGTGCATTAATTAGTTGAAAATAAAAGTCAAACATGGTGACAACCAAACGATGAATATTGAAATTACGCTTCCGCTTCAAAATGAGGTATTACAGTGTATACTAAGTATACCTATATGAAGGGAACGTTGAACAAGGTTTATTAATAGCAAAAAGTCCTCTAGAATTGTAAAAAAAATTATAACTAGCATTATTACAACCACTCGTATGAGTTTTTTTTAATCTGACGGTAATTTTGAAGGTAACACAGGGAAGCAAAGACTGTGGGGAATGTTGTAACGGTGTTGCAATTTGCCCCGAGATAAATGTTACAACTTGCCCCACACCGTCTCGCTCATAAAACACGAGATTGCACAGAATGTACTTCAAATTCTGTTTGAAGCTTTATGTAGTAGTTACAACACTATATTCGTAACTACATCCATCGATGAAAAAGCAGAAAACATGAATTATGAATACACATACACTTAATTTGAAGGTATAGACACATTTGAGAATAGTACCTCTTTTCTTTAAAATGGGATAACTTAATGGCGTGTCGGCGGATTCATGTGATATTACACACGACATGCTGAAATCTATTGATAAACATACTGTCGTCTTGCAGACAAATTTGCATTAGCAGTTTTGTTTTCAAGCCCTCTGTTACAACTTACCCATGTTACAACTGGTCCCAGTCTGCCCTACTGCGACGCTAAGCCATATAATAAATGTCAACATATTAAGTGGCGCACGTTCAACATTTTTTACGAGTTACGTGTGACCCACTTTTGTCCTGGTTATAATCTTACTGGCCAACGCTTTTAAATTTAGAGGGCTCGACGCAAGTTAACAGTTATATGACCAATGCTGACAAGATTTTAGCGCAGAATATATACCACATGTTGTGCGTTTAGTAATTCTGTTGAACAAACGCCAAATTACGTAAGCTTTCTAGGAAAGGCAACAAGATATGACATCACATGCTGAGTCTGTACCTATACACTGGTTCGTTTAAGTTGAATCTGTACGATGACTCGATCGTGTTGTTGGCTTCGGTCGAGCGTACAAAAATAATCTCAATAATTATCTTACACAAACCAGGGGCGAAATCCAAAACAGCTGGTCTATGAGTAAAGAAAGCACATCTGTTTGTAGGCAAATCAATAATTAGTTGGATGTACAACGCAGTGAACCCACAAGAAAAACTGCACTAGTCAGGTGTTTACGTAAGTCGGCACAGAACTCGTGTCACTACGTAGACTGTTCCTCTAAATTAGATTACACGTAAGGTATTAGTCACGGGGCTTGAAGCCGACACATTTCCAGGTATTTTCTGGAAACCGTTATTTTAATATATCCGGTGGATGTTTAGTAAACCACCTGAAACCATCTGCCTTCTTGGTGCCTTTAATGTGGCCATCCTACTGTGGTTATTTTCCAAATTGCGGACTATTCAACATTATTTATGATTCATATAAAACTAAAAAAAAATATTATGCATAAGTGCATTCTGTGCTGCGGTGTCGAACGTTGTGAAAGTGGTTTACTCTACATTGCTCAAGTTTAATCAGCTGTATAAATGAGTAACTGGCTATTGACAACTATCTGTGTACTTTTAATATCCACGCATTAATTGGAGCGCTGCTGCATGCTTCCTTCCCAGAGAAGTGACGATGGCGTTCGATTGTACAGGTCTGCCAGGTAAACACTTCAAGCAATAAAAACTTACTGACGATTGTGTATTGTATATTGCGCTATATAAACACTTACCTTTACCTTTGTATTTGCTTCTTTGGTTTGGACAGGAATATCCTTACAAATGTCACTGTTGTTATTTGTCTACAGATTACAAGTATCATAGTAGCTACTTTGTTATATATAACTATCGATTGTCCCAAGAATTGGAAATGTTATAAAATACACGCTTCAACAAGCTATTTTGAAGTACCTAGGAAATGATTGTGTTGTTGTGGATCAGTGTGTTCGATCTTTTCTGGTGTGATTTCGGAGCTGTAAATTCAGACGCTTTTCTGATGTTTTCTAAGCGAAACATGCCAACAAGAACTCCCGTTATGCAGGATATGTCGAATAGAAATGATAGTTGGTTTTGATGTACGTGTATAGTTTTATTCAAAAACAAGATGTGTATGTCTAACATAGGTAGATTAGGTACATGTCACTTGTTTTACAATACAAAATGACATGATTACTAGTGAAGGAAACTTGGCCAACGGACGAAAACTCGAAAATGGCTGAATTCACGTGCGGTAGTTATGACCACAGTCAAACAACGCAAACTGAGATGGTACGGGCACATAACAAGATCATCAGGGCTTGCCAAGACAATCATGCAAGGAACAGTCCAAGAAGGGAGAAGATGAGGCAGACAGAAAAAAAGATGGGAAGACAACATCCCGGAATGGACGGGCTTAACACTGGGCGCCGCCATGAGGAAAGCGGAGAGACGAGAGGAGTGGAGGGAGCTGGTTGCCAAGTCATCTGTGGTGCCCCAACGGTCCACTGAGACTACGGGATAGGCAAGGCAAGGCAAGTTATGACGCAATGCAGTCTATTTCCACATAGCAATTACTGCATACAGAGAGACATAAGTCACAAGTTTGGTGAAGATGGTATAAGAACTTACGTTTATCTTTGTATTTGTCTCTCTGATTTGGACAGAAATGCCCTTACAAATTATTGTATAAATAAAATATTTTTTAATAATATAATTAGTCTTAGCAGGAACCGCCTATCCCTTGCATTACACAATCCATTCCCTTTCCTTTTGTTAATTATTTTGCCTATTTCGCTGTATTATGTAGTTGGGGCAAATAAACGTTTCCTGTTTCTTTGTGATAACTTGTACCGTCACACGTCATGTGTTATGTATCACCCTTATTTTGATTGTTATAACCAATTATCGTCCCTGCAGGGGGGCCTTTTACTTTCACTTTAACATTTATACAAGTGGGCATTAGGTGTTAACACAAATTGACGGTCCTAACCATCTACAACTCATTAGGAACTCTGTATGATGTTCTGATCGCACGATCCTCTGTGTTACTCGATGTTTGTCTTTGGAATCTGCCATTATCATTGTGATTTCCGGTTCCCGTGTTTGCCGTTAGTGGCGATTCGTAATTATGCTATTTTTTTGACTTGACCAGAATTTGTCATCGCGATTTTTAAATGAATTTACCGGTTTAGCTCATATGACTCATACAGGTGAACACTTTTTTATTTAGCTCATATGACTCATTCAGGTGAACGATTCCACGGTTCAACTACTCTAACCGGGAATGTAATTTTCTTATGTCTAGTTTTGCCCTTTGGTTGAATAGTTTGAAGGAGTGTCCTCTGTAACCCGATCTGAATGCCATATCCTCGCATTTAAGAAGGTTAATTTGGTGCGGATTTTTTTATCATAAATGTTATGCATCGTATAATAAACTTCAATTATATCTCCTCTTAAACTACGGCATGCTAATATGGGTAATTTAGTGTAATAACAAATCGCATGTCGTTGAAACCGGTCACCAAACGCATCATTGGAATTAAGCAAGAGTTTGCGTGTGAGGTAACTTTTTGCTTGAGTTTAATGTACACAAAGCTGGCACTATTTGTTCGTAGCACAAATAACACAAATAACATATGACAATACGTTTGGCATAACACTGAAATTATGTGTGATATTTTCAGTTCAACTTGTATATTAAGTGACACTTCGTAAATTGGACAACATTAATCGTCACAACAGCAGGCCATTTTCCAAGTGAGTCACCCAAGCCCAAATATCGAGACACCGAAAAGGTACGTAAGTGTGTCACGATAAATGGCGTGACTCCGCGA
>OZ024855.1:32467824-32470324 GCA_964017155.1 Oasisia sp. SBJ-2009 | reverse complement strand
AAGCCTACCACACCGTTAACGAAATACTGGTAGGATGACAAATTAATTAGCTAAATAATTACTGGTTATCTTTGCATGTCAGGTACATCACGTGTCCGTCCTATTCGCCGGTGGAATATAGGCCCTACACCGACCCGCAATCTCCGATCGTCCCTCGTCGGTACCGACGGCAACGGCAAGTTACGGGACCGATGAACGTCACGCGGAGCGGCCGTCGTCTTCAGCGCCACTGTACGTGCACCGCAACTGGATGTTCGTAAAAAATCCACCGAAAAGTGTTCGCTCCGACCGGGCAACAACATACGAAACTTCCGTCGGATATACGCAATGCTACGACCACCAGACGTCGAGTGCGAGAGATTTGTCGCTGTTGCCTTTGCTAGCCTGTTTCTGCGTCTATCGAGTGCGCCGATCGGCCAATGGTCGAAATACTTGAGACATTTTTAACGGCTCTGTCAGACTGAAAAGTGTAGGGTTCCGAACGTTTCTCAATACCTTTATTCGTTTTGGGTTCTACCTGGGTTTTAGTTGTGTTCGTATTGTTCCAGCAATGTTTTGGCAGTTCGTTAGGACTTTCGGTGCGGTCGAAAATTATTTTGGGCATGCTCAAAATAATTTTCTTGGAGCTCCCGAATGCTGCAAATGCCCCGTTCTGGAAGCGTTCGAGCTGTATTCCAGGAAGAATCGGTCTGTTCGGTTATGGTTATGAAAGCGTTCTAGACATACTGGGAGCATTGGAAGAGTAGGTGGGCTCAGTGTTGTACAGTGCATCCTTGTGTGTCCACACGTAGTGCCGTGGGTGCCCCGGTCGAAGAGTTCCTCGTGGGTGGACACCCATTCTGGCGGCTCTTCCTCGGGGTCCTTTATCGCAGGGATCTCGGTCACCGGGACGGCGCTTCGTGCCCACCTCCTTCTGCCGTCGAGGCTCCTGCTCTGGCTCCTGCTCCTGCTCTGGCTCATGCTCCTGCTCTGCCTCCTGCTCCTGCTCGGTCTCCAGTGGCGTAGTCAGGGGGGCAGGGGGCCATGGGCCCCAATCCCGGAAAACAATTTGGATGATGGGGACCGGAGGACCAACAACTGCCTGCTTGAGTCATAGAGTCATAAAGTGGGTTCCAGGATTCCTGTGTAAGGTTTTCCTTCCCAGTCGTACACTTTCGCAAAAAATCAATATTCAAATAGGATTAAGTTAGGAATTGTCCACTTCTGTCGCTGGCTGCAGCATAAGAGTTGACAGGGCAATGAAAATGTCATTATTCTCAATGTGCATGACGGCTGATGGTTATTAAGGATTCAAACTAATCATTGCCCGGTTACCAGTTTAGATTCAAATTGCATTTTGTTGTTATTATTTTCCTGGCGTCACTATGGTCGGGGGTGAGTTGACCATGATTTCCTTTTCCATTGTATTTTTCTTCCTCTCACTTTTCTTTTACTACGTTTTCTGTCAGCAGTATCCAGTTCCTTCTATCTGTCTTTGTTTTCTTTCTTCTCCCACTCTTTCTAGGTCACTTTTAATGCAATGCCCATCGCAATTTCGGTCTTCCTCGCCTCCATTTCCCCTCCACTTTCTGGGCATCTGCTATCTTTCCCAGTTTTCCATCTCCCATTTTTCCACGTGACCAGCCCGTGTACTCCTCACCAATTTCTTCGTAGAACTTTCGTTCACTCCAACCTCCACTTTCATTTAATCCATTTTCTCTTATCAGCTCTCTTAACTCCCATTATAATTCTTACCAAGTTGTTTTTCTCAAACCTGGACCTCTTGTTGTTTCTCTGTTAATGCCATCGTCTCTAGTGCATTCATATGCCGTCGTCTGTTTCGTATGTGAACAATACAATCACATGGTCATGGATTATGAACGCGTCGTAACTAATAATTCAGTTGGCTCCGTTACTCAACTCGGGTCGCGTGCCGTTAGCTGCCAGTGTGCCGTTACGTCGTTATGTCGCATTCATTCATTATCATTATCCAGCATTTGTTAACACACGTAAAGAACGCGAATACGTCACAGACCCGAGTTGCGTATCAGCGCCGCCTAGCGATTCTGTAGATCCCCGTTTAGCGAAGTTAATAATATTTCTGCGGCGATAACCTTGAATAAAGCTGTCGATGTCATTTTGTGTGTAGATATGTTCTGTGAAATTATTAGAAATTTCGTAACTTAATCGGTAGTACCTACACACACTTATAGTTATGTAAGTCCTTGACCGCGTTTATTATTATGATTTTTATACAATTTTATAGGCATGCAATTGTGCGTGTGTGTGTGTGTGTGTGTGTGTGTGTGTGCGCGCGCGTGCGTGCGTGCGTGCGTGCGTTCCCCATTCTCCTATAATTTTCCCTCTGGCTATGCCATATATATATATATATATATATATATATATATATATATATATATATATATATATATATATATATATATATATATATATAGCCAGAGGGGAAAATTATAGGAGGATGGGGAACCGAAGACCAATAACTGACTGCCTGATTCATGGA
>OZ024855.1:32457824-32462824 GCA_964017155.1 Oasisia sp. SBJ-2009 | reverse complement strand
TCGTTTCTCGTGGTCTACATCCATAATCCAGGACGTCGACATTGCAACGGAGTCGACTGCAGCTGCACTTTAGCTCCGGCTCCAAAACAGCAATATGTCCAGTTGCACGTCAAGCGTTGCCCATGATCCAATTCACAAGCAATGTGTTCAATTGTACGTCAGGCTTTGTCCAGGTTGTACATCATGTGCACGAACTCTGCCGAAAAGAACGACAGGATGTCTTAGTAGCTTATGCTATAAAATGACATGCTTCTCATTATTAGCCTAACCATATCTCTCTGTAGACAGAGAGAGAGAAAGAGAGAGAGAGAGAGAGAGAGAGAGAGTGAGAGCGAACGAGCGAGCGAGCGAGAGAGATAGAGATAGAGAGACAGAGAGAGCGAGCGAGCGAGCGAGATAGATAGAGTGAGAGAGAGAGTAAGTGAGAGAGAGTGAGAGAGAGAGTGTGGGAGAGAGAGAATAAGTGAGAGAGAGAGAGAGAGTCAGAGAGAGTGAGAGAGAGAGTGAGAGAGATAGATAGAGAGAGAATAAGTGAGAGAGAGAGTGAGAGAGAGTGACAGAGTGAGAGAGTGAGAGAGTGAGAGAGTGAGAGAGTGAGAGAGTGACAGAGTGAGAGAGTGAGAGAGTGAGAGAGTGAGAGAGTGAGAGAGTGAGAGAGTGAGAGAGTGAGAGAGTGAGAGAGTGAGAGAGTGAGAGAGTGAGAGAGTGAGAGAGTGACAGAGTGAGAGAGTGAGAGAGTGAGACAGAGTGAGAGAGTGAGAGAGTGAGAGAGTGAGAGAGTGAGAGAGTGAGATAGTGAGAGAGTGAGAGAGTGAGAGAGTGAGTGAGTGAGAGAGTGAGAGAGTGAGAGAGTGAGAGAGTGAGAGAGTGAGAGAGTGAGAGAGTGAGAGAGTGAGAGAGTGAGAGAGAGAGAGAGCGAGAGAGAGAGTGAGAGAGACAGAGAGACAGAGGCAGAGATAGCGAGAGAGAGCTAACGAGAGTGCGAGAAAGTGAGAGAGCCATAGAGCCAGAGAGCCAGAGTGAGAGAGAGAGAGAGAAAAAAAAAGAGAGAGCCAGAGGCAGATGGAGATACATTTTGAAGGAATGATAAGTACGGGTTATAAAAATCCAAATAACTGATATTTTGGTTTTCCCTATGATCCCTATGGTGCAAGTGTTAAGTTTCCAATAATCTTAAAATAGAAACTATCGTATTCGTGTACATCACGCGTGTAAGAATCAACAACAGGTTTTGAAAGCCAATGGCTAAAGAACGAGTGACTACAACCGGAAGAGAAGAAAAGCTGTGAGGTGAGACTAGATGTACAACGGAGCTGACATTGGACGATTTTGTAGTCACAAAAGAACTAGGATTTGATGGACGTTACCACAAACCATACGACACGTCAATATTCTACTTCCAACTGTAGTTGTTTCTAGCACTCGGGCGGGTTCTATTAACGGCCTAGGTAGTACGTATATATTGTGGTCGCAACGTTATGGTCTTATGAGGTCTTTTTCAACCAACTAGTCATTTTTAGAACATGTACGCCAAGGCAATTTTTCTGGCTGTCACCGAGGGTGGTCGCTGTCACGGTGTTTGTCGTCATCGGTAGTTCTTTTTACATACCAAACTGGGACGGTACCGAATCGGAATCGGAATCGACATTAACGTGATTCTATGATTAACGATGGATACATAAGAGCCAGACGTTTACACCAAATACACCACGCCTGCCATGAAGTGGTATTGAACCCGGGCCGCCGGCGTGCCAGGCGGATGTGCTGACCATCACAGCCGATGCGCCACCTACCGTCGTAGCTGATCGTCTTGTCGCCGTCCTTATCAATGCTTCCGATGATTTCGTCAGCTTCCTCGGTCGACAGTTTCCGCCCCTGGACCGCCATCGCTTTGACGATCTCCGAGCTGCTGATTTGGCCGTCGCCGTTTGTGTCGATGGCCCCAAAAGCCTCCCGAATCTGTCTTTCCATGACTGCTGCCTTCTCGACCATCTCCTTCATGAGGTTACAGAACTCCTGGTAGTCGACGGTTCCGTCGCCTGAAGCAAGAACGTTCTACGGTCACGTCGAGCAACACACATCAGTCAAACTACCAAACTATCTTAATACGTATAGCGTCGGGGGACCTATGATCGACCGTTTTTGCGTAGTTTTCCGCGTTTTATTCGCCTTTGATGTAAAGTTACGCAATCTAATTTATTCTCTATTCAAAGCGTATTCATTGACGATTTCTACAAACACAAAAAATAGTTTGATACAATTTGGTGACAAAATACCGGCACTGATTACCTTCTCACCCAATAGGTCACAGGAGGGTCCCTAATGATCGACCGTTCACGGTTCAGCACATAAACTTGAGTAATGATGTGTCAACAAAGATTTTATTCGCCCATGACATCAGTTCGCGTATTTGTTTACACATAAACAATTAGGCCTACGTTAGTACACTAACAGTCAACACCAAATTACCGAATTTATTGCATTTATGAAACGGTCGATCATGAGGGACCCTGTCGATGAAAGGTACCCACACGCTACTTGCCACACCAGATCGTAATTCCCCCATCAATTAAAACTTACTTTTCTTCCCTTGCACGGTTACAGACGGGAACTCCCTTAGTACAGAAATATAAATATTCCAAAGTGACAAAATATAAATTTCAAATGAAATATTGAAAATACCTTTTTAGTGTAGGTATTGGGAACCCTGTAGTCAGCATCCAAATGCCAAATGATTAATCGCGATTTTATTTATTTGTTTTATTTATTTTTATTTTTTCATCTTGTTATCAAATCGTCCGATTCTGTCCATGGTGTGACCACGGGATTATATACCGAATGGTTCTTCCCTTATCCATGCAGACGTAGATGTAGGTGACGAGAAAGTTGATATTCCTCGGTCAAGTGTCGTTTTCTTTAACCCAAGTTTTATATTTCTATAAATGTATATAAAATAAGTTTTGTTTCAATCGGTGTTAACCATAGGCTACATTGGCACCATACAATACAAAACGATATAACAAAACGTTGATAAAATAAACGTATATACAATATGCCATAAAATGATATCGTGAAACAGGAATGATAATCGGAATTCTAAATGATAGCTCGCCGATGTCATAATTATTTCCTGTAGGTTGGTCGTTGATATTATTTACACGCATTAAATCGATTTTCCCGAATACACGCCATCCACGTGATAAATGCCCTAAACAATTATTAGTATAATAATATTACGACGACGTTAATTAAAATATAATTATAATTATGCACACGTCGTCGCACACCGTTTGTGACGTATATGACATACGTCACAAACGGTGTGCGACGACGTGTGTATAATTATAATAATATTTTAATTAACGTCGTCGTAATATTATTATACTAATAATTGTCATTGCATAATGCTATGACACAATTGGTTTTATCTAAAGTGCATACTGACTTGACATAATGCACATCATACAGATACAATTAAATGGCGTAACTGTCGTACCGTCCTTGTCCAGTTTCCCCATGAACTGGTCGAGTTGGGTGGCGGTGAACGGAACCTCCGCCTCCTTCAAGACGTCTCCCAGCTCCGCCTTTGTGATGGTTCCGTCGCCATCTTTGTCGAAAATAGCGAACGCCTGTTCCAGCTCTGAAACACCACTTCCGGTTTGTTTGTTTGTTTTGTTTGTCTCTTGTCTGTTTGTCTGTTTGTCTGTTTGTCTGTTTGTCTGTTTGTCTGTTTGTCTGTTTGTCTGTTTGTCTGTTTGTCTGTTTGTCTGTTTGTCTGTTTGTCTGTTTGTCTGTTTGTCTGTTTGTCTGTTTGTCTGTTTGTCTGTTTGTCTGTTTGTCTGTTTGTCTGTTTGTCTGTTTGTCTGTTTGTCTGTTTGTCTGTTTGTCTGTTTGTCTGTTTGTCTGTTTGTCTGTCTGTCTGTCTGTCTGTCTGTCTGTCTGTCTGTTTGTTTTGTTTGTTTGGTTGGTTGGTTGGTTGGTTGGTTGTTTGTTTGTTTCCCGAGAAGACTAGAAAATGATTACGTATGCGGGAACATACGTATATAATATAGTTTTATGTTCTCGCAGGATATTACCCTTAGATTCTTGTAGGACAGTTTTCTAACCCACTGCATATCACATAGGTTATTTTCACATGCTTTTTAGAGGCAGGAGTAATACATACACAATGAACCATAATTAATAAAAACAATTATCGCTTATTTCTAAACTATAGTACTGTGTGTGCTGTTTAAGTGTAGTGCATAAAGAGGCAGTTGTCACTTAAAACAAAGGTTGACGTGCTGTGGAAACACAATGTTATCCATGATCGTGTTGATCTTTCATTTATTCAGGATGATGTAGTGTGGTTGGTCCGAGCTTTCGACTCGAATAATGATGGATATCAAATTAGCGAAATTCGAATTAATGACATGGGGATTACGTATAATTTCAAAACTGTTTATGTAGGTTTTAACGATGTTACTTCCAGTGCGCTTTCCATATGGATATAATGTATTAATAGAAGCCCGTAATAATATTAAAAGTGTGAAAGTGATGATACCTTGAATTCTAACTTGGTCCATGCGTTGTTTCTTTGTCTTCTTCTTTACTGTCGTTTTCTGGTCTGTTTTTTGTTCAATTTTCTGATCCGTTTTTCGATCATTCTTTTGGTCTTTCTTTTGATCTTTCCTTTCCTCCTTCCGCGGATCCTTTTTGTTTTCCTTCTTCTGTTCCTTCTTTTGTTCCGTCTTTTGTCCCGGCTTCTGTGCCGCTTTCTGATCTGGCTTCGGCTAAACCAAAATGTACCAGATACTAATGTATATCAAAGGAGATGGAAACGTTAAAGTGTGGCTGGAATCGTGATTACGAACACTGAACCACAACTGAATAAGTAAACCTACGTGTGATTGCAACAACAGTTAAAGGGCCTGAAACGCTTGACAACCATTGCCCAAATAAAATAAACATTTAGAGGATGAGTACGTATATTGTAGATAATTGACGCCGCCACATTGGGT
>OZ024855.1:32445324-32450324 GCA_964017155.1 Oasisia sp. SBJ-2009 | reverse complement strand
CTCACCTCGTGGATTGCAGCCTGCTGGGTGCTAAAGTGGAATAATCCTTCACTTTGGATAATTTATTCATACTTGAATGAGGACCAATTTCTATGCCAAAAGGTAGGACTAAGAAAGGAATCATCTTTGTACCATCTGTACTTTGTCACTGTACGAATCAGTTAGCCCGTTATTGGTTTTCAGTGGCTAACCCTCGTAATTATCATGGATTGGGGGGCAATAGCCCCTTTGTCCCCCCATCTGGCTAATCAACTGTGCGAAAGTACAGTACTCGCGAGTATGAGCTGCATTGAATGTACATGTGCGATAAAATGTAGGCTACTCGATGTACGAACGTGAAATAAATACGTTAACTGTTTTATAACATCACGAATTCATCTCTTTATGGTGCAGTCCTATTACTTACTAGAATTCAACTTGCTCAGCCATAGTTCTTAAACAAATATTGTGTTACTAGTAAAATAGTTTCTAAAGCACATATTTCACAAAGCATGGTTCGTTCAAAGTACACATCACTAAACGAACTGCCTAAACGACGTTGGTCTGTGTGACATATGGGTGGCTGATTGGAGGAGGAGGAGGAAGAGGAAGAATCCTCGTGGATAGGGCAAACGTGACAGGAACTGCGAGGTGACCGTGTAGTAAGAGCACTTGCTGACTTATGCCTGTTAGCTCGCCGGGAGCATAGCCCCTCGACCAAGGAACGCCACTGTTTTCCATCCTCTCCATCTCTCTCCTGGTGTAACCCATCTCTTTTGTTTCCCTTTCTATGTCTCTGTCAGGTGTTTCGTGGCCCACACCTTCGCCTCTTCCCTGGGGGGTTCCATGTGATGGCTTGACGGGTGATGGTTTCTGGAGGTTTCCTGAGTGTGTGTCCTATCCACCTCCATTTTCTCTTCTTTATTTCATTTTCTATATGTGCTTGTTTGGTCCATTTCCAGAGTGTAGTGTTGGAGACCTTGTAGTAAGACTACAAACTAGAACTAGTTTGGAATTAGGCTAATGTGGTGTTTATTACCAGGCGTCTATATTACCGAGGTGCCCATAAACTGATGTTCGACTGTAGTCGATGGCGTACTACATGCTATGATGTCGCCCACATACGTTTTACTTTGTTGACGCTTATTGTCTCACGGACTGTTATGGGCGCAAATTAACCTAGCGTCTGATGTGTCGCATTTGAACCTAGGATAACGTCAATCTTTGCCACGTACGTATCTGGGTGTGACTGTATCAGCAACGAATATTAACACGTACTATGTCGACGCAATAAACCGCCGCACGTAGAAGTGTTTACGTTTGGTTTATTGACATGTTTGTTGACATGCCATCTCGACGCCTCGGTCCAAACGAGCGTAATCATCATACCACTTGAATCTTCAAAAATGTCCTGATTGTTTGACTGCCAGGATAAACAGTTCGTTGCACGATTCACGACACCGGATAACACAGTCTGTTGCGCTGTCTAGCCTCTGTTATTCCTATTATTATTATTATTATTATTAGTAGTAGTAGTAGTAGTAGTATTATTATTAGTATTATTATTATTATTATTATTATTATTATTATTATTATTATTAGTAGTAGTAGTAGTAGTAGTAGTAGTAGTAGTAGTAGTAGCAGTAGCAGTAGCAGTAGCAGTAGCAGTAGCAGTAGCAGTAGCAGTAGCAGTAGCAGTAGCAGTAGCAGCAGCAGCAGCAGCAGCAGCAGTAGCAGTAGCAGTAGCAGTAGCAGTAGCAGTAGCAGTAGCAGTAGCAGTAGCAGTAGTAGTAGTAGTAGTAGTACTAGTAGTAGTAGTAGTAGTAGTAGTAGTAGTAGTAGTAGTAGTAGTAGTAGTAGTAGTAGTAGTAGTAGTAGTAGTAGTAGTAGTAGTAGTAGTAGTAGTAGTAGTAGTAGTAGTAGTAGTAGTAGTAGTAGTAGTAGTAGCAGTAGCAGTAGCAGTAGCAGTAGTAGTAGTAGTAGTAGTAGTAGTAGTAGTAGTAGTAGTAGTAGTAGTAGTAGTAGTAATAGTAGTAGTAGTAGTAGTAGTACTAGTAGTAGTAGAGTTGTTATTGTTGCACATACAAACACTAAAACTGATTTGTAAGCCGTACCTACCATGCCACTTACTTTAGAAGTGGCATAACAACCCACCATTCAACATCATCACAGGCCTATTTCGTAATAAAAATATGTCCCGGAGACACTGAGTGAGGGCACTAACTAACACATCATCCAATGTAGACAATATATTTATTCCGCGATCCCATGCAGTACCAAGCCGCTGCATCTCAAAGTAGCCCCATAGCAACTATGTCAGTACCTATTTGAAGCATCCCAAATACCAAGTATGCCAATACTAACTATTGATATTCCAAATGGCCCTATGCCAATGCTATCAATAACAACTCGTCGTACGCCAAATCGACCCATAACAAAACTAATTAAGTCACTGCCAACTCGTCACATCCGAAATCAACCTATATCAACGTAATGTCAAAGTGTCCAGTGTCAAACCCGAATTCGATCTAGGGTCAGCTTGCCCCGCCGAGTGGTCAGGGTGTCACACCGAGTCACCGCTGCCCGTCCCCCTGAGACGTTGGCGCTGCGACGTGCAGAACCCACGTCCGCCGCCGGTGACTTTGCCTCCCCGTCGACCCGAGCTCTCGCGGTCACGCACGGCTCATAGGCGCTTGTTGACAAAGACACGCGATCCGGTCGCCTGTCGCCGTTCATATTGCACCTTGGGACTTGAGATCGTCACAACACGAAACCACGCTAAGGACAAGACACGCGATGGAAGACCTGCAGAAGAAAATGACCAACGGAGGCACTAATGCGAAACCGCACTTGAAGCAGTTGCTTATTCACCCACGGGATAGTGCGGGCAAACAGGACGGGGTGAAGAAACCCCCTTCGCCCCCCGATGGCGGTTGGGGGTGGGTTGTGGTGTTCGCCTGCTCCGTGTCGTTCTTCGTGGCCGGAGGTTTTGGCCGGTCTTTCACGCTCATATACCAGGAGCTGATCACCAAGTTCGGCCAGTCCGCCTCCTCCACCGCCACCGTCGCTGCCGTCTTCGGGGCCGTCAAACTCTGCTCCAGTGAGTACGCCTGTTCCTGTGTCATTTCCCCACGTGTACACACGAGCCGAAAGTAAACCATTCTGTCTATGCATGTAAATTACCATTGCTTTTATTATCGTACGCACACGCGCTCATAATAGTTTTCGTATTGATAATTAAAATGTATTTTAGAATAGACCTTTTATTTGCTTGATACGGCCATTTTTTGTAACGCGAACAAAGACTTCACAAAATGATTACACAACAATTTGCAATCTAGTATGTTATCCGTGATTGTACAATGACGTCTAAATGGTGACAATAAACTGTTTACTCTTTTAATACAATGTACTTTGCCTTATAAGAACAACGTTACTATTATATATTCGGTGTCCTTCTCTTCTCAGTCATGCGTGACACACATCAGAACTGAAGTATTTTCTTGTTTGTAGCTGACATAGGAAATCGCAAAAATACCAATAGTAAAACAAAGTCGTCCTAAAAATTATATTTTATCACTATCACGGTACGACATGTCATTGCCTTGTCTCAGGTCCGCTGGTCGGGATGCTGTGTAACAAGTTCGGACTCCGAGCAGTGACCATCACCGGTGGACTGGTCAGCTTCGTCGGCATGATGATGAGCAGCTTCCCCCCAAGTCTCTCCTATCTGTGCTTCACCTACGGCGTCGTCACTGGTGGGTCAACGTGTGTGTGTGTGTGTGTGTGTGTGTGTGTGTGTGTGTGTGTGTGTGTGTGTGTGTGTGTGTGTGTGTGTGTGTGTGTGTGTGTGTGTGTGTGTGTGTGTGTGTGTGTGTGTGTGTGTGTGTGTGTGTGTGTGTGTGTGTTTGTGTGTGTCAGTGGGTGTATTTATGTACGTGCGTGCGTGAATGCGCGTTGTGCGAGCATGCGTACACACAACGCAGGTGCATGCATGGCGTGCGTTTTTACGCGTCCGTGCATGCATGGCGTATTCAGCCGATTCATACAATCATATTCACCGACTACATAACACGCCAACCCTTAGTTATACTTCATATACCTAATCGTACTTTCCAAAGCATGTCCTTTGTGAGACAGGACAAACTCATAAATCACTCTTTCATAACCTTCAAATGTCGATGCAAAGTGAGACCACGAGTGAACATCTCGATACGTTTCTGTCGACAGCGTTCGGCGCCAACATGGTCATCACGCCGAGCTTCGTCATCATCGGCAAGTACTTCCGCAAGCGCAAGGCGATGGCGATGTCCCTCGTCACGATCGGCGCGTGTTTCGGGGGCACGGCCTTCCCGCCGCTCATCGAGCTCCTCCTGCGTCGCTACGGCTACACGGGGGCCATGCTGCCCGTCGCCGCCGCCATGCTCAGCTACTGCGTCGCCGGCCTCTTTTATCGCCCACTCGAGCCGGACTTGACGTCATCGAGTGGTCGCGAGCCGGACCGACAGCCGTGCGGCAAGGGCAGCGAGACGCCGGAGAACAACAACTGCGTGCCGGCGCAGTACTCGCCCATGAACGGACACGGTCCGATCTACACCGGACATATAAAACCCAGCGCATGCGCGGTGCTGGTGTGCCACGACAAACCGGAAGTAAACGTTGAAGACAACCCCGTGTCCACAGCCGATGTCACCAAGCCACACGGATGCCTCAGCCGGGTGTCCGACTGCTGCCGACGTCTGCCGGGCGCCGTGTCGCGGGCTCTCGGGCTCCACCTCCTGCGCCACGGCCGCCTCGCGGTCTTCGTGCTCCTCATGGCCAGCTCCTTCACGTGCCTCGGCATCTGCAACACGTTCCTCGCCGGCCTCGCCGCCGAGACCGGCATTAGCCGCCTGCAGGTGGGTGGCAGCTCGTCCCCGTAGCCGTACGAGCCAGGTGTTTCTTCTCCCGTCTGCATCGTACACGTATTCCCCATTCCCATCTATGTTTCAGTGTGTACGCAGTAGTTAATTTATCATCAT